>CM035422.1:130296915-130474415 GCA_020310875.1 Ceratopteris richardii | reverse complement strand
AAAAGAAATACAACATTTAGTAATGAAAAATGGATTTTTCATAAGTACTACTACATCGAGGGGATGAACGTGATGTGTTGCAAGAAAACCAAATTTTAGACCACCAAAAATAATATAATACTTGGATCAAGAAATCAGGAAAAGTGCTCCATTGGATATACATATGCATTTTTACAAGTCTTATTCCACACATTAGGTGAGCTAGTATGGCAAAACAAGCATAAAATATTACTCATAAGTCATATTGCACATATAGAGAGACTAGAAAGCTTCATCTAAGATAGTAATTTCATGGTGTATGGCACGGGAATAGATATACTACTAACTATGTGGGAGAGATAAGAAAGATCACTGATAATTTGGCATCCATAAATTGCACAATGAAATATGATGATATGGTTAATTTCATGTTACATGGTCTAGGATGACAAAAGAAAAGTTTGGATACCTCCATTTGAGTGGGAGGCACTCTATTTGAGTTTAATGAGCTAGTTGCACTTTGTATAGCAGAGAAAGTGAACCTTTGCTTGAATGCATTAGGAAGTGGAAACTCAGGGGATCATACAGTTTTCCAAAATAGTGAAAGTGGTTCAAGTCTTGGTTGATCGAGATCTAGAAATTCAACCATCTTTTATACGTAGAGAGGAATAGTGGATCCCAAACACCTCAAAAGTTGGTCCTAATATAGGAAATATGTCCATTTTGGACGTGATTTCTACCATGAGTAAAATATCAAAAGCAGAAGAATTATAGAGCTCTCTATGTCACATGGTTACTTCTTGGTAAAAGTTTCATACATAGATTATGGAAAAGATAATGTATTTTCCATGGAGCACGTACTAAATAGAGTTTTGAAACTTGGCAATGATCAAAATTAGTACATACATTTTGTTTTCACTAAACATATAACAAATATTAGAGATTGGATTGAATCCAAAAAACCGATGAAGGCTAACTCTATATTTGATAAATATTATTGGAATATACAACTTCGACAACAAAATGGTATCCAAAATACATTGAGTGATGTTTTACATGCACATACTATCATAAAGAATTAAGCTTTAGTTGCTCAACTTAAAGATCAAGATATGGAAGTGATGTTTAATAAGCATGGCTATTTTATGCATGACTTTAAGTTCGACAAAAGAGGATAATTGTTTGGTCATGGAAAAAAAGATAGGAAAGCTATTCAAGTTTGATATGGGGAAACCTCTTTATGAGAATATATATGCCAAGGACAACATGCACTCAGATACAGACACATTTTCGCACAAGAGAATGAGCCATATGAATTTAATGAAATTAAAGTCCATGGAGAAGAAATTGTGTATTTTAAATAAACGAAGTTTGGCCTTAGCCTACTCTCCCAAACTTGTATTAATTAAAAGAAAAGTACAAGTGAAGGGGACTAGTGCACACGGGATCCCTCGACTCCCACAAAGCAGGGGTAGATTTTATAGAGTTTAGATGGCATTACAATGAAGGTTAATCACCCTCTCATCACCCTCATGCGGGGCCCACTTGAGTTTAAGCTTGTTGTTGATCAAAAGGAGCACTTGATGATGCCTTATGGGGGGAGGGGGGCGGGGGGGTTCTTACAGTTAGCAATTCTTTTGCCAAGGAGGAGGAGCAATTTTGCAATTTACCACTGTTTGGGGGACTCGCCAAAGTTATAAGCACATCTTTCCCGCTAGATCTTCCATAAGACCTCCCCTTTGATGGCGTCCGAGAAAGTTGCAAAGCAAGCGATTGCTTCTCCCAATACAGCTTGTTTCCAACAAATATGCATCTGAAGTCTAATTTTCTTTTCGACAATTTGCTAGAGCCTGTCGGAGTTGGGACAAGTAAAGAAGATGTGAGAAACATCCTCAATTGACTGGTAGCATCACTTGCACCAGGGAGGCACCCCACAAATTTGTGAGCCCTTAGGTTGGTCGAGATCCCAGGGTGAAGAATTCGCCATAAGAGGACAAAATTTTTTGTTTCTATGAGAGGGTGCGAGATAGCCATGAACTCCATGTCCCACCGTAGTCGCGTCCATGACAAGCACCACTTCTTGTTGAGGTTGACCTGATAATTAATGGTTTCTATGATGTTGGGGACTTTTGTTATTCAATTACCATTGTGCCATCTGAGGCCAAGCGGGCTCGAGGTGTCGTGAACCATGAAAAGTCAAACTTTAGAGTGGTCCCAACCAAGACGTCTAGTTTGCAAAGTATTCCATTCTTCATAGGTCATGTTGAAGCTAGGGCAAATATCATTGAAGTTGATTAATATTACCTTAGAAAGGTTCATTCATGTAAACTTTGAACGAATAGGTGAACCATGTGCCTTTAGTCAGCATCAACTGATGAAAGATTCCAAAGAGAAAAGTTCATAGAAAAAACCTCTATATGTGATTCATATTGACGTAGGTGGTCTTGCTAGAACCAAGTTAGTTGGTGGTGCACTAATTTTCTTGATATTCATTGATGACTATAGCTTCTTGAAGCACAAAATATTAGTATTCAAGTTCTTTTTTGAATTCAAGAATATGGCTGAGAAGAAGATATTAATGTATATTAAGTATATATAATCAAATTCAAGAAAAGAGTATGTTTCTAAGAAACTTAATGATGAACTAGGGGATCATGGAATTAAAAGGAATCATTCTTATAGATACACATCACAAAAAAAATCCTATCGAAAAATGCATGAATTTTGTGATTGAAGAAGCTCTAAGAGCTATGTTAAATGAGAAGAACATGCTAGATAGTTTTTTGGTAGATAGACTACCGTATGAGAGACTATGGAAACATACACTAAATGTGAGGTATTTATGAGTGTTTCAGTGGGTTTTCTATGCATATATTCCTCATCAATTAAGAAATAAGTGTGAGCCTAAATCACGAAGTACATATTTATTGGATATTTAGAGGAGAAGCAAGGATATAGATGCAATAACATGCAACTATATAATATATCATGACTAAAGATGTTATGTTTGATGTATTTGCCCCATGGTATGCATCCAAAGACATGCTTGTCATAACAAATGATTCAAGTGATGCTATGCAGAATCTTCATGATGGACGAGAAACAACTCATAGACATAATTATCATGAGGTTAGCTAAGAGTATGGTGGATATGTGTTTCCTACACATAAGACATCATAGAGTGAAATGAAAAAGATTATTCAAGAAGTAAAGATAATTGCAAAGAAAAGATGAGGGAGTACATTTTTTATTGCAATATTGAATTTGAAATAGTTACATTTGGAATGTTGAGAAGTACAAAGAAGAAATATTTCACCCACATGAAAAAAGGGAAAAATGTTCAAGATCAGATGAAGAAACTCCTTTTAAAAGATCTATGGGACAAAAATGTTGGTGAAAATCACTCAATAATTGGTGATTATGAAGTGAGCGAAGTAGTTCAAAGATCAAAAGAAAGTCAAGAAGTGCAAGAAAGACATAGTCTGTACACATATGTACATTATGAGTGAAAACCCTTGTAATTTAGCCTTTAATACTTATAAAAATGATAGAGAGTCATCTAATAAATATGTGACGAGTACAAATGTATATATATAATCTAATCATGTCAAAAAAATAGAGAGATGAGAACTAATAGAGTTGAAGTCTATGAGTAATAGATATGTAGAGAGTCTTCTTCTTAGAATGGCTTCTAGTCTATCTTAGATTTCTCTTAGCCTGACTAGATTAGGAAATCTTGTGTATGCATCTAGTTCAGAAGCTAATGGTGCTATGACCAAATTTTTTTGATCTAATTCTCTTCAGGTTGTGTGTATGAGAAGTAGGAACATTCATATGTAGAAGTCTACAAGTGAAGCTCTCAGAATCACGCATTTTGTTGTTCAAAGATTTATTTGGATATCAGTGCTCAAAGTAAAGTTCTTTTATGATTGAGCATACAAAATTTATGTTAGAGGATAAGACGCTATGGCTAAAAAAATTTAGCCAAATGGATTATACTTTGAGAGAAATCAGTTTATGAAGCTGACCATGTCAAAGTTGCCATGTCAGAAAGATAGTTTTTGATATGCATTTGATATAAGTGATCAAATCAAAGATTTAAAAGTTCTTTTGGAGAACTAAGGATGAATATAGTTGCGCAAACGTAGCACAAATGTGTGTGCATCACTTGAATAATTAAATTTTAAGCTATGTGCAAATGTTGAAGTCTATTTCTAAAGCAAACTCTCTAAAGTTGAAGAAATTTCTCATAGAGAAGTAATTTTCAATGATCTTTAAGATTAATGAAAATTTTGTGTAAATTTTGGTTTATTCTTGATATATAGAAGTTCTCAAATCAAGGTAGATCAAACATTTGGACATTTAAAGGTCCTCAATAGTGGTACTAGAGCTAGTAGATCAAGTTAAGATAAAAGAGAAGCAAGGAAAATCCCAGCTATTGCACACATCAAAGATTTTGTCAATTGGAGGTGCCAAAAGGTTAACCTCTTGAAGAAAACTTGAAGAAGTACAAAGTTCGAGTTCAAAATGATTAGAAAAGGTGAACGCATTATATCAAAGGTACATTGTATCTTCATAAATGTGAATAATTGCAGACACAAAAATCAAAAAGATGGGAGAAATCTTGCATATTGACAAGCTTAATAGAGAGAATTATCCAACATGGTCAATGAGGATTGAGGAACACCTTATGAGTAAAGATTAGAAGACATTTATTACAGGACAAGAAGAAAAGTCAAAGTTTGAGGATCCTAACATTCCAACAAAAGAGGAACTTGCAGATTTGAAGAATATGATGAAGAAATATGCTCAAGCTAGGAGCATCATTTACATGGCTATAAATGATTATATTCCACCACACATTAGAGGATTAGAAAGTGCAACACATGTATGGAATGCTTTGGAAGAACACTTTCAAAATACAACCAAATCAAGGAAGGCTTCACTATGGGTTGAGTTCACAACTTTCAAGAAGAAAGGCTCTCAATCGATTTTTGATTATGTTACAAGGATGAAGGATATTGTAGATAGTTTGGGAGTAGTAGATGAAGAAGTTGAAGAAGACAAGTTGGAAAGGCAAATACTGTCTATAAAAATGAAAAGTGGAAGCCCAAGAGGAAATCAAAAGTGGAAGCCTTTTATATTGTCTATAGAATTATCATTAGATACCTTTACTCCTAATCTTAATCAATTTCTAGGAGATATGCTAACATTTGAGTATGACATTAAAGGAGAGAGCGATATATTTTGTTGACTATTTTTTCTCTCTTGAGTATTTTTATCTATTCAAAGTCCCATTGAAAAGGTTATATAATCATGGCCTATTTGAAGCTCTATATAACATTTGGCAGTAATTGGCTTTCATCAAGAATTTATTTGGATCTCCATATAAGATCCATATTTGGAGCACAATGGTAGATACTACCATCTTTCTATGTTCTTTGATAATGGACATTTGAGAACTTAACCTATCTTTCTCTAACTATTCATCTCTCTGTGTCTTCTTCTTCTTGACCAAGTATATTGGTTCATTGCATTGTGTTATTATACTTACATGGTATCAAAGATCAAGAGGCCACTACAAGGAATACAGGCGCATAGCAACGGTTGAGGTGACATAACTTCATCGCTATAAAATTACAAAATGCATCGCAAGAAGCATAGAGTGCAGACCGTCGATTAAACGACGAGCCAAACGACATTTTTTTGACGTTCGCATGACGGGATGTGTGACGCTCGCATAGAGCATTGCTAATGTGATGGTTTAAAAAAGCGACACTTTTTTGTGTCGCATACGTGATGCTAAAAACATCGCTTATGTGACGCCAATTCCAATGGTTTTTACGATGTGTTACCATCGCTTACATGATGGTCTATTGATGGAAAAAAATTAAAACGTTGGAGGCTCTTCGATCGGCATGTTCACGCATCTGATCGAAGAGCTCTCCGACATTCGCAATTGCGTTGCCCTTACAAGCTTAAACAAGTATATGCAAAATTGTTGTTTTGCCTAAGCTCTAACTTATTGTCTCTTTTTGTCTCTATTTCTCTCTTTCTACGTCTTTCTCTCTTTGAATTCTCTCTCTCTCTCTCTCTCCTCTCTCTCTCTCTCTCTCTTTATTGGAGGTTATTCAAGAAGCTAATCAAGCATAAATTATGGCTAACTATTTTAAGTACAATTTCCATTCTTTCTATATCATTTGAATTGTGTTATTTTCATTAACTAGCATACTCACTATTATTGATATGCACATATATACTTATACATGATAAAGATGCACGTTTACACATATACACATATACACATGCATATACACACACATACATGTGCAAATACAGTTACACATACACACACATACACATGCATATGCACAAACATTTCTACAACCACATAAAAAGACTTGCATGCATGCATTATTGCATATATATATATATATATATATATATATATATATATATATATATATATATATTAACATATACTTAAATACATGTATATGAACATCCAAATGCATCCACATTCACATGCATGCACATGGATGCAAATGGAAATGCATCCACACGCACATGCATGATTCATACATATACACATGCATATGCATACATTTGTATATGTTTATACACATACACATACATATGCACATATGTATATATACACACACATACACATATATACACATATATATGCACATACAAACACACACATATACACATGCCCATACACATGCACATACATACATATACACATATACATGCACATACACACATATACACATACACTTACACATATACTTTCACATACATATACACACACATACACATGCACATGGACATATTTATATACACACATATACACTTACACACGCATATGCACATACATACATATACACACACATACACATGCACATGCACATACACATACATACACATATACAGTTACACATCCACATGCCAATACATGCATATACACATATACATATGTACATACATTCATATACACACACATATTACACACATATACATGCACATATGTACACACGCATATTACACACATATACATGCACATACATACACACATATGAATGAACTATATAATTAAAGTACTAAAACACATGCTTAATATAAACAATAATAACAATCAATAGAACTAAAATTTTAATTACTTAATACCATACACACAATTCAAAACATAACTGAAATGAAAAATATATAGATTATATATATATATATATATATATATATATATATATATATATATATATATATATATATATATATATATATATATATATATATATATATATATATATATATATATATATATATATATATGTATGTGTGTGTGCGTATATATATATATATATATATATATATATATATATATATATATATATATATATATATATATATATATATATATATATATATATATATATATATATATGTGTGTGTGTGTGTATGTGTGTGTGTGTGTAAATACATATAATCCAACATCATAATCAAGAATCCTAATCATCATCATCAACATTATGATCATTGTGATCATCCTCATCCTCATCATCATGATGACCCTATGATGATCGAGATCGTCCCTCCTATGTCTGTCTCTCCACCTCATCCATATCTCACTCTCCATAATACTCTTGTGTTACATATAACAAACATAAATAAGTAAAACAATTAAAACATCCATAAAAAGAAATTAATTATATAAAATTTAATAATACTCACAAAGGCATCTGGATGATCTCGCATATACTTGCTCAAACGCCGATATGCAAAATGTGTATCATACTTGATCTCATGTTCCGTAGGACATTAGCCATAATCCTTTCGCTGCATTAAAATAAATAAAAAAGATTAGTTTCTTGCATTTTAACTAAAATAAAAAATATACTCACAATAACACATACACTTACAAATGTAGCTACAAAACCATGATGGCCCATTTGGCGTAGGTGCGATGTGTGGGCCAACTCAACTCTCTTCTTTGCAGAAGCCTGTTTATTTTAAAAAAAGAAATACATAAATTAAATGTAAAAAATTATTAAAATATATGAAAATTATAAATATAAACTATTATGTAACATACATACATACACATTCATACATATATACACATACATACATAGATACACACATACACACATACATATGCATATACGCATACACATACACATATGTATATATACATACATATACACCTATAAAACACATATACATACATATATACATATACACACACACACATATGCATACACATGCACATGCATATACACATCCACGTACACATACACATAAGCATACACATATATAAAATTATATGCATATATATATATATATATATATATATATATATATATATATATATATATATATATATATATATATATATATATATATATATATATATATATATATATATATATATATATATATGTGTGTGTGTGTGTGTGTGTATGTATATTTATTTATTTACTTTTTTTAATATATCTTTTTTCGATGAACTTAGAGTTTATTATCTGAAAAGCTTTTACCAATTCAGAATATTCTTCCTACCTCACATGATGAAATGAAGAAGATAATCAACAATCTTGGTATAGCTTATCAATGTATACATGCATGTCCTAACGATTGTATTTTATATAGAGGTGAATATGAAGACTCTTTCACATGTCCCAAATGTCAATCTCCTTGATATAAGGGTGAGGAAGGTAAAATCCCAAAAAAGGTATTGAGACATTTTCCATTGGCCCCACAGATTAGATATATGTTTCAAATCCCGGAATTATCAAAGCTTTTGACATGAGGACATGATCATAAAAGTATTGATTGAATAATGAGAATTCCTCACGATAGTGTTGCTTTTCAACATATTAATTCTACATGGCCTAAATTTGCACAAAATCCACAGAATCTAAAGTTAGGAGTTGCATTAGATGGGGTTAATCCATTCTCCATGAAATCCAGTAAAGTATCAACATGGCCAGTGGTAGTCATAAAGTACAATCTTCCACCATATCTTAGCATTAAAAAGGAACATTTAATGCTTTCACTTTTAGTCCCAGGCAAAAGACAAGCTAAAGATATGAACATATATCTTGATCCTCTCATTGACGATCTCCAAGAGTTATGGAGAGGTATTAATGTCATTGATGTATCGAAAAGAATCAATGAAAGACATTTTACGGTTCGTGGTATTAATGCTTGGACTATTCATGATTTTCTAGGATATGGTGTTTGTTCAGGTATTGATGTATTTTTTTTATTCAGTATAGATATAAATAAATGTGACTTATTCTAATTATATTTTTATCGTTCTCATGATGCAAGAATATCTACTAAGGGTTATAAAGCTTGTCCATAGTGTGGTGATTGGTTGAGATCAATCTATAGTAAGAATCTCAACAAAAATATTTATCTTCGATATCGACGATTCTTGCCTGATGATCATCTATTAAGATGTAAAAGAGAAGCGATACATTTTAATGGAAAGCTTGAAACAGGTTAGTGTCCAAAACCTATGATGCATATGGATTGGTAGAAAAAATGGACAGATGGACCTCTTATAGAACCATAATCAGAAATCTTCAGTGATGATGAAGATAATGAGTATGTGAGGAGAGGTAAGGGACAATTGGCACTCGTAGAGAACATATCAATATGGTATTCTTTGGAGTATTGGAAAGAGTTAAAAATATGTCATCTTGTTGATCCTATGTATATATTCAAGAATACTGGTTATTCACTATGGGAGCATCTTCTTGGACTAAAAGATACCGTTGAAAGATCAAAATTCAAAACCAAAGTTATGGCTAGTTTTTGATAGACATCGACAGGAAACGACTTATGCACCTCCTCCTTGGGTACTTACAAAAAAATAGATACAAACTATCAACAATAGGATTCAATTTATTATGACTCAAAACATGTTTACTATGGATGATAAGAGCTTATCTAGGTTAAAGACCTATGACTGACATAACTTTTTGAAACATATTTTACCTTTGGTTATTGATGGATGAACAACGAAAGGAGTATGAGATGTGATCTATCTTCTTGGATCGCTTATAAGGTAACTATGATACTTTTATAGTTAATATGTATGAATATTGGATATCTTTTATTTTTGAATTAACTTCTTTATAATTTTTTTATGATATGTATAGGTGGATTACATCACAAGAGCTTGACAAAAACTCGTTCCCACAAAAAAAATGTGAATGCGAAGAGCTACTATGTTTGATGGAGAAAGAGCTTCCTACTTCATTTTTTGATATTTAGGTTCATTGATTAGTCGATCTTGTAGATGAAATAGAGATTCTAGGTGTTTTCAACACTCGATGGATGTTTTGGGTCGAGCGATTTATGGGAATATTAAAAGGTTATCTGCGACAAAGAGCGAAACCAGAATGATCCATGGAAAAGGGTTGGAAGCTTGAAGAGTGCATGTATTACGTTAGTACCTTGAAAGAGTTCATGAAGACGCTCCACGTGCATGGACCAATGAGTCTTCTTCAAAAATAACAGATGAGGTGTTATCAGATAAGGGAGTTCCATTTTTATTTACATTTCAAGAAAAAACATGATGTTTCTACTTTTGTAGCATATAATAACGAATGCATGTAAGCATTCCTTAGCGAGTACGAACAGGAACTTCAAAATATCCAAAGTAAAAGGTGAAGAAACAAAAGATGTGACGTAATATCGATAATGATGAGTACAAATATATCTTCTTTCACGGATTGGCTATATAGTCGTTTGCAACACGCCAACACAAATAATGAAGAAATCTCAGATGCGCAGAGAGTTAATGATAGGTTGTGAATGAAAGGTAATTTTATTTTAATAGTATTTTGTTTTTTTCATATATGTATATTAGTTTCTATTTACTTATTAATTTCTTTTGCAGGCTTGAATGTTCACTAATATGTGGGCTTTTGGAGAGCATATTAGAATCAAAGCCATTGATTCTTTATGTAAAATATAGGATTCTAGTATTATTTCTTCTTTTCAAGCAACTATCACATGCTAGCTCAAAAGACACAAACCTTATAGATGGGAAACTTGGTTACGTAGGAACTATTGCTAGTATCTACGAAATTTCATTTCGTACATTCAAACAGGTAGAAAAAGTCTATATTTTTTATGATAGAGTTAGTTATTTTTTTAAGCACCTAATAATGAATTTCTATTTTTATATATTTTGATAGACCATTTTGAAGGTTGACTCGTTTCGAGCCGAGTATAAAGCTAGTATTTATTTCCACATTAAGAAAGGAATTATCTGGGTTTTGGGCAATTGATTCTTCCAAGGTAATTCGATCTACTAAAGAACCATATATTCTTCCTAGGCATATTGAGCAAGAATTTTTTTATAAAAACCCAAATGCTCATCCTTGATGGCAAGTCATTCATGTTCAACCTAGACGTAGATCATTGTTTGAACAGTTTATTGTTAGAGAGATCGAAGAAATTCTTCTCGATGATTCAGCATCAGATACTGATACATCTTAGAATCATTATATGTGATAATGATACTAACCTTTTTGATGAAGAGGATAATACTCTAGATGTTGATTCTACTGATGAGGAAGAAGAATTACCTAGAATTGATATTAATCCATCAATAGATGATGTGACTCATGAGAACACATATTTTAGAACAGAAGGAATAAATGAAATCAATAAGGATAATGAAGATGAGACTATATTAATGTCTTACCAAAATGATGCCAATAATGAAAACATATGAGCAGATTAGATAGTAAATTCTACTTTAGTTATCGATCAATAACTTGAAGCTTCTAAATGGATATGAGATTATAGATTCTTTATTTAACTTGAATAACGATGAATCCTCCTAGAGAGATGAAATCATGTTCTTTTAAGTTAGAACATGAAGCTAGGGGGTATGCCTTATTATTTTATATATAGCTTTATCTTCGAGGAGCAAATTTTATCATGTATGTATGCATATGTGTGTGTATTCATGTGTATTATATGTATACATATGTTAGTATGCTTATATATGTATTTCATGTATATGTATGTGTGTGCATGTTTGTGATATATGTATACATGTGTAAGCATGCATATGTGTATGCATATGCATTTGTGTAAAATATTCATGTATTCATGTAATATATGCAAGTGTTTATAATTGTGTATGCATGTATAAGTATACATTTGTGCATGTAGGCATGTATATGTGATGTGTACATGTGTATATGTATATGTGTCTATGTCTACATGTGTACATGTAAATATGTATGCATGTATATATATTTATGTGTGCATTTAGGCATGTATGTGTGATGCATAATGTATCTACATGATGTGTATATATCTTTATATATATTATGATTCTCCTTGATTTGAGTAGCTATATATAGAGGCATCAGGTTGGGAGGAGAGACATCTCTCTAGTAGGATGTCAGAGAATCAGATGCAATGTGTACATATACTTCAATCATATGGTTAAAAGGCTGAATTAGAGCTTCTAAATTAGGGGTTTTAAAACCCTAATATCAAAATTAGTGTTTTCAAATTAGGATTTATGAAATAGGATCTATTTATTTACTTATGTACAGATATCTAAGTATATATATATATATATATATATATATATATATATATATATATATATATATATATATATATATATATATATATATATATATATATATATATATATATATATATATATATATATATATATATATATATATATAGTGTAAGTCTGTATGTGTGTATGTGTGTATGTGTTTGTTTATATATGTGTGTTTGTCAACTAGGTAAAGCTCACAAGAAGTCCTACAATAAGCAGGGGTATAGGTATTCAAATATGCTTGAAGTGGTTCATACAAATGTTTGGGTTCCATCAAGGGACTATAGCATAAATGGATCTAGGTATTATTTGTTGTTTGTTGATGATGCAACAAGGTGGATTACTCTATATGTATTCAAGATAAATCTGAAGTATTTGAGACATTTAAACACTATCATGCTTATGGAGAAAGAATTACAAGACAAAAACTTAAGAGATTGTTATCAGATGGAGGAGGAGAATATTTTTCTAGAACTCTTGTAGAGTTTGCAAAATCAATGATGAACGAAAACATTTGCCGCTATTACATGTGGGCAGAAGCAATCAACACTGCAACGTATCTTGTGAATAGGCTACCTTGCAAAGCTTTGGATGGAATGACTTCTGATGAAATAAGAAACCTACTCTTGACCATTGCAAAATATTTGGATGTTTGACATATGCTTATCTTCCATCTCAATTGAGACATAGAACCTAAGGTAGAAAAATATGTGTTTATTGGGTATGATGATAGACATATGGGATAAAGGTTACGGAATCCATCCACAAACAATTTCTCGTTTCAAAAGATGTCACATTGATGATCAATGCACATGGTATACAGGGTCAAACAATGTATGTATAAATTCTAAAGAAATCAAAAGGAAAGGGAAGTCAAAGATAAAGGTATATGAAGGGGATAATGATGATGATGTTTGCAAAAATGAAATGTAGGATAATGATGGAGATAGGCCACGATTTGATCAAGAAAAAAATGAACTAGAGACGTCAGGGAGTGCAGTGGTTAGAAGTTCATCAAGAGAAAGGAAACAAGCTATCATGTATATCTATGATACTTCTTTCTTGATAACCAAATATTATGCTTACATTGTAAAGAGAGATGAAGATTCATCAACATATGATGAAGTTAAAGGTAAACAAAATTGGGAAAAAAGCAATGCAAGAGAAGTATGATGATCTACTTGAGAATGAGACATTAGAAGGTAACTTGATGCAACTGGGTGTATAAGACAATAAGGTTTGCAAATGGAAAAGTGTCTAGATACAAGGCTAGACTTGTGGACAAAGGATATGCCCAAACACATGGAGTGGATTATGATGAAACTTGCAATCCAGTTGCTAACATGTCTACAATCAAAACTCTCATTGCTATTGCTACATGTAAAATTTGAAAGCTATCTCAATTAGATGTAAAGAATGCATTTTTAAATGGATATATTGCAGATGAGTTGTACATTGAGCAACTAGAGGGTTTCAAAGAGTCAAATGGATCAGCTTATGTGTGTAAGATCAAGAGAACTTTGTATGGCTTGAACAAGCTCCACTAGCATGGAATTATAGGCTTGTCAACTTCTTGAATGAACTTGGATATCAAACTTCAAAGGTAGATAGTAGTTTGCTAGTGAAGGCAAGTGAAAATGGGCATATTTATGTTTGCATTTATGTTGATGACATTATTATCACATGTACAGATGATCAAAGAATCAAAGACATCAAGAAGCAAATTTGAAAAGGAGTTCAAGCTAAGTGATTTGGGAATTTTGTTTTATTTTCTAGGGATGGAGATTGTGTATACTCAACATGGAGTATATGTTACACAAGAAAGGTACTTGAAGAATCTTCTGATGAAAGGTACTTGAGAGGTATCGAGGAGAAGAGTTCAAGGACATGAAGACATATCAAAGTTTGGTAGATAGTCTAATCTATGCCACATTGAGAAGACCAGATCTTTCATATGCAGTTGGTGTCTTATCACAATTCATGCATTGTCCAAAGAAAACCCATCAGATTGCAACACAAAGAGTGCTACAATAAATCAAAGGAACTTTGAATGAAGGTTTTTTATTATGGATTAACTTCTAACACTAGAATCAAAGCGTTTTGTGATGCAAATTTAGAAGATAATTCAGATGATAAAAGGTCCTCTCATGGTTACCTTTGTTATGTAGGAGATAAGCTAATCTCTTGGTGTTCAAAGAAGCAACATACATTTGCTTTGTCATCCACACAAGCTGAGTATAAAGAAATGGTGAAAGCTGCAAAAGAAGCAATCTAGTTGAAGACCTTGTTGAAAAGTCTTGGAATTGATCAGAGTACTCTAATCATATTTGGAGATAACATGAGTTCATTATATTTATCAGTTAATGTTTTTTGCCATGCTAGGACTAAACATGTAGAGATTTGATATCATTTCTTAAGAGAAAAGGTGCTTGATAAAGAAAATGAAGTCATGTATACACCAACAAAAGAGAAAGTGTCACATATGCTAACAAAAAGCTTGGATGGACCCAAGTTATAAAGGTTTAAAGAGCTGGGAGGCATAAAGAAGAATGGCATAATCACAATAAATAATTGAGGGGGAGTTTTTGGTGCAAATCAATTAATAATTGGAGATTATGAAGTAATTGAAGTAGTTCAAAGATCAAAAGAAAGTCAAGAAGTTCAAGAAAGACATAGTATGTCCACATATGTACATTATGAGTCAAAATCCTTGTAATATAGCCATGAATACCTATAAGAATGATAGAGAGTCATGTAATAGATATGGGACAAGTAGAAATGTATATATATATATATATATATATATATATATATATATATATATATATATATAATGTCAAGAAAATAGAGAGATGAGAACCAATAGAGTTCAAGTATACGGGTAATAGATGTGCAGAGAGTCTTCATCTTAGAATAGCATTGCGTCTATCTTACATTTCGCTTAGCCTAATCATGTGGATCAAGAAATCTTTTGTGCACAGTTAATTCAAAATTTAATCAAGCTATGAAAAAAGTTTTATGATCTAATTCTCTTGAAGTTGTATGTATGACAAGTAGGAGCATTCATATTTAGAAGTTTGCAAGTAAAGTTCTCATAATCGTGCCTTTTTTCTATTCAAGGATTTACTTGGATGTGCAGATATTGAAGTCTATTTCTAAAGCTGAGTTTTTGAAGTTGAAGAAACTTCATATTGAGAAGTATTTCTCAATGGTCTTGACAATTAATGCAAATTTTGTGTAAAGTTCCGTTTATTCTTGATATAGAGAAGTTCTTAAATCAAGGTAATTTAAACATTTGGAGATTTAAAGGTCACCAGCAAAAGGCATTCTATGGATAGATTGAGTTTATAAAATAAATCTATAACACTTTAGTATGCTTACATGATATAGAGAATAAATCATAATGAGCCAAGGGATTTTCATGAAGCATCACAACATAAATATTGTTGCAAAGCAAGCGATGAGGAAAATGAATACATTGAAGAAGAATGATACATGGGAATTAATGAGGTTTCAAGAAAAGAAGAAAGCTATTAGATATGAATGGAATGAATGCATTGAAGAAGTATGATACATGGGAAGTGTAAAAGTGATGGGAAAAGAAAGGTGAAGTGTTAAAGTGATAGTTTAGTGGAGATATATAAAGCACATCTTGTTGCACATGGATATGCACAAGTATATAGATTGGATTATGATGAAATGCTTTGTGTAGTTGTAAAAATTACAACTAGAACAAGTCTTAACAAACGAGGATTATGTCATTAAATGAGAAATCATTGGGCAAGAAACAAGAAAGTTGTGCCCTATTTTTCAAAACCATTTTATACCAGTATACATAAATTTCAAAAACCAACTAATAGTGGTTTTTTTAATTCTTTGTCATTATTTGAAAAATTTGGAGCTCCAAATGTGCCCAAAATTGTGATCTATTAACATTGATATTTCTAGAGTAGTTATGAGAAATATAAATATGATAAGGATTTTCATATAGAAGATGAATATTCAACGTGTATTCAATAGAGGATATTGGATAGTGAATCAAAAATGCTACCAAACATGATTTCATTATGCAAATTGCTTTGGAGCTTTTGTTTGAGCACAGAAAATATCATAGATTTTCAGCTCATGCCACAAATTTATTGATCTTTGTATACACCTCCCTCATCAGATAGATTTGATTCAGTTTGAGACAATTGGGAGCTATCTTTGTCTTGTTCTATATCAACAAAAGCTCTATCCTCATCCAAGTACATACTATGTTTTGCAAAATTATTAATCTTCTTGTTTGCCTATGATTAGTTGTCTCATATGGATTCGGAGGTTGTTTCCTTAATCATATTGATGATTGATTTCCTCAAGTGCCCTATCTTTGTTAAGGAAAATCATAAACCAAAATATATATGTCATCCATTTTAAGAGTCGATATACTTAGAATATTCTTTTTTCTTGAGCTTGTGTGTTTTATGTCACATACCATTTCTAAGTTGTACTTACCTTGGTATTAGTACTTTTGGTATAATACGGTTGGATTATTCAAGCCTCTATTCTACTTTGATAAATATCTTTAATGAACCATTGGATGGTTTGGTAGGCTCATCACCATCAGCAAGGCCTACAAAAAGTGTTACAACATTTTTTTTTCTTTCAAACTTGACATTGTGCTTTAGCTAGTTTTTTCATCCTTAGTCCTACATAAATATTCCTTTCTGGTGGATGAATAAAGCTTTTAATTTTATCTGCACTAGCTGCTCGATCCACATTCATTGATCGTTGTGTGCTAAAATCCCATGTGAATGGAATATCAAGTGTCCAATGTCTTCCAATTTTATTCTTTATAATTTGTGTTGATTGTAAAAAAACATCATCCCACCAAGATACATCTTTATCCCCATTGTATCTTTTTGCACTCTCAATCTCTCTCTTCATTTCAATAAGTACATGCACCCTCGTTTTAATTTGCTCAAACACGTCTCTACATCTTTGCATGATGTTACCATCTTCATATGATGTTTTTTCTGCATCATCAAAGATCAAATTAGGAACATGTAATAAAATTCTCCATCCATCCTATCTCCCACCCAGGAGAACAAGAAGAGTACTTTGCAAACAAAAGATTTATTTCATCAAGCCTCCTCATCAAGAATACATGGTTGAAACTAATATTGTGCAAGGGGGCCGAGACCTTGGTACTACTATCAAGAACAATTTAGCAAAACTACTTAAAGTCACAAATCTATGTACGATGTTTAACTTCAAGTTTTGGATAATATGCTATAGAAATCAACACACATAATATTGGAAAAGTAAAAGCATTATGTTCTACCAAATTCTAAGAGAATGTACGGAAAATTTCATCGATGTGATCATGATTGTTCGCAACTAAAAGAAAATTTACCTTAGCCTTGTGACAAATTTGTCTATAAAAAAGCATGCATAAATATCCACAGACTTTTTTGAGTTGGTGCAAACGTAGATTTGCTGGAAAAAAACCCTCCCATGAGTGTTTTATTTTTCTCTTGCACTATTATGAAGGTGCAAATACAGTGTTGGTTTCAAAAGACACTCCCATGATTGCAAAACATTTTTAGTCATAGCAATCATAAGGTTTGAATCATTATGCATATTGGGATATGTGAACAAGACCTTTGAATTTATAATTCTATTGTATATTCAAGCACCAATGGAATGCATTTGTACAAGGGCTTCATCTCAAATATTTATTAGGAATGAGAGAAAAATGGCAGAGACATGTTTCCTTTTGATCCATATCATCAATCAACAAACACATATGACAGTTTGGACTTTTGAGGGCTTTGTTTCGATGATGAATTGCCTTATTTCTTTCAAGATCTTGATGTCCACAATGGTTCTTTAAAAATTATATTTTTCTTCTAGTGTTGTGGCCCTCTTTTCCATGTTTTTCAAAGTGGTGCTCTCGTCAAGATTTTTTCTCCTCTCCCACTTATGAATGCCTACAAGAAACACATCAATGAAGGTAGCTAGAACTCATTGAGAATTCCAAGAGGTGCCAAGGTTGTGAAAGGGAGTTCACATGGAAAATTTGGAAGAAATCAAGCTAATCTTATGTAGCGGTCAAAGCTGGTCAAATTTTGAAAATTAGGGTGGATATTTCACTTTCATATAATTACATGAAAATTCATATACTTATAAATCTTATCAAAGGCAGTCTATAGCTTAGATTTCGCATAAAAATGGATTTTCTTGCACATTGATTTGCCCTTTGCATTTTGTAAAATGTAACTTTTCCACTTAGACCCTACAAAATCTTTTATAGGAATTTATTTTAGCCATATAGTCTAGCATGTATAAATATCATATGTGGTTACACATTTGTACAAATTCTCAAGGCTATAAGAGCTTCGTAGACACCTTAATGCCACCTTGAAAACTTTGAAATGTAGTCAAACTTGTTTAAAGGAGATTCAGATGAGAGTTTTTTCTGCAATTCCTTAAGCACCAACTTTCAAAACATATCCCTCCAATTTTTCATCTTCATCAAAGGATATTTGGAGGATCAAAGAAAAAAATCCTTTTTTCAAGGTCACGAAAGTTTTCAAGAATAAGGAAATCGAAGGCTTGAAGTACCGCCACATGGTAAATGATGATTGAATCATTTGAACAATCATGATGAGCTCACATTCAGGGGTGGAGATGCACTAAATCTTACAGCAAGGAGGATCCACGAGTTTTTTTAAATTGTATAAGCTTAGTTTGATAGCCAGAGATCAATAATGCAAATTTCCTCAAGAAATAGTAGCTAACCTTATCCAATTGATGTGAGCATAGGGCGTTTGCTTTTGATCTTGCTGGGAGGATTTGATCCATATCCTTTTTTGCATATTTTTCATCATCATCATCATCATTCTTGATTGTTGAACTTACAAAATGAGTATAATAGATGCTATGGACAACTTCCCAATGAGGATAAGATAACTTTGGAACCTGATCTTATGATCAATTTTCTGAAGCTTCTTCATTTTGAAACATGTAGGCAAGTTGAACGCCAATTAGAAGAGCCAGATAAGTGCGATGGTGTTACTGAAAATTTGCAAAAAGTGCATAGAGTAGTAGTGGTTGTAGCCCATAGAAATCAAATACAATCTATGCTTTATGAGCAAACTAGTCTTCCTCAAGCTAGCCTTCCACAAGCTAAGGAGCAAGTTGGAGAGCAATCCCATGCTATGGTTTTTGACTCTACTCCTATTCCTTAAATGATGGAGCCTACTCAAGGTTAAAAAATAAAAGTTTAGTTGAACAATATCAAGTGTAAATTCTCAGTAAGCAAATACAAATTCAAATTTGAAGAAAACGCTTATAAAAGATCTTATAAATCTTGCAAGGCCTCTTTTTGGAGCTCAATTTCTAATCTTTTGTAGAGGTTGAGGAGCATATACTATAGCTCACTCATCCCATTATCATACTGCCAATGGTCTTGTAAAATCATGTGTTATAATACATACATTTCACTGATCACATCTATTATTGACTTCTCTACTATGTCTCCTCAGAACAGTGAACTTTGCATGACCATATCTCAGTTCTCTCTCCATCCTTTTGCATGATCTATAGCTTATTGGAGCCAGCACAAATTCTATTTTAAGCATTCAAGAGTTGAATGCATTTGGTTCAGCCATTTGGGAGAGATCTTCATCGAATGGCTCTGTGATCATTCTCTGCTCAGTCCCTAAAACGTTGGGGGTAAGCCTTTGGTTGCTAAATTATTTTCTAAGACTATAGCTCATCATTTTTTATGATTGCACTTGAAATCATTAGCGATCGAAGATAATTTGATTCCCTTAAAAGTATTTGTATCAATTTCTACTATACTGTGAGAACTAAGCAAAATATCTAGCATGTGTGTGTACCGAAATAACAAGTTTTTTTATCACTAGCTATTTGTGAAGTTGTTTGTTTTGATTCAAGTGTTTGAGGGAGCAACTCCAAAGTACATAGGTACTTATTTGGTGTCATTTTCAAGCTAAGAGGGCCTTCTACATAACACATAACTGAAATAGGGTAGGTACAAAGCAGGTTTTGGCAGTACCACCTCACTTTCTTGAGGTATCCATCCATCTCTTCGAGCAGTGGTATCAAAGCAAGTTAAGGTGAAATGGGAGATGGTTTCCCTTCTTTTATTGATACATTGGACAAGAATAACTATCCAACATGGTCCTTGAGGATGAAGGCATATCTACAAGGAAATAGTCTCTATGGATACATATCAGGAGATGAGGAGATGGCCATATTCAGAAGCCCAAGACAAACTACAAGAGAAGAACTTGAAAGACTCAACTCATGGTCTGCCAAAGATGCTTTAGCAAGGTCATATCTACTTAACTCTCTCTCTCTGAGTTCCTTCTTCCAGACATTAGAAACTGTAAAACTTCCCAAGAGACTTGGGATACATTATCTTCATGTTTTTCTTCCAACACAAGAGCTATGAAAAATCAATTGTGGATTGAGTTTGTTGATCGTATCCCGCAGAGCATATACGTACGTAGAAAATAGACAAGAGACAAGAGAGAGAGAAAAGAGTCGACACAAGATTGGGTGCAATCTCCCCCCACATGCTCTCATGGACACTCTATGAGAGCATGCGTATTTATAGGTAATTCATATTATGTCCTTGATGGAAGATACATGAGGGACACACTAAAAATAGTGTGTTTTTGCTTTATTTACAAAAATAGCTAAAAATAGCTAAAAATAACTATCTTCTAAAAATAACTCCAATAATTAGTATGTGAATCCTCTTGCATTCACACTCGTTCACACTTGAACTTGTTCATACCCTCATGGATCCTTGAACTTGTTCATACCCTCATGGATCTCCACCTGCTAAATCAAAACACAACACATTAAAATCCTCAAGGCACTAAACCTTCATTCCCAATATTCCATAAAGTATAACATGCCCCCCAGTTGTCGAGCAACTGACCTCAGTTGATAAGAATAAAATAGACATGGATGGCCAAATCACATGTCGCATCACTGAACAATCATAGGCATGTGCCATGTAAGAAAAAAAACATGCATGGAACTGGAAAACTGGAATTTAATGTGAATGTGAATGATTGGCAGGGTTTAAGTCAAAATGCAATCGAAAAGTGATGAGAAAAATGAATATCACGATGTGATAAAATAATAGTCGATGTATTAATCATGAATTTATATTTGAATGCATGTGCATACCAATTTTGTAAAAAATTCGGCAACATAACGATGTGATTTTGAAAACCGGAAAATTTTCGACAAATAATTTCCATGATATTGGTGCCTATAGGCACAAACTATCAACAAAGAAAACCAAAAGGGGATTATACACCCTGACATATAGTTATATATATATTTCTCCTTGCAAACCTGCAAATAAAAGTACATACCTGTCCCTGCAAGACGAATACATGCACCATACAAGACAAACCGTGTCTAAACTATGTGTATACTCTCAGTATGATGCAAAACTTGCATGTTCTATATGCAATATGATGCAAAACGAGAACAAACATGCATATAAATTGACAAGAAAAACTTATCTCGAGGTTCAAAAATTAATTTGTAGATGCGTGTAGGTGCTGAAGATGGTCGATCCTTTGTTGGAATAGCGTGTCAATACTTCTCCAAGAGTCAAAACTTAAAAACGATAATCGGAAGAAAGTAGGTCGTTGAGGATGAATGGGTAAACTCCAAACTTAGAATATGATTGAAAGTGAAGCCAAGGTATGACTTGCAGCCACTCGATGAAAAGAGCTCTGAAAGAGCTTTTCATAGAATAAGAAATCTCCAAAATTGAAGGTAATATGCTCAAGTTAGATCCAAAAAGGTGTAGTCATATAGTACTTATTGGGTAAATAAAAGAACCGTGAAGTAGAGAAACAAGTAAACTCCCAATTCTGAAGCTAAACATGATTGAAAGCAAACAGGGCCTTGCAACCATTCTTTGGAAAGATCTCCGAGTGGGCTTTCCACAGCAACAAAAAGCTCAAGATTTGGAGGAGATTTGCTCATATTAGGATCAAAAGAGTGGAGAGAAATGGGTGAATGTGGATCAATTAGCAAACTGTGGCTATACCCTTCAAAGATAATTAAAAAAAATCCTATGTATGTACTCCTCCACAGTAGAAAACGCGAGTGCATCAAGGAAGATAATCCCATATACTCTCTTAATAACGCTCGTTGCTCGCAGGTCTCTCGGTGGCTGAAAACCTTCCTAAAGTCTTGGTAGCGTGGAACAACGGCTACAGCGAATATGCGCGTAGAAGCCATCGCCTTTTCTAGATTAATTAGGCAGAAGTTGTGTATCTAAAATCAAATCAAGAGAGCACGCCCTCTTCTCTGTTCACCACTCTGTGTTCTGAACTCCCAAAAGAAAACTATGCTCACTCTGTCGTTGATTGAAAGTCATAGGAAGAGAGCTAAACCTTTGTGCTCACGCGAATTCAGCTTACGAGCATCTATTAAAAACCTGTACAGCTGGAGATTCAAAGAGAATCACGTGATTTCCGGTGTCGTTTTTGTATCAGCAATTGTTAGAAGTTATGTCAGAACTTGTCGCGTCATCAACATCAGATCACAGAGCAGATGTTTCGCCCATCATCAGATTGTAGCCTTTCGTAGGTGTTATTTGATAAACCACGGAGCATAGAACAGGTTGTTTTGTTTCAACATAAACAGGAATTTGCAATTATAATTTCATAATCTTGTCCTTACAAACACATAAAACATGATCAAAGGTTCACGGAGGTACAAATTTAGCACTGACAATAACGACGGATAAAAGTATGTCTTAACTTATCTCAGTCTCTGTCGGACATGTAGATATACAAAGATTTGATGAAGTCGTGCAACTTGTCGGAGATGGATGGTCCATTGTTGTTCTGTGAATAGAGCTTCCGCCTTTGCCATAGCGTTGTTGGAGCAAGCTACCAAAGCATATACACGTCAGATGGCTCGATTATCCCACATATACTTAAGAGAACATGATACTTCCCTCCTGAGACGCTGCGAAGCCACACTGATGGCACTCTCGGTAGTCGGGCGGGCACAGGAATTTTGAAATGCACGAGGTGCATACTGTTTCACAAGGTGATGAAAATCACATGATTCCAAACTCATGCCCAAATTGCGAGGCGCGCTCGGAAACAGACCAAGATTAGCTCCTCCCGCCAAGTCGACGAATCATGGCAAAAAAAACACAGAAGCATCGGAAAAACGCAGAAATAACAGTCTTTGATGAGGATGATGATGCGATGTACAATCTCACATCAGATACTCTGCAGACATCCAGGCTCTGATACCACTATTGATCGTATCCCGTAGAGCATATACATACGCAGAAAATAGACAAGAGACAAGAGAGAGAGAAAAGAGTCGACACAAGATTGGGTGCAATCTCCCCCCACATGCTCTCATGGACACTCTATGAGAGCATGCGTATTTATAGGTAATTCATATTATGTCCTTGACAGTAATAACAATCAATAGAACCAAAATTTTCATTACTTAATACGATACACACAATTCAAAACATAACGAAATGAAAAATATATAGCTAATATATATATATATATATATATATATTTATATATATATATATATATATCAATGTAAATACAAATAATCCAACATCATAATCAAGAATCCTAATCATCATCATAATGATCATCATCATCATCAGCATCATGATCATCATGATCAACCTCATCCTCATCATCATGATGACCCTGTGATGATCGAGATCGTCCCTCCTCTTTCTGTCTCTCCACCTCATCCATATCTCCCTCTCCAAAATACTCTGGTGTTACATATAAAAAACATAAATAGGTAGAACAATTAAAACATCCATAAAAATAAATTAATTATATAAAACTTAATAATACTCACAAAGGCATCTAGATGATCTCACATATACTTGCTCAAACGTCGATATCCAAAACGTGTAGCATACTTGATCTCATGCTTTGTAGGACATCAGCCGTAATCCTTTCGCTGCATTAAAATAAATAAAAAAGATTAGTTTCTTGGATTTTAACTAAACTAAAAAATATACTCACAATAACATATATACTTACAAATGTAGCTACAAAACCATGATGGCCCATTTGGCCTAGGCTCGTGATCATTCTCTGGTACAAACATATTATAGAAGAAGATATGGACGACCGAATAGATGACCACTTCCTTTAGATGGAGAGGTTTTCCACTTTTGGGTTAATCACTGTATGATTGCTCCATCCACTATTACTAATGTTGGTCATGATCTCTTTATTTTAGAGGATTTGTATGTGCCTCCGAACTCTGAAGTAACTCTTATGTCATTTTGTGGTCCTATATATGGATGGGGAGATTGGCATCGACTTTCACATTATGTTCAAAGCATGAGTACTTATGGAATATGCTCGAATGCAACATCCCTCACTAGTAGAAGGATTTCACATGTAGAAAATGAAATACTATATATTGATGGAAGACCTTACATGCATGGAAATATAGCAGGTTTAATAAATAGTAGTCAAGGGTTCCATAATAGATCAAGGACTAACTGCAAACTTTGAGGAGCGTGAAAATAGTCATGAATCACCATACATGAGTAGAGATGCATCAAGATACATATATGTCAGTGCTATTACTACATTACATGATGGTGATGAACTATAAGTGAACTATGGATGGCGTGGACCTCCAAGAGCACCTTTTAGCTAGAGAGAATGAAAATTTTCTATTCATATTTAATAACTTATATATTTAATTTTATAGTTAAAGTTTACTTTTTATTAGTTTATGGAGTACTAATGAATTATATTTATATGTGTAGATTCCAACATATGATGTTGATGGTATTCCTCTGCACCATTCACAATTGCTAGTAAGACCTCATTTATGAGAAGCTTCTATGAGGAGGCTACGCAAAAGTGATCGTGTGGAATATGCAAGGTTGAAAGATCTATATTCAAAAGAAGATAAAGTACAAGATTTGTGTGGCAATGATGAAGATGATGGCATTGAGGATTGCTATCAAAATGACAGTGAGAGCATTGATATTTCTAAAAATAAGAAATATCTTCAAGAGGAATGTCGAAAGCATGTATATGAACGAAGTCGTTTGACATGACTAAGTGCGAGCTTAATTATTCTCAATCTTCAAAATCGTTTTGGATGGAGTAGTGTATTTGTTTCAACATTATTAAGGTATAATTTTCAATTTTTTTTCTCTCTCTCTCTCTCTCTCTCTCTCTCTCTCTCTCTCTCTCTCTCTCTCTATATATATATATATATATATATATATATATATATATATATATATATATATATATATATATATATATATATATATATATATATATATATATATATATATATATATATATATATATATATACACATATATATATATATATATATATATATATATATATATATATATATATATATATATATATATATATATATATATGAATAAATGTATATATATAAATACATGCATATATAAACATACACATAATATACATGAATGTAAACACACATATAAACATACAGACACATATACACACATACACATGTTATGAGAATAAGGTCAAATTATACATACGTGATCGAATGAAGATGTTTTGTCCATCTAGCCTTTAGAATTGTCCACCCAACCTTTAGAATATGTTTCTCCTATTTTAGTCCACCTACTACCTGTGCTGCTAACTCTTTTGCATACAAATATTAAGTATCAATTAGCTATAGAGGTATTTAGTCATCAGTAAAAATGGAGGAGCAAATTTATCTCGAAGATTTTGAAGGATGGAAAAACAATTCTAAAGGATGGGCAGAAAAAAAGTGTCCATTCAATGCAGGTTTTCATTCTTACTTTAGCTAAGGTAAGAACAAGAACTTGCATTGAATGGACACTTTTTGTCCACCCATCCTTTAAAACTATTCATGCACCTCTCAAAATATTCGCAATAAAATTGATCCTCCGATTTTACTAATGACTTAATACCTTCATAGCTAACTGATACTTAATATTTGTAAACAACTTAGCAAGATAAGTAATAGATTGACTATAAAATGGAAAAACACTAGACAATTCAATGGTCTAGATATGTGTGTACATACATCATTATGTGTGTATGTGTGTATGTGTCTATGTGTGTTTGTGTATGTGTCTATGTGTGTATGTGTGTATGTGGTTGAATAAGACACTCATCATGTGACTTACTGGCTTAGAAGATTGTGTGAAAGCGAGATTTGATACATCCTTACATGAAGTACTCGATGAAGGAGTTTCCATAGTGCGAGTGAACATACATTCATCATTGTGCTCATTTGAGTGAGCTCTTGGGTCTATACATGTGACTTTGACCGGTCCTTCATCTAACATGTTGAATAGCTCACGAGGTCCTATCTTAGCCGAGATGTATCCTAGGGCCAATTGAATAGTCACTTCATATTCATATATTCAATCTTGACCTAGCACAAGCTCTTCTAATAAGTCCTGATCATGGCATACTAAGAGTTTTTGTTCCATCATGTTGTTTCCGAGATGTAGAGTTAAGGTTATCTTGCCGATGCATTTAGTAATTTTTCCTCCTATTCCAATCAGCTGTGCCTTAGATGGGCGTAATTCTTCCTTGAGTTTCTGAGTCAACGAATACTTGATACAACTTATGGCTGCTCCTGTGTCAAGGAGAGCATCCTTTAAGTAGTATTCCTTTGTTCCAGCACTCAAATTCAAATAAGGTTGCATCATTTGCTGACCTAGGTTTTCAGTGGCTCTAAAGCTAGCCATTGGGATGAGTGCTTCTCCTTGTCCATATCTCTTATCTCTATCTCTCATCCACTCTTTTCGTTTCCTGATTCGCTCTAGTGCTTCTTGTCTAGCTTCTTCTCATATTCTTTCTTCCTCTATGCACCTATTCTTACCCATTACTAGTCGTGACATTATCTCTTCCGTCAATGGCTCTAAATATTTTTTCACCCGACAACCACTAATATAATTTGGTAGTACTTCTCCATCTAGGGCTAAGCTGATGGCTCCACTAGTAGATATACAATTGATGATCAATGGGCCATATCCTCTTTTTTTGCAGTTTCTTTGCATGCTGCTTCAAAGTATAGACCAAAACTAGATCTCGTTCCTTCAAGTTTTTATCTTTAATATGAGCATCAAAATAGGCTTTCTGTCGCCCTTTAGCAGCATAAATCCCTGCTACCACTTGTAACCTACTTTCGTGTAACTTTTTTATTTGATCCAATGGAGCTGATAGTTCATGTCCAGTCCACTGGTAAGTTGTTGCTACTCTGGGAGTGGGTATTAAGAAATCAATTGGCAAGATAGCATTCTGTCCGTATACCAAGTTAAAAGGGTTAGTTCCTATGGCAGTTTTGTAGGCTACTCGGAATGCCCATAAAGCATGATGTAATTGCTTATCCCAATCAGATCTACCATTGTTCACAATTTTAGTGAGGACTATACACAAGATTTTGTTTGAACTTTCGGCCTGTCCATTGGCTTGCGGGTGATATGGGGCTGATTTCTTATGAATTACTAAGAATTCATTCACTAGGGCCTCTATCACTTCATTCACAAAGTGTGTGCCTCTATCACTCACAATTTCTATAGGCAATCCAAATCTAGTGAATACGTTCTCAAAGAGAAACTTGGCCGTAGTCCTTGCATCGTTTTTCTTGGTTTCTCTGGCTTCCACCCATTTGGTCAAATAGTCTGTGGCTACGATTATGTACTCAGCATGAGATCCTTTAGCTGGTGGGCTAATGGGTCCTATGAAGTCTATTCCCCATTTTGTAAAGGATCTAGCACTCATCATGGGTTTCAATGGCATTTCATCTCTTCTAATTGGATATTTTGTTCGTTGGTAGGTATCAAAATGTTGAACGTATGTGACTGCATCCTCATGTAGGGTTGGCCACCACATCCCTACAAAGAGAATCATTTTTGCAGTTTTATCTGCACAAAAATGTCCTCCTACAACTCCTGTATGTGCCATCTCTAAGACAGCAAGATATTCGTCCTCATGAATGCACATTAGTAAATGACTGTCTCTACCTCGCTTGAAGAGTTGTTTGCCTATAGGAGCATAGTCCTTGCTTTGTTCTACAAGTGCACGTTTCCTTGCTAGAGTGGCTCTTTCTGGGTACTCTTGGGTCCTCAAGAACTTTACGAGAGGCATACTCCATCTTGGTGCCACGGTGGAATAGCATAGAGTAGAGCTCTCTTCTAGATTTCGTTCTTGACAAGTTGGGCAAGCTGATACATAGTTATGTGTATCCCTTTGCATGGTTGGCCAATATATGCCTAATCTCTTCAGTGTTTGCCATGTTCCGTTCGCATTTAAATGAGTTTTCCATTGATTTACATGTGCTTTTTGAAGCCACATTTCCTGTTCCTCTTCTTCCACGCATCTCATGAGTAATCCACTTGAGTCTTGATGATATAAACTTCCAACAATGATATGAAGGGTTTTAGTCTTCCATAGATCTTGGTTTTCTTTGGTGTGATCCCATGTTTAGGTCCATATGTGAGTATAGGGATCAATTTTTCTGCCCATTGGGGACATACTTCGAGATTAAAAAGGTAAGTGTCTGGCAGGTCATCAAGTACTCCTATGGGTGGTTCTCCATGTGCCATTCTTGATAAGTGATCTGCTCTAATGTGGCTATTCCCTTTCTTGACTACTACTTCAAAGTCGAATTCCATCAACAATAGAAACCATTGTACTAATCGTCCCATATTACAAGGCTTATTGACTAAGTACAGTAGAGCTTGATGATCGATGAAGAATTTGAATTTATTTGCCAATAAGTAGTGTCGAAACTTCTTTTGCTGTGTACACCATCCCTAGGCCTTCTCTCTCGGTCATGGTATAATTGCGCTCCCCTTGATTCAATTGTGTATTGGCATAGGTTATAGGGTGATCTAACTTCCCTGTATCCGCGGGTTGAGCTAAGATGCAACCAATGGCAAACTTGGAAGCATCTACGTGAATGTGAAATGGTTTGTTCCAATTAGTTACTCAAAGGATTGGGGTTGAACTTAGTCAACTCTTTAATTCGTTAAAGGCCTTTTCACATTCTTCTGTCCAAATAAACTGGGACAATAAAGCATAAAGAGGTCTAGCAATTATGGCATACATGTGTATAAATCTCCGGTAGTATCTGCAATGTCCCATAAATGCTTGTACTTCTTTCGCACTATTTGGTCTCGGCAAATCCAGAATGACTTTAATTTTGTCTTCATCAGTTGAAATTCCACTTTTAGAGACAATGTGTCCTAAGATCTTTCCTTGCCAAACAATGAAGACACACTTTTCTAGATTGAGGCATACTCTATATTGTCGACATTTGGCAAAAATCTTTCCTAGCTTAGGTATATGTTCTGATCGTATGGCTGAATAAGTGCATAAACCATCCACATATACCTCCATGGTCTTTCTCAAGAACTCCTTGAATACATGCACATCAATCTTTGGAAAGTGGTTGGGGCATTGGTTAGACCAAAAGGCATAAACCTAAAAGCATATACTCCCTTTTCAGTTGCAAAGGCTGTTTGATATTGGTCCTCAGGAGCAATCGCTACCTGATTATACCTCGAAAAGCCGTCTAAAAAACTATAAACTTCCTTTCCTACCACTCTTTCCAAAAGATGATCAGTGATGGGTAATGGGTAACTATCGCTTATGGTGGCAGCATTTAGTTTTTTCAAATTAATGCATACCCTTAACTTGCCATTCTTTTTCGGCACGACCACCAAAGGTGACACCCATTCTGTGTCTTCAATCTCATAAATGAACCCAGCATCTAGCAACTTATCTATCTTTTCCTTAATTTTTGTTGAGTACACATCGTTATATGTGTATGGTCTTTGTTTGGAAGGTTTACCTTCAGATGTCATAGGGATTCTATGGGCACAAATAGAAGGATCCACTCCTTTCAAATCCTTAAATGTCCAAGCAAAGACATCCCTATATTCTCTTATGAGTCGTATTAACCCTTGCTCATTTTCCATTGAGACATCTTGTCCTATAAAAGTACATCGTTCTTCTCCTTCCTCTAAGGTTACTAAAATTTTCTTGGTTTGTTCTTTGTTGTCATATGCTATTTCTGGTTGTGCTTCTCGTTTTGGCAGTTGAATAGCAATTTTCCTCTCTTCTACTTCATATTTTTTGAAGTGGGTAGGCACTTCAAATTGATCTTGTGGCTTGTTTTCTCCATCATCTTTTTCTTTATCTCATCCAGGCTCTTCTTTCTGTGTCCTTTCTTGATCTAATTCATTAATTATGACACTTACACCTTGATTTCCACTTTATGTTTCCATTTGTTCCTGCTCCATTTCAATGCTCTCATAATCCTCCTTCCATTCTTTTTCAATTGCTTCTCCTGCTTCAGCATCTTCAAGAACTACCACATATAGACTAACGTCATATCCTTCCTCATCATTGCATTCATTGATGGTTATTACTTCCTCATTTACACATACATCGAGAGTGGCTATAATCTCCATCCAACCATGAGGTTTGAATTCTTCATCTAGGAATATTTGAGGCATGTAAGTTGGGTCTTGTACAAACCTAGCAACTCCTTGCCTTTGCTTCCATCCTATCTTTCTCTCCTCTTCCTTTTTCGCGGTTTGGCATATCCATAGATAAGTGTCTTCGTTCATCCACGATTGGTCACTTGAACCTATACTGTGAATCGACTGATCGTCTTCCTCCTTATGAATCTGATTCCATTGCAAGGGGGGAACATCTTGATACGTGTATGTATGGAGATTTATTCTCGTCATGGTTCCTTCATGTTGTAAGTATACCGCGTCTTTTCCCCAATCTTGCACTACCTTTAGCTGTCTCATGAAGGGTCTTCCAAGTATCATTTCATAATTGCTCGCCTTCTCAAATTGACAAATTGCTAAGGTGTGCTCGAATTCAACTCTGCAGGTGGTAAAAGTTACTCTTTCCAATAATCCCAAGGGTCATTCAGTGTGTCCGTCTGCCATTTGTATCTTCATGCGTGTTGGTCTTAAAGCTAGCTTTCCCCATTTTTCCCAGATTTCTTTAGTTGCAATTCCTACTCCAACCCCAGAATCTAAGATAGCTTTAGTGGTGTAACCCCTATAAGTAATTGGAAGGCATGCGTTTCCTTCATCTCCTCATTGAAATCTCCAACCTTATTGACTGGGATTCTGATTGTGGTCACTTCATCATGCATCTCCTTCTCTTTTGACTTGGTCTCCAATTGACTAGTTAGCTTCTCCATCAAATGTGGTTTGACCTTCAAAAGTTGTTCCAATGTCAGAGTACAAGGGATTTTTACTTTGCTAAGATTTTGTATGATGTTCGATGTTTGGATTGAGGGGTTCTGCTCTTTTATTCTTACTGAGGGAATGCAGTATAATTCCGAATTATGTTCGTATTCTCCTGTGTAATTTGGGAAAACCTTTACACTGTCATTCTCCTTGTCGCTCTTGTCAAATTGTAATAATCCTTCTGAATCCAGTTCAGGTATTGAGTCTTCCAATTCACCTTCTGCTTCTAGCTCCTCAAAGGATGGTTCATTTCCTTTCACTTTATTCCATCTATCTTCTTGGACTCTAGTCCATAAGTCTTTAGGCCATTCCCCATCTACTTGGGGAACAACGGATCCTTCCCTTTTATCCTTGCAGTAATTTCCATTATGTGTCTCACCTTCTTTTCCTTCCTCGAGATCATTAGGGATGACACACTCTTGGAATTCTTTTTCATGAATTCGTGAATTGGGTAGTCAAAGAGCAGGTTTTTCTAGGGTCCGTTGAGCTACTTCAATTAATTTTTTGCATATCTCCAACCTTTCCTTCTCTAAGTGACCTCTAGGATATTCTTTTTCATGTTGCTCAATGGTTGGTCCCGCTCTTGTTCATGGTTGGTATGCCTAAATCGACATGGCTAACTCTTTTGGCATGCGGTCTGCAAAAACTGATCCTACCTCCTCTTTTTTATAATTTCCTTTCTGATTTTCTTCTTCAAAATTCTGTTCTTCTTTTTTATCTTGTTCATTCTTTTCATCGTCCTTCTTCTCTTGTAGTTTCTTTTCCTTTATCCTGTCTCTACGGTTCTTCCATCTTTGTGTTCGTTTACTTGTGATATTTTTTCTAGGCTCTTCCGAATCTTCAACTACCTAGGTTTTAGGTATCTTCATTTTTTTGTTGCCTTGATCATTCTCTCCAGTTTTTTCTGGTGTATCTCTAGCTTTTGCTCTTGTAATTGCTTTCAATGGTACAGTGTACTCCTTATCACTCCCTGTTGACTCTATCACTTCTATCACATTGATCTCCATGTTCGAGTTAACTTTGAAGGGGTGCTTGGGGCAGTCTCTAAAAAGGTGTTCTTTACCATAATCACTACATTATCCTTCCCAAACTCGCTGAGGTGGTGGTGGGTTTGGTAATGTACATTCTCTAATAAAATGGTCACCTCCACATCTGTAACATGGTCCTCTAGGTGCAGGCGGTATATTCATAGGTCGGGAGGGTATCGGTGCTTTGGGAGCTGTGTACATCAATGATACATAATCGTGCTCATATCCATAAGAACTATCTGGTACTTCCATGCCATATGTATATGTTTCGTACATTTGTCCATATTCTATTATAGAGCTCTCATAAGCAGAGTAATTTCCTTGACTATGATCATAGGATGAGTCATATGGTTCGTTACTAGTCAAAGGCGTGGCTCAAACTATTGCTGTCTCAGGGTTCTCTTCTTGTTGAGCTATTTTCACTGGGACAACATTTTGAGGGTGGGGTGGTTGTTGACCTAACACCGGTTGCGGTTGAGCGTAACCTTGATAAGCATAAGGTTGTGGTCCTGGTGCGGGTATCCATAAGGTCTCTCTGCGGGTATCCATAAGGTCTCATGAGAGGTTGTACTGGTCTTGACTGTCTATTGTAAGGACAATTTTCTATGCTGTGATTTGTGTACTCTTGTTCTATGCTACAATATTGTAGAGGGCCCGGGACGGGTGGTCTATTGTAAGCATAAGCAGGTGGTGGGAATACTCTTCTAGTGCACAAATGAGAAGGATGATCACCTCCACAATGCAGACATCTTCTAAGCATGGGTACTTTCATTGGGTTGTTGAGGTAGTTCCTCTGTCCTTGAACATTCAGTTTTTTTGCGACTAAGTTGGCTATCTCCTCTACATTGTCCTTTGAGTTTGACATGCTACTGGCAGAATCTTCACTTTTCACGCTACCTTGAGGTATTTTCAAATCTTCTACTAGATTGTCCTGTAGGTCAATACATTCCTTCATGCATTCTTGCAAAGTTTGAACTCTTTTCACATATACCAGAGATCTTAATGATCGATTCACTAATCTTTTGAAAAATAATGACACCATCTTGTTTTGAGTGGGTCTCTCTTCCACAAGGCATCCATCCACATACTGCTTGAATCTTCTTGCTGCCAATCTCACTGATTTTGTAGGAGGTTGCTTAAAACTATGGATCAATGAGGAAGAGTTGGTTTTAATCCCAGACTTGGTAAATTCTTCAATCAATTCTTGATAGACTTGTTCCATGTTTTGAAAATTATTAGGATCTAAGGGCTGGAACCAAGCTAAAGTTGTGTCTGTCAAAGTTAGACCAAAGGATTCATATTGGATCAAGAAATCTTCCACTTTGTTTGTTTGTGATTACTTGTTTGAACTCAGCTATATGATTGTAAGGTTCGCTACAACCATGATAATGGTTTCTCATGCATTTAGCAACTTGAATTGGTCTTAATCTTCTTCTTGCTTCAGGTGGTCTAGGCATCACAAGGAAAACTGGCCTTCCTATTGGTATACCAGGTCCTCTAACTACAGGTGGTCTATCTGGGATAGGGGCTCTATTCCTTGGTTTAATAGGTGGTTGAGGCCGATAGTTAGGGTTATTGGTCGGCATCGCAAACTCCACATGTGGTCTGACCAGTATATGCGTTTGTTGCGTCTGTCTAGAATGTTGATATGAATTATCTTGAAAATTTTGTTGAGGGTTCTGAGAAGTAGTAGCTTGACCCCTAGGGGGGAACATTGGAACGTTCTGATATTTGATCCTTGCTCTTTATAACTCCATTAGAGGCCAGTACCTCCTTTGGTCTTTATCCAAATATGTGATAATGGTGGGAAGTTCTCTGTCTTGTAACTCATAGATAGTGACTCGATTAGTGGCCACTTCCCATAATGAAGAGTGGGCTCTCAGGATATGCTCCATTTCATTGATCAAATACACATCCATTAGGGAATCATCTTGAGGAACTAGGTCTCCTCTCCAAAGCCTAACAATAATGGATCTTCCTCTAGGGGTGGTCACCTGCGTTTCATGTTCCTCTTCATTTAAGGGTGATGAGCATTACCTTCTTCTCCTTGTTCGTTGATGTTTTCAGGGTGTTCCGTAACTACATATTGAATATCTCTTTTGTCGATATAGAACCCTCCTATGTATTTGACTGCTGGCCTAGGTAGTATGTAAGCATCTGTAGCTTTCTCTAGTCTGGCCACTGATCGGTTTAGACCATCTAAGAAGATAGGTATCCCATGTTGGTTGGTGTTCACATGTTCTAAAGATGTCCAATATTCTCCCTCGATAGTCCACAAAGAGAATCTCCACGATAGTCGATACTAGACAGGTATCGTTCTCTGTGTCCCACGATACTTGTCACTCCACGGGTATCGTAAAGAATAATCCCACGATACACGATACTTCAAAAGTATCGCGAGATGCTTCCTCCATGATACACGATATGTAGCAGATATCGCGATCAAAATTTCACGATACATGATATCTGACTAGTATCATGAGGATTTTTCAACGATACACGATAGGTGAGAAGTATCGCCAAACCCAATTCAACGATACCCGATACCTTGCCAGGTATCATGAAAAAAGTTCAACGATACACGATATTCCAAAATGCCAGGTATCACGATACTCGATCAGAGGATATCCCGATACTCAAGTATCGCGATACTCAACCGCAGGAGGACATGATACTTAGCATTTTTTCACTTTTTAGCAAATGTTTTTGGATTCTAAATGCATACAAATGTTTCTAGAGCTTATCTACCCTCTCCCCTCAGTTTGAATCTCAAAAACAAACTTTCTTCACCCCGGGATGACCCCCACGATACTTGTTGTAGATCATTTGGCTAAGTTGCTTGATTTTAATTGAAGGTGATGAGTAAGAGATTGAAATGCTCACCTTGGAGGCTCTTTCCCCGCTCTTCTATCACTCTCTCTTGCTTTGTGCGGCTCCAATCTCCCTGATCTCCAAACACGATATTCGACTTCTAGCTCTCTCTCTCTCTCTCGATACTTGCAAGTGCAGGAATGAATGTGAAAGTTTGATTTTTTTTAAATTTTTATACTTTTTGAAAAGATTTGACTCAAAAAGGCTAAAAGAACCAGCTTAACAACTACTCTATTTGCTTAACCTACTTACGTACTTTACTCACTCCACTCACTTCCCTAGACTAATAACTCACTACACACACTCGAGGAGCGAGAAGTAGTAAGTGCAGATGAGTGTGACTTACCAAAGAAGAAAAATTCACAACTCCTCTACTCACTTCAATGCTAAAAGCTACTAACCATCACATGAATGCCTCATTTTGATTCGACTTCCCCGGCAACAGCGCCAAAAACGTCTGTACCTAAGTACTAACTTAGGGACTTGTGGAGAAAGAGACTATACCTCGATCCCCCTCAAGTGCATATAGTGGGGATTCACGCTTTATTTGTCAATCCAAAGAGTATCAAAACCTAGCCGAGTGTATGAAGACATGCATTCGAATGATGATCAATGCAAAAGAGCTTTCTAAGAGTGCAAATAAGTCTATGTCTATTCCAAACAAGCTTCAACTATCTGTTATGGTGTCGCGATACTTGGAGCAGCAACCAACAGTAAATTGAGCTTTTCTCTCAGCTCTGAACTACAAATATAGAGAATACATATACATTTCGAAGCTCTCGCGAAGATGCATCCAATGGTGGTATTTTCACTCAATTCTGACGCTTCTAATTCAAGTTATGAGCAAAATACTGAGTCGCGGGAATGACCTTCCTACACTCGAGCACTTCCTACACTTCACACACACCCTAACAACAACAAACAAGTACTTTCATGGATTGACCACACCTCCAAACACTCTTTCCAAGCATCACACATGCACACAAGCTCACAAAGAAGATGATACAGAGAGGAGAAGACACAAATTCGAAATTTTGTGCTCTTGATTCTCACAATGGCAAAAAGTCTCTACAAAGAGTCACAAATTGACTTATATACAATTGCCCTAAAAATGGTCCTTTCACACAAGAGACCAGCACTTTATTTCACTAAAAGGTTAATTTCCTACTAATTTACATGTGTAAGCTACAAATCTCCATGGGTATGCATCTAAAGGACTCCTCTAGTGCATTTACAACAGAAAATATCTTACAAAATGGCTATGATACAAAAATTAAGTGTCCAAATCGGAAAAATTTTGGAGCCCTTCTTTTTCTCTGCCTTGTGCTCTTATTAGCTCTGCAACAAGGGGGTTTTCCATTAATCTAGTTACTGATATGCAATATTCTCTAGATCAAGATCAAGCTATGAATGAACCCTTAAACTTTGATGAATTTGATTACGAGGACCTTGATGATGATGAAGTAAATATCAATAAAAAATTCTTAGGACCTATTCAACCTAACCATGAAAATCATGAAAAAAAGTCACTTAAAAAAAAATAGTCAAGAGATACATCATAGATGCATGTTAAAATAGGCAACGATAAGAATGCTATCATTGTAAATGCATAGTATTCCACCTCCAAAATCAATGTGATTCCAAGAGAAGTCTATGATAAATTTTGATGGCTGATAGATAAATATTGTGGATGGCATATGACAACTATAGATAATGGTGTAGGTACCTTGTATCAAGCTTGTGCTAGTGTGCATATATCCATAGGAGGAATCACACAAGAATTTCACTTCTTTATTTAATTTCTCATATGAATTTCTCTTAGGTCAAATTTTTCTCTGTGAGAGTTGTATGGAAACTAAAGCCATGGACGATGGGATTACGTATGCTAGAATGAAGTCTAAGGATGGAATGCAATAACTTCAAGTCATGATTGTAGCAGTGAATCATAATAGCAATTGATTGTCAATTAGAAAGAACCCTATTATTACTTAGGGTCATCACCATGTTTCTAGTGACTGTGCACCTTGATTCATGTTTGGAGCTACATATGATCAAAATTTCTAATAGAATCCATTGCTGAGCACGAAAACATTGGACATTAGTGTGATATCTCTCAACTAACCAACGTGTACTCTAGTTTGTCACTTTTTTTCCACATTCTAGATTAGATTTCCTTCATAAGAGTCAATTGTCCAATTCATTTATCCAAAAAACCCAACAAAAATTACAAAACCAGCAAAATCATGGAACATGATGAGGACATTGAGCATGTGATTAAGACATCTCATTGTTTCCCTACTCTGAAGGAGTTAGAGTTATGTTTTCAGCAAAATTTCGATTACTACATTATTATTCTTTCTTCCCTTCATGAGTGTGCTCTAATCCAAGAGTATGCTCTTAAGTTTGAAAATTTCTCAAAATCTTAATCACAAACATGATGCCTTAGTTTAAACAAAGTACAACATTGTAGACAAGAACATCAAACCCAGAGCTCAACCATTACCCCAAGTAAGAAAAAAATATTGATATGAAAAATGATCCAATTCTTCGGGATAAGAAAAACATATGACATACATTCATGCTAAGACAATCAAATAGGTCAAAATTGGTAGAAATGATGACTTTCTTTTGCGAGTAGAGAGAGATAAATTTGAGAGAGTCATACATAGTCATGGAAAACCCTTTATTATGTATCCTCATGAGATTGGTTGCACAAATCCTAAGCTATTTGCACCCATGATTATCTTTACTATTCCACATATTCCATGGAATCTTTGCCTATTCAAGTTCCAAAGGCTCACTTACCTAAGGTAATGGAACTACTCAAGGAGAAGATAAACATGGGAATTTTAGAGCCATCTTTTGCACCTTACTCAAATACATGGATCATTGTGCCTAAAAGGAATACGAAACTGTGTTTTATTCAAGATCTCCGACCCATGAATATAGTCATCATAAGGAATGAACGAGCACGATCCATTGTAGGTGACTTTGTTTAATCATTTTCAAGACATTCTATCTATTCGATTGGTTTATTCATGTTCTAGGTATAACCCAATCCAATCAGCAATTGATAGTTGTGACAACACAATAAAAACTCCTCTAGGCTTAGTGCAAATGTGTACTTTTCCTCAAGGAGCAACTAATTATGTGGCTCATGATTTTAGATTCATCTACATGTCTTAAATCTATTCTTGACCATGTCTCTGATTGCAAATGAATATTTCAACCATTTGAAGAGGTAAGTCTCACATTTTCCATAGAAAAATCTATTTTTGGTGTCAATGAGGTTCTTATTTTTGGACATTTATGTGGTCATTATGGTCGAAAGCCATACCCACAAAAACTTGATGCCATTCATAAGTTTTCTGAAATGTGTAACAACATGAGTGACGTACACAGATTTATTGGTGCTTGCATTTTTTATGTTATTTAGATCCCACACCTTGCTCATGTTGCTGATTGTCTCTATGAATTGTTGAGGAAGTAACGAGAATCTATTTGAATGAGACACACATAACCAAGCTTTGAATAAATTGACGAAATTTTTGCTTGAAGCTCCTATCCTTAACCATGTAGACTATTCTATCAGAAAACCTATTATATTGACTATTGATATTGGTTCTATTGGTGTAGCTTGAGTCAAAAGTCAAGATAATAGTGAAGGGAGTAAATATGCAGTTAGGTTTGGGGCTAAAATTTTATATGAAACACAAAAAAAGTATCCATAGATCAAACGAGAACTATGGGGTATGGTTACAACTTTGAAAATAGATAAAGAATATTTCATACATGCAAATGTATGTCAAAGTTAAGAACTATTGTTTGCCTGTCATTAGACTGATAGCCAATTCTTCATCTCTTAATATAGCCATGCTTAGATAGATCTCATATATTAACTTCATAAATACTTAGTTATTTCACATTTCAGGTAAGTCAAATTTAGTTGTTGATATATATTATCAAGAGCTACAATTGATGATGATCTTGAAAGTGATCTAATAAATAAATATTGTGACCTTAGTTAACTATGTTCAACATATATACGAGTATGAGCGATTTCATGAGTCTAAGTATGAGGATGAGTGGATAGACCTAGGAAAGTATCAGAGCACACTATTACCATTACCTAGATGGACTATGAGTAGATTCTGTATCAGTAGGAAACAAGCTTATAATTTTTTCCTATGTAACAATTATCTATGGAGGCATGCTAAGGGTAAGGTTAAGCATCCACAACAAGTCGTAGGAAAACAAGGTCTTCAATTGCAAGTAATGAAGGAAATGCATGAGACATTATGGGCAAGCCATAAATGATTTTTTGGAATATATGAAAAAATGAGAAGTACCTATTACTAGCCGAAGATGTATGTTGACATTAGTAGCTATGCTTCTACATGTTCTACTTGTCAACTTCATTCATCATTCAAACATACAGATCCTTTGCATCCTTCTTATTCACCTTGTATTCACTACAAGTGGGTAGTAGATCTTGTAACTATGCCTAAATGTATTCATTAAATGCATTACATTGTACTTCTAAGAAAGGAATTAACTAATCATGTAGAGGGACATGCACTATGATCTAAGGCCAATTGTGGAGAGTTGGATGTGAGAGAAGCTAAAGAATTCTATGAACATCATGGTACTCATTTGTCTCTCACTACTGCATATAATTGAGAGGCCAATGGTAAAATAGAGAGAGGGCATCCACTTATTGTGAAAGTCATATCTAAAGCATGTTATGGTGACATGAAACAATGGTCTAGACTCTTACTTTTGCACCTTGGGCAGATAGAATGATGTGCACATGTACCACAAAATATATGCCTAATGAAGTCATGTACTATCAAAAAACATTGTTTCCTATTCACAGTCATATTTTTGCATGGTCTACTGATGATTTTTTGAGTTTGCAAATTAAATAGTTAGAACAAGGTAAATTAAGACTTAATGATGCTGCTGAAAAATTAAGAGAATTTAGAATGAAGAACAAGCTTTATTTTGACAAAACGCATCAATTGCATCCTAAATTTATTGAAGTAGGAGATTGGGTGCCCATTTATGATAGTACATTTGCTTCTCAATACGATGCATGCAAAAAACTAACTCAATGGTGGTTTGGGCCATACATTGTATCAAAATTCAACAACAATGGTACGTATGCTCTTTGTGAATTAAATGGTGTTGTATTAAAAACTTTGATTGCACGTAAAAGTATAAAGGTATTCAAGAGACGTGATCATGACGAATAGATTTTAGATGAGGACATTGAAGATGATCACAAGAAAAAGGCCGATTAATAAATAGGAGTATCCATGATAAAGAAAAATAAAATAAAAATAAATAACAAAAATATCATTTCTTTTTCAAGTTCATGTTGCTTTGTTTCTTCAAGTTCATTTGAATTTTTTTTCCAATTCTTGCTTGTTTTCAATTTCACTTCATGCATGTTTCTTTTCAATCTTTTCTTTACATTGCATATCCACATCACTTGAGTCCAATGGGAAAATGAGGATTTCTCTACTTTTGTAAAATTGTATCTTTAGTAATTTATATACTAAGAAATCGATTATAATCTAGGATTATGGAAAGATAGATCATGTAGATTTTGAGGTTTACATCGATAACATAACTTTCATATATAAACATGTGTATGATCATGTATCAAAAGCATGATTGTTGAAGTTCTATCAGAGTTTAAATGACTATTCTCCATCATCAAAAATGGTTGTACTTTGTATCAGGGTTGAATCTTTCACTCACATCAAAGAAAGGTAAGCTACCATCTATTACCAAGATGTTTACACTTTCTTCGACCCCAAAAAAGTGAACATACCCATAAAGTCACTAAATCAATAAAAAAAGATCAAAGGGAGCTTAGGAGGCATAGAAGAATAAAGCACGGGTTATATAGGTAGATTCATTCATTATTGGACTTTCGTTAGATTTCCTTGCATGTAATTAGAGAAAGATCATATTCATATTTTTGTAGGAAAGACATTGATCTAAAATAAGCTAAAGATGAAAGATGTCTCTTGAAAATCTCAAATGTTGGTTTATAATTGTATTAAACGTAGATTGCTTTATGAAAATGTACAAATCTTCCTTCAAGACGAGAGCGATTGATACCTAAAAATGACTCAATACAGTCACTTCCACTTCATATTGTTTCTTGTTTTTGTTGTCCATGTTGCTTGCTCATTTACATATATGTTGCATATTTGTTCATGCATATTCATGTTGCTCATTTCAATTCTTTCTTTCATTCAAATTTTGCTTCATGTCACGTTGCCTACTCATTCATGCATATGATCAATATTTTCTTCTATGATTCTTATGTTTTGTATAAAAGATTTTGATGCTCAAATATTTTTGGTTTTTAGAGAGACTAGAGTAGCGCTTTCAAAGGAATCACAAGTCTAGTGGGGAAAAATATTGTTGAGATTTTCTCTCCTCTCTCGCTTACGGAGGCCTACAGGAAACACATTCGGTCAAGGTAGCCAGAATTCCCTAAGAAGTCCAACACATGTCGAGGATGTCAAAGAGATTCACATGCAAAGTTTGAAAGAAATCAAGCAAATCTTGAGTAGTAGTCAAGGCTGGTCAAATAGCAGAAATTAGGAAAAAAATTTCATTGTCATCAAATTACATGAAAATTCATATAATAAAAGCTATCAAAGGGAATCTATAGGCTGAATTTTACACATAAATGGATTTTCCAACACATTGATATGCCATGTGCATTCTATTAAAAGTATTATTTTTTGACTTAGACCCTACAAAATATTGTATAGGAATTTTTGTTAGTCATATGGCCTAGCATGTATAAAGATCATATGTGGTCACATTTATACAAATTTTCTAGGCTATCAGAGCTTCCTTGACACGTTAATGCCACCTTGCAATCTTCCAAATGTAGTGAAACTTGTATGACAGAGATTCAGATGTGCATTTTTTTTTGCATATTCCTAAAGGAGACCACTCCAAACATAGCCCTCCAATTTTTCATATTCATCAAAGGATATTTGGAGGGTCAACGAGCACAAAATCAAGTTTTGAGGGTCACCGTAGTTTCCACCTCAAATTTTGGTTGACTATGGTTGTCAATTGATCCCTAGGGGACAAGTCTTGTGCATGTTAGGTATTTTTATTGGATATGATGTTTGGATGGGTTGGCAATGGTTCTTGGCCCTTTCTAAGCTCAATAACAAGTTATCATACTCAAAAGGTATGCAAATCAACCTTGTGAGGCAAGCTATGGTGATTTGTATGTTCCTTGTTTCTTCAATTATATGTTCTCACTCTTGTTGGGGAGCAAAGGACCTAGAGATTTTAGATAAGAAAGAATTTGTGGAAACTTTCTTTGCATAGGAGACCCTAAGAGAAGGGGTGTCCCCGAAATGGATAGTTTTGATTGCATAAATCAGAATGATGAAGAGTGTTTGAGTATTTTGAGCCTTGAAGGAATGGCCAATTAGCTGGTTTTCAAATGGTTAATTAAATAGTGGAGCAATAGGGATGCCTCATGGGCCAAATTGATTTTTGGAAATGATAGTGCTCTTAGGCTTGTGGCCCTTCTAGGATGGAAGGGTCTTGATCTTCCTAATCTTTTGTTATCCCCCAATCAGATGAGTGTTTGAGACCCAAGCTTAGTTTGCTCCCTATGGAAGTGTATGAACAAGAGAGAAACTTTTTTCCAAGATCAATGAGTATTGGAAATGGGCAGTCCGTTTTAGACAAAATCGTTCCACTAGATGCTATTCAAGGGCATTAGAGTTGTGGAGACTTGGAGCCTCCAAAGAGCTAGGAAGCTTTTGAACAAAGGTTTCTGTTTGTGAAAACATTGTTTGAAATCAAGAGACATGTCAATCGATTAGATTTGAAGACATTGACTTTGCAAGGAGAGTGGACTTAGAAGAATGGTGCCTAATGGGGAGCAGATTCAATGCTAAGGAGTTCTCGAGCACTTGCCTCCTTATTGGACATGGCGCCCCTCAATTTGAGGCTCTTAGATGGCACAATGGTAATAATCATGATAAAATTTCAATCCCTTTGGCATCCCCTCATCAAGGTTTAAAAATCTATTCTTATATGGCCAATCCTCCACAAGGGAATTCACAACAATTTATTTGATGAAAAATGGTGTGGATCCTCCTTGCTTTAAGCTTTGGTGCATCCCCATCCTTGAATGTGAGCTCATCCTAACCATACAATATGGTTCAATCATTGTTTGCCATGTGCAAACCCTTCAAGCCTTCAATTTCCTTATTCTAACCCATAATGTATCTAAAAGTAGTTTAAGAGTGGTTTATTTTAGAGCTCCATGCCTTAAAAAATGTAGTTAGGAAATATGAAAAGTATCAATGCTAGCTAAATCATTATGATAAAAAACATTTATGTCATTGGAAAAGAGCCGCATGATCATCTCGTCTTGATTGAAGGATGAAATAGGCATTGAATAAGACCTAAACATGTGTGATGTTTAACAAAGCAACTAAAACCATCGGTGGCAATTGAAAAAAGAAGAGGGGCCAAGAGCATCCTTTCCAAATAGAATGTTTTTAATTAAATTGCTTGAGAAAGGTGACCATTGATGTTTATTTGTGTTAACAAATTTCCGCAACGTTAAGATCATCTTCATGAATTTATGGTTGCATCCTTGATGATGTGCTGATTTAAAGTCATGAATATTTTGCATCCTTGATGAAGAATATTTTCAATGCTTGGTAATTTAAGTTTTGGGTGGTAATATTTCTTTTTTTTCAAAAGGAGGTTTGGCAATAGCTCAAGGAACTCTACAAGTTAATAGATCTAGCAGACATGAGAGCACTGAAACCCCATAAAGTAGGGGTTGTTTAAGATTTTTTACAAAATGCTACAAAGAAAGTTGATAACCATTTCATCTCCCTCATGGGGGCCACTTGCTTTAAATCTTTTTCTTAGGAGGAGAAACACTTTGCTGTGTCTAAAAGGAAGGGGCTTTTACAATTGTAAATTCCTTTGCCTAAAAGGTGAAGAGATTTTTTGATCCACCATTGTTTAGCAGAGCTACCAAAGTTGGAAGCAGAGCTCTCCTATTAGGTGAAGCCATCGGTTGCTCCTCGACACTATGGAACACGTTAAGAGGGTGGTAATATTTTTTTCTAAAGGAAGTTTGGCAATAGCCTAATCTACCATACTTAACTTAATAGGAAGAACAACAATACAAGTGAACGGGCAAAACACCCATGAGGCCCCTCGAATCCTAGGAAACAAGGGTAGCTTAAAACTTGCTAGAAAACATTACAAAGAAGGTTGATAACCTTTTCCTTTCCCTCATCAAAGGCCTAGTTGCTTTTAATCTTGTAGCTCTCAAGGAAAATCACTCTAAAATTTTTAAAGGGCGTGGGCTTCTTATTATTGGAAATGCTTTTGTCTAAAAGGAAAATAAATTTTCTGATCGATCATTCTTTAAGAGGGCTACCAAAGTCCTTGAGCAATTCTAAGCATTGAATCTTCATTTCTAATCTTCATTGATGCTGACAAATTGTTTCATCTTGTTCCAACTCTTCCATAAGGAGCAAACTAAGCTCGAACCTCAGCGAGTCAGCTAATAAGGAGACAATAAAAGAGTGAGAAGATCAACTCCCTTCCACCCTAGAAGGCACAAAAGCCTAAGGCCGCTCTTGTTTCTTAAAGTTAGTTTGGCCCAAGATGCATCTCTATTGCTCTACACTTTAATTAACCATGCTATTGCATGCGTATTGGTCGATCCTTCAATGTCAAGAATGCCCAAACCACTTCTGATAAGGTCTCCCGTTCAAAGAGGTCTCCCGTTCAAAGAAAATCTCTGCAAAATTCATTCTAATTTGACCATGGGGACACCCCTTCTGATAAGATCTCCCGTTCAAAGAAAATCTATGCAAAATTCATTCGAATTTGACCATCTCTTGGTCCTTAGGTCTCCAAGAGAGAAAAAGTAGATAATCAAAGAGAGAACGGACATGTTAACCGACATAGCTTGCCAATTTGTTATCTTACTTTGGAAGCGCCGAGTTCCATCACTGACCCATCGAAACATTGAATCGTTGATCACGTGATAATTTAAATTCACGAATATTAAACCTCATGGAATGAAAAAGAAAAGGGTGCGCATAGTCGCCGGCACAATGCATGGCTGATTATCCGAAAGAATTGACTCTCTCGTAATACTTTTGCCTCCTTGACGACGAGTAATTTAAAATCACGAATATAAAATCTCATGGAATGAAAAAGAAAAGGGTGTGCATAGTCTCCGGCACAACGTACGGCTCATTATCCGAAAGAATTGACTGACTCTCTCTCTCTCCTCCTCTGCTTTGTATATCTGCACACTCCGATGAACCTACAAAGTGGCATCAGAGCCAACATGCTTGCTTACCTCTGTCCTGAAGTCATGACTCATAGGAAGATCAAATAAATTGCAGTAGTCCATTCCTCACCTGATACGCCGATCAAGTACAAGCGAGGATCAAGGACGCTATATAGAAATTTAAGAGGGGCTAGTAACAACAGGACCCCTGCACACGAAAATGTATGTCGGAGAGCCACAATTTGGAACGCTGTAGGTTTGCATCAGGCACGACGAATTCTAATAGCTGTTCAACACGATTCCTCCACTCACTGCATACATTTATAACACATTCGTCGATATCCTTATCGATCGAAGGATTTGAAGAAAAACGTTTTTGTCTTCATCAAGTGAAGTCGGTATACAATGGAAATTAAGGGAATGCATGACTAAGCCATAACTGAAATTTACACATTGATTTGCAATAACAGAGCGGAAGAAGGAGCCCGATTCTCTTGCAGGCCATTCAAACTTTTAAAACCTGAGAACAAATGAAGATGTATATTTTGAGTTTGTATGTTCAACTCTCATAGATATCTTTTATATAGCCAAGTACACAATTGGATTTTTGGTTCTCTTTTCAATCGCATATGAGCACGACACATCATCTATTAATTAGTGGGTCCTAGTCACATATTGTGAGACCCATGTACGGAATTATGGATCCTTGAATGGACAACCCATGCACTCTGAGGTTACTATCGTACTAACTAATAGTATCTTAAACAAAAATTGAGGGCGTTTTCAAAGTTCTTGACTGGTCTATACTCATATTTAAATTCATCGTCAAATCTTCATAACCTCGAAAAATGTCCAATTCGTGAGCATGGTTAATAACATCACGTACTGGTGGTAAGAGAATCTCAATAGACATAATTAATGTTAGATATAACAATATTCTACCCTCAAGTGATCACAAATGATCCATGGTGCTCTAGTTTGTAAGGCCTTCATTATGTAGTGAAAACAAACATTCTAAGAGCTTGGACATTTCTGGAACCCCAACTTCCAAGTTGGATGAGGTCTATGTGTGATTGTTGATCTGAGCCCAAACATTGTTGGACCCCTAGCTCCCGATTTAGATGAGTTCTATGTGTGATTTTTGATCATAACAGGTGACCTTTTTCATCCTATCCTTGTGCTTAGGTAGGGCATAAAGTTTTAGGTGATTAAGTTATTCAAGGTGAGAATAAAGGTCTTGTGGCAAAACATAGTTTCCCCCTATAACTTTAATGGGTGGAGTTGGGTTGGTCTTGCTCACTTCTACAAGGTTTATATATTTTGTTGACTATTTTTTCTCTCTCGAGTATTTTTATCTATTCAAACTCCCATTGAAAAGGTTATATAATCATGGCCTATTTGAAAATCTATATAACATTTGGCACTAATTGGCCTTTCATCAAGAATTTATTTGGATCTCCATATAAGATCCTTTTTTGGAGCACAATGCTAGATTCTACCATCTTTCTATGTGCTTTGATATTGGACATTTGAGAATTTAACTTGTCTTTCTCTAACTCTTCATCTCTCTGTGTCTTCTTCTTCTTGACCAAGTATATTGGTTCATTGCATTGTGTTATTATATCTTACATGGTATCAAAGATCAAGAGGCCACTACAAGGAATACGAGCGCATAGCGACGGTTAAGGCGACATAATTTCATCGCTATAAAATTGCAAAATGCATCGCAAGAAGTGTCGAGTGCAGACCGTCGATTAAACGACGACCCAAACGACATTTTTTTGACGTTCACATGATGGGATGTGTGACGCTCGCATAGAGCAATGCTAATGGGATGGTTAAAAAAAGCGAAACTTTTTTGTGTCGCATACAAAATGCTAAAAACATTGCTTATGTGACACCAATTCCAGTGGTTTTTACGATGCGTTACCATCGCTTACACGATGGTCTATTGGTGGAAAAAAATTAAAACATTGGAGGCTCTTCGATCGGCATGTTCACACATCTGATCGAACAGCTCTCCGACGTTCGCAATTGTGCTGCGCTTACAAGCTTAAACAAGTATATGCAAAATTATTGTTTTGCCTAATCTCTATCTTATTGTCTCTCTTTGTCTCTATTTCTCTCTCTCTACGTCTTTCTCTCTTTGAATTCTCTCTCTCTCTCTCTCTCTCTCTCTCCTCTCTTTCTCTCTCTCTCTCTCTCTCTCTCTCTCTCTTTATTGGAGTTTATTCAAGAAGCTAACCAAGCATAAAGTATGGCTAACTATTGTAAGTACAATTTCCATTCTTTCTATATCATTTGAATTGTGTTACTTTCATCAGTTAGCATACTCACTCTTATTGATATGCACATATACACTTATACATGATAAACATGCAGGTTCACACATATACACATATACGCATGCATATACACACACATATATACACACATACATGTGCACATACACTTACACATACACATGCATATGCACAAACATTTGTACAACCACATAAAAAGACTTGCATGCATGCATTATTGCATATATATATATATATATATATATATATATATATATATATATATATATATATATATATATATATATATATATATATATATATATATATATATATATATATATATATATATATATACACACATTAACATATACTTAAATACATGTATATGAACATCCAAACGCATGCACATTCACATGCATGCACATGGATGCAAATGGAAATGCATCCACACGCACATGCATGATTCATACATATACACATGCATATACATACATTTGTATATGTTTATACACATACACATACATATGCACATATGTATATATACACACTCATACACATATATACACATATATATGCACATACAAACACACACATATACACATGCACACACACATGCACAAACATACATATACACATATACATTGACATACACACATATACACATACACTTACACATATACATGCGCATACATATACACACACATACACATGCACATGCACATACTCATATACACACATATACACTTACAAATGCACATGCACATACATACATATACACACACATACACATGCACATGCACATGCGCATACATACACATATACAGTTACACATCCACATGCCAATACATGCATATACACATATACGTATGTACATACATTCATATACACACACATATTACACACATATTACACACATATACATGCACATACGTACACACGCATATAACACACATATACATACACATACATACACACATATGAATGAACTATGTAATTAAAATACTAAAACACATGCTTAATATAAACAATAATAACAATCAATAGAACTAGAATTTTAATCAATAGAATCCTAATCATCATCATCATTAGCATCATAATCATCGTGATCATCCTCATCCTCATCATAGCTATATATGCATGCATACATATACATACATACATACACATTCATACATATATACACATACATACATACATACATACATACATACATACATACATACATACATATATACATACATACACACACATGTATACACACATACATATACATATATGCATACACATACACATATGTATATATACATACATATACACCTATAAAACACATATACATACATATATACATATACACATACACATATGTATACACATGCACATGCATATACACATACACATACACATAAGCATACACATATATAAAATTATATATATATATATATATATATATATATATATATATATATATATATATATATATATATATATATATATCTATATATCTATATATATATATATATATATATATATATATATATATATATATATATATATATATATATATATATATGTGTGTGTGTGTGTGTATGTATATTTATTTATTTACTTTTTTTAATATATCTTTTTTTGATGAACTTAGAGGTTATTATCTGAAAAAGCTTTTACCAAGTCAGAATATTCTTCCTACCTCACATGATGAAATGAAGAAGATAATCAACAATCTTGGTATAGATTATCAATGTATACATGCATGTCCTAACGATTGTATTTTATATAGAGGTGAATATGAAGACACTTTCACATGTCCCAAATGTCAATCTCCTTGACATAAGGGTGAGGAAGGTAAAATCCCAAAGAAGTTATTGAGACATTTTCCATTGGCCCCACAGATTAGACATATGTTTCAAAGCCAAGAATTATCAAAGCTTTTGACATGGGGACATGATCATAAAAGTATTGATTGAATAATTAGAATTCCTCACGATAGTGTTGCTTTTCAACATATTAATTCTACATGGCCTAAATTTTCACAAAATCCACAGAATCTAAAGTTAGGAGTTGCATTAGATGGGGTTAATCCATTCTCCATGAAATCGAGTAAATGATCAACATGGCCAGTGGTAGTCATAAACTACAATCATCCACCATATCTTAGCATTAAAAAGGAACATTTAATGCTTTCACTTTTAGTCCCAGGCAAAAGACAAGCTAAATATATGAATATATATCTTGCTCCTCTCATTGATGATCTCCAGGAGTTATGGAGAGGTATTAATGTCATTGATGTATCGAAAAGAATCAATGAAAGACATATTACGGTTCGTGGTATTATGGCTTGGAATATGCATGATTTTCCAGGATATGGTGTTTGTTCAGGTATTGATGTAATTTTTTTATTCAATATGGATATAAATAAAGGTGACTTAATCTAATTATTTTTTTATCGTTTTCATGATGCAGGAATATCTACTAAGGGTTATAAAGCTTGTCCATATTGTGGTGATTGGTTGAGATCAATCTATAATGAGAATCTCAACAAAAATATTTATCTTCGACATCGACGATTCTTGCCTGATGATCATCTATGAAGATCTAAAAGAGAAGCGATAAATTTTAATGGAAAGCTTGAAACAAGTTAGTGTCCAAAACCTATGATGCATATGGATTGGTATAAAAAATGGATAGATGGACCTCTTATAGATCCATAATCAGAAATCTTCAGTGATGATGAAGATAATGAGTATGTGAGGAGAGGTAAAGGACAATTGGTACTCGCAGAGAACATATCAATATGGTATTCCTTGGAGTATTAGAAAGAGTTAAAAATATATCATCTTCTTGATCCTATGCATATATTCAAGAATACTAGTTATTCACTATGGGAGCATATTCTTGGACTAAAAGATACTATTGAAAGATCAAAACTCAAAACCAAAGTTATGGCTAGTTTTTGATAGACATCGACAGGAAATGACTTATGCACCTCCTCCTTGGGTACTTACAACAAAATAGATACAGACTATCAACAATAGGATTCAATTTATTATGACTCAAAACATGTTTACTATGGATGATAAGAGCTTATCTAGGTTAAAGACCTATGACTTGCATAACTATATTTTACCTTTGGTTATTGATGGATGAACAACAAAAGGAGTATGAGATGTGATCTATCTTCTTGGATCGCTTATAAGGTAATTATGATACTCTTATGGTTAATATGTATGAATATTGGATATTTTTTATTTTTGAATTAACTTTATAATTTTTTTTTGATATATAGGTGGATTACATCAAAAGAGATTGAAAAAAACTCGATCCAACAAAAAAAACGTGAATGCAAAGAGCTACTATGTTTGATGGAGAAAGAGCTTCCTAATTCGTTTTTTGATATTTAGGCTCATTGATTAGTCCATCTTGTAGATGAAATAGAGATTCTAGGTGATTTCAACACTTGATGGATGTTTTGGGTCAAGCGATTTATGGGAATATTAAAAGGTTATGTGCAATAAAGAGAAAAACCAGAAGGATCCATGGAAAAGGGTTGGAAGCTTGAAGAGTGCATGTATTACGTTAGTGAGTACCTTGAAAGAGTTCATGAAGAAGCTCCACGTGCATGGACCAACGAGTGTTCTTCAAAAATAACAGATGAGGTGTTATCAAGTAAGGGAGTTCCATTTTTATTTACATTTGAAGAAAAAAATGATGTTTCTACTTCTGTAGCATATAATAGCGAATGCATGCAAGCATTCCTTAGCGAGAACGAATACAAACTTCAAAATATCCGAAGTAAAAGGCAAGGAAACAAAAGATGTAGACGTAATATCGATAATAATGAGAGTACAAATATATCTTCTTTCAAGGATTGGCTATATAGTCGTTTGCAAAATGCCAACGCAAATAATGAAGACATCTCAGATGAGCACATAGTTAATGATAGGTTGTGAATGAAAGGTAATTTTATTTTAATAGTATTTTGTTTTTTTCATATATGTATATTAGTTTCTATTTACTTATTTAATTTCTTTTGCAGGCTTGAATGTTCACTAATATGTGGGCTTTTGGAGAGCATATTAGAATCAAAGCCATTGATTCTTTATGTAAAATAGAGGATTCTAGTATTATTTCTTCTTTTCAAGCAACTATCACGTGCTAGCTCAAAAGACACAAACCTTATAGATGGCGAACTTGGTTACGTAGGAACTATTGCTGGTATCTACGAAATTTCATTTCGTACATTCAAACAGGTAGAAAAAAGTCTATATTTTTTATGATAGAGTTAGTTATTTTTTTAAGCACCTAATAATGGATTTCTATTTTTATATATTTTGATAGATCATTTTGAAGGTTGACTCGTTTTGAGCCGAGTATAAAGGTAGTATTTATTTCCACATTAAGAAAGGAATTATCTGGGTTTTGGGTAATTGATTCTTCCAAGGTAATGTGATCTACTAAAGAACCATATATTCTTCCTAGGCATATTGAGCAAGCATTTTTTTATAAAAACCGAGATGCTCACCCTTGGTGGCAAGTCATTCATGTTCAACCTAGAGGTAGGTCATTGTTTGAACAATTTATTGTTAGAGAGATCGAAGAAATTCTTCTCAATGATTCAACATCAGATACTGATACATCTAAGAATGATTATATGTGATAATGATACTAATCTTTTTGATGAAGAGGATGATACTCTAGATGTTGATTCTACTGATGAGGAAGAAGAATTACCCAAAATTGATATTAATCCATCAATAGATGATGTTACTCATGCGAACACATATTTTACAATAGAAGATGAGACTATATTAATGTCTTACCAAAATGATGGCAATAATGAAAACATATGAGTAGATTAGATGGTAAATTTTACTCTAGTTATCGATCAATAACTTGAAGCTTCTGAATGGATATGAGATAATAGATTCTTTATTTAACTTGAATAACGATGAATCCTCCTAGAGAGATGAAATCATGTTCTTTTAAGTTAGAACATGAAGCTCGGGGGCAAATTTTTATCATGTATGTATGCATATGTGCGTGTATTACCATATGTTAGTATGCTTATATATGTATTTCATGTATATATATGTGTGTGCATGTGTGTGATATATGTATACATGTGTAAGCATGCATGTGTATATATGCATATGCATTTGTGTAAAATATTCATGTATTCATGTAATATATGCAAGTGTTTATAATTGTGTATGCATGTATAAGTATACATTTGTGCATGTAGGCATGTATATGTAATGTGTACATGTATATATGTGTATGTGTCTATGTCTATATGTGTACATGTAAATATGTATGAATGTACATATATTTATGTGTGCATTTAGGCATGTATGTGTGATGCATAATGTATCTACTCCATTTTATACTTATGTATGTGTATCTACATGATGTGTATATATCGTTATATATATTATGATTCTCGTTGATTTGAGTAGCTATATATAGAGGCATCAGGTTGGGAGGAGAGACATCTCTCTAGTAGGATGTCGGGGGAATAGTTGCAATGTGTACATATACTTCAATCATATGGTTAAAAGGCTGAATTAGAGCTTCTAAATTAGGGGTTTTAAAACCCTAATATCAAAATTAGTGTTTTCGAATTAGGATTTTTGAAATAGGATATATATATATATATATATATATATATATATATATATATATATATATATATATATATATATATATATATATATATAGTGTAAGTCTGTATGTGTCTGTGTGTGTATGTGTTTATTTATATATGTGTGTGTATCTATGTGTGTAAGTTTGTATGTGTGTATGTGTGTGTGCTTATGTGTGTAAGTGTGTGTATGTCTGTGTGTATGGATGTGTAAGTGTGTCTGTGTATGTGTGTTTGTCTATGTGTGTGTATGTAAATCTATGTGTATATGTATGTGTATGTGTATATGTGTGTATGTGTCCATGTGTGTGTATGTATATGTGTGTGTACATGTCTATATGTGTATGTATATGCATGTAATCATATATCTATGCATATGCATATGCATTATGTATGCATATGCATGTACATTATGTATGCATATGTATGCATATGTGTGTGTGTATGTGTGTGTATATGTGTGTATGTCTATGTATGCATGTAAGTATGTATGTATGCATATATGTGTATGTTTCTCTGTGCATGCATGTAAGTATGTATGTATGCAAATGTATATGCATTATGTATGCATATGTATGCATATGTATGCATACACACGCACATAAAGAGACATACACATACATACACATATATATGTGTGTATGTGTGTGTCTCTCTCTACGTGTGTGTGTGTCTATGTGTGTATATGTATCTGTGTATCTGTGTGTACGCATGTAAGCATATATGTATGCATATGCATGTTCATTATGTATGCATATGTGTGCATGTGTGTGTATGTGTGTGTATGTCTCTCTACATGTGGTTGTGTGTATGCATATGTATGCATGTGGGTGTATGTGTGTGTATGCATGTACTTATGTATGTATGCATATGCATATGCATTATGTGTGTATATGTGTATGTGTGTGTATGTATGTGTTTCTATGTGTGTATGTGTGTGTATACATGTATATGTGTGTGTAAATCAGTGTGCAAATCTGTGTGTATATGTGTGTGTATGTATGTATGCATATGCATGTGCATTATGTATGCATATGCATGTGCATTATGTATGCATATGATTGTGTATGTGTGTGTATGCATATGTGTGTGTATGCATTATGTATGTGTATGGATGCCTGGTCATTATGTGTGCATTATGTATGCATATGTGTGTGTATGCATGTAAGTATGTATGTATGCATATGCATATGCATTATGTATGCATGTATGTGTATGTGTGTGTATGTCCCTCTATGTGTGTGTGTATGCATATATGTGCGTGTATATGTGTGTGTGTACGTGTGTGTATGTGTGTGTGTACGTGTGTGTATGTGTGTGTGTGTTTGTGTGTGTATGTGTATGTGTGTATGTCTATGTATGCATCATTATGTGTGTATGTGTGTATGTGTCTATGTGTGTGTGTGTGTATACGTGTGTGTATGTGTGTTTCTATGTGTATGTGTGTATGCATGTGTATGTGTGTGTGTATCTATGTGTGTGTCTATGTGTGTATGTGTGTGTATACATGTAAGCATGTATGTATGCATATGCATGTATGTGTGTATGTGTGTGTATCTATATATATGTGTCTGAATGCATGTGTATGTGTGTGTAAATGTGTGTGGATGTGTGTGTCTATGTGTGTGTGTGTATATGCATGTGTATGTGTATGTGTGTGTGTGTCTATGTGTGTATGTGTGTGTGTCTATGTGTTTATATATGTGTGTATCTATATATATGTGTCAGTGCAGAGTGTATGTGTGTGTGTGTAAATGTGTCTAGATGTGTGTGTGTAAGTGTGTATGTGTCTATGAGTGTGTATGTGTTTATGTGTGTGTATGTGTCTATGTGTGTGTATGTGTCTATGTGTGTATGTATATGCATGTATGTATGCATATGCATGTGCATTATGTATGCATACGTATGCACATGTGTGTGTATGTGTGTGTATGCATATGTGTGTGTATGCATTATGTATGTGTATGTATGCATGTGCATTATGTATGAATTATGTATGCATATGTGTGTGTATGCATGTAAGTATGTATTTATGCATATGCATATGTATTATGTATGCATATGAATATGCATTATGTATGTCTGTATGTGTATGTGTGTGTATGTCTGTCTAGGTGTGTGTGTGTGTGTATACATATATGTGTGTGTATGTGTGTGTATGTGTGTACCTGTATGTGTGTGTATATGTGTGTATGCATGTGTATGTGTATGTATGCATCATTATGTGTGTATGTGCCTATGTGTGTATGTGTGTGTGTATATGTGTGTGTAAATGTTTGTGTATATGTGTGTGTGTGTGTCTATGTGTATGTGTGTGTGTGTGTCTATGTGTGTATATGTGTGTGTATGCATATGTATTTGTGTGTATGTGTGTGTGTGCATGCATACTTGGCTTCAACGACTGCTCTTGCTCTCGCTCTTGCTCTTGCTCGCTTGCTCTTGCTATGTGTGTGCTCTTGCTCTCTCTCTCTCTCTCTCTCTCTCTCTCTCTCTCTCTCTCTCTCTCTCTCTCCCTCTCTCTCTCTCTACGTCCAAATCCCAGCACAAATGTCCTAGGAAATATCTATTTTTTTTTTAACATTTTAGAGCGTCGCTTATGTGATGCTCGCGAACAGAGGACGTCGCTTATGCGATGCTAAAGCATCGTAGCCCGTTTGCCACTACCGTAAATAGCGTCGCTAATTAGCGATGCTATTTGCGATGCATAGTTTTAGCATCGCTTATGCGATGATAGCTCTTTAAAAAAAAAATAGGGCCATCGCTTATGCGATGCTACCATCGCATAAGGGATGGTTCTCGTTTTTCTTTTCAATTCACAAGCATAGCTACGCCCCCCTATTTCTAGTAGTGGGCTTTGAGTGGTAGAGACGAAGAAAAAAAGAGTTTTAAATGACAAACGAGAGAAGATGTAAAGTAGACAATAGATTCTCATCATCTATGATTTCAAATCAAGGTGGTTCATCAACAACAGTTGGTGGAGGAAATGTGGTAGAACAAATGATGCCACTCATCCGAACATTATGGATATGACCTCCATCCTTCATATAATGTTATATTAGCTTCTAGAGATTGTTAATGGGATTGATCATGAGCCTCAAGAACAATCTGATCCAAATACTTTTAGTTAAATTATTCCTTCTAATGCTGATCTTCTACATGCCTAGAATCTAGAAATGATGGAACATATTAAGATATGAAAGTAGTAGTTCAACATAGAATCAAAACTTAGTGAATCAAAATAGGAGCAAAAAGGTATCCTAATAGGGAGAGTGTAGAGGTGCTCACCACTCGTATAGAATCAATGGGACTAAGTGATGGTAGAAAGTGTACAAATGTCAAGCAAGGAGGTAGCTTGGAATTTTATATCAATCATTGCATTAAAGTTTGATGGTATGGTAACTGTTGTTAATCTTGAAACACACTCAACCTCTAACTTTGGAAGAATTGTGTCCCTTACTCATGGACGAGGAGCTATCTCATGACAAGGAGTGGCCACGACAAAGGATATAGTTCATTCATAACAAATGCCAAAGGATAAAAAAAACACTCTTCAAATGATGGAGAGAATTAAACTAGAAAAAGAAGTTCTAGGAGGATGCTTCCACTACAAGAAGAAAGGACAAAAACTTCATGATTATTGCATCAAGAAGAAAGAATGGAAGAATGGCACTTCAAATGGTGGCAAGGCCAAGGATCATACAAAGATTGCAGAAAGATGAGGTATGTTCCTTGGCTAAAGATTTCAGAACAAAATACTCATGGTTTTTCGAAAGTGATGCCTCTCATCACATGATTATTACAAAAGACCTATATAGTTTCGTATAGCTTCTAAAGGATCCCATCAAAGAAAAGTTAGGAAATAACGGAAGTTTTCCATAGGGTGAAGATACGTTTTCTCTGATTGACTCTACTAGGGATACCAGAAATATTTTAAATGTGTTATATGTTCCAAAACTAAAAAACAATATAGACAAACTCCATTAGATTACGTTGCTGCTACACGGTGCTGCTGACGGACGCTCCTGACGGGCATTCCAAATTCAAGAGGCTACTTCGAGTCAAGAGAAGATGTCGGACGCTGCTGGACGTTGCTGCTACTGATGGACATTGCTGCTGCTAACAGACGTTGCTCTTAGAATCAACATCGACAATGATATATGTTGCGGATCTTGCTCTTAGAGTCGACATCAACCTTACTCACTAGGAAAGTACTACTGCTGTTGACGGACGCCTAATCAACATCAACCTCCGTAACCTCCGCCACAGTAACTGTGAATCAGATTGGGCTCTCGCGCGATAGAGTATAGTAGTGACGGATAGATTGGCCTCTCGTGCAACAGACAAGCTCGAGTGTTCACGATGGATATGCTGTCTTTTACGTGACAGATGGTTTCCTGCCCTTCGTGCGATTGACATCTTTTTATCCATGATTGATGTTTTCTCTTCCTATGCCCACGATAGGTGGTTTTTGCTCTACCCATGAGTGGTAAATTTTGCGATAGACGGTGGGGAGTCAAGCGCCCTTCAAATTTGGATGGTGGTTTTCAAAAGTGATTTTCTCCCATTGGCGATGGACTTCTTGTAGCGATGGACTCCCCCAATGATAGCTGAGGTAGTGGTTTCATGATGGGCTTTAGGATCGGTTGCTCGAGTTCTTGAGTTTGTTTTTCATTGGTCGGTTGCTCGAGCATCACATCTAGGTGCTCTCTTCCCCTCTCGTGCTCTTTTTTCCTTTTTGGCTTTTTGGTTTCCTCGTGTTCTATTCTAGCATTTGCTCCCACATTGGCCTCTTTTCTCTTTTTATCTCGGGGCGTGTGTGGGAGAGTTTCGCCTTCTGTTGTCAGAGGGAGTGGGTTTCTTGTGTGTGTGTGTGGTTTTTGGTCCTCACATCCTTGGCCACAGCTTTGCCTTCATTGGTGATTAGCAATGTGGGCCTTCTGATGGAGGATGACACTCCTATTTCCCCTGAGGAGGTGTTTGGTGTCCAACCTCCAATTGTTTCGCTTAAGAGGGAGGATATTTTGATGGAGGAAGAACTAAAGAAAATGTGTCACATGGATCAATTCTTTGGCCCTAAATCCCCCCTTAAGTCCCTACATCTTTGTTTCCATAAGGAATGGTTATAGTGCGGTTTGATTGTGAGCAAATGTCAATTCCTATCGGCAAATCACACGCTGGGTTGCGGGGGCAGCTATCAAAATTAACAACGTTTGGTTTGATAGTCTAATTAACACCCTCAAAGATGAGAATCATCGTTGGATTGTTGCATCCTTCCGAGACACCTTGCATTTCACCATTGTTTTCATGTATGCTCCGAACTAGGAGACGGAGAGGATAGCCACCTAGTGTTCTTTGGTCTCTCTTTCCCACAATGTGGTGCTTTGTGGGGATTTCAACGTGGTGGAGGATTCTTTGTACCACTAGGGAAGTAGAGGGAGAACCATAGATGGTCAGGAACGAGAAGCTTGGGGTAAAACCAAACTTCACCTAGATCTTGTGGAGGTTAAAGACAAAGCTTGCGGAAGGATTTGAGAAAAGTTAGACTTCATAGAAGCTACATTTCATAGGACTTAATTGGTAAGTGGGGCCAACCCTCCATATCCCAACATAATGACCTTACTATGTTGGATCACTACCCAATTATTCTCTCCTTCAAGCGTTTCATCAAGCTAAAGGGAGCACCATGGTTTCATGCTAAATCGACATCTTTCTCCTTCCCCTCTGTCCAATAGGAGATTACTGAGGCTTGGAATTTTGCCTTCGCCAACCTCTCATTGTCGGCCAAAAGTTGGAGGATCGTGGTTATGAAGAATCTTCACATCGTGGTCACGACCTAGAAGACACTACAAAATGTTAGTCGCATGTGAAGAGAGAAGCTCTATCAAAGACCTTCGCATTTTGAGGAGGAGGTGAACAAATGCAACTCTCAATACTAGACGGGGCTACGAAATATTAGAGGCTTGCTAAGATACAAGGACGAAATCCAAAGGGAAATATCTACAGGTATACTTTAAAGAGTGGTCTCCTGGTAAGGCAAACAAACCTACTAAAGAGATGTGGGCCCTCCTAGAAGAAACAATCCAAGGATGTTGTCCCCTTCTTGATGGAGATCAATGGGACTTTTTCCAACTCCTTAGGGTTTCCACGCCTCTTTCTTCCCATAAGCATGATTGCATGGTTAATATTTCTAGAGTTAAATCACCAAGGATCCCTAATAATTTGAAAACTCTACTTGAAGCTCCCATTTTAGAAACTCAAATTCTAGAATTCATCGACATGCTTCCTAATGGAGAAAGCCTAGGTCCTAATGTCCTTACCAATGAGTCTTTCAAGACCTTGAGATAGGTGGTGCCCACTCTCCTCCACTTGGTATGGCAAGAGGCATTTTCATTTGATGCACTGCCTAAATGTCTAAACAAACACGTCATCAAACGTATTCACAGAAAAGGAAACAAAAACAAGACTGAGAATTGGCACTCGATCACCATGCTACAAATGGGATACAATATCCTTGCTAAAGTTATTGCCAACCGAATTTCTTGCCACTTACAAAGTTGGTTAAGTGACAATGTGAAAGGCTTCATCAAGGGAAGGTCCATCCTCGAAGCTACTATTGATATTTGGGAAGGTATTGAATGTACTCAAGAGTCTCCTCAAGATATTATCTTCCTTAAGATTCACTTTGACAAAGCTTATGATAGGCTTGAATGGAACTTAATTCCCCAATCTCTCAAGGACCTTGATTGTAGTCACAAATGCACTAAGAAGATCTCTACCCTACTAGAAAATGCATCGGTGTAGATAAATATCAATGGCATGTTGTCCAAGAATATCAGACTAAGACGCTCTATCAGGCAAGGAGGCCCTTTGGGCCCTTTGCTTTTTGCTATTGCTACAGAGGATCTCAGTTTCCTAGTGAGGCATCATATGGAATTAGGTCATATTCAGGGTCCCTCGCTCCTTGTGAGTCATGGCCACATGATTGTGAGACTTTTGTAGATGACACAAATGCCTTTGTGCATAATGATATTACCAGCATTTATACCTTCTAACGATGCGTGAACACATTTAGTGTGGCTTAAGAGTCCAAAATAAACCACTCTAAAATCGCTTTCAGAAATATTGTCCGACTTCCACCCAATTCCTAGTTCACAAGGGTTGTCAAAGGATCCCTAGGGAATAAATCTTCAGCCTATTAGGTATTCAGATGGGATTTGGTGTTTTGATGGAGCAACGATGGAATTGGGTCCTCTCTAAGCTTGATAACAAGGTGTACTACTAGAAAGATATGCAGATCAACTTAGCGGGGCATGCCATGGTAGTTAATATATTCCTTATCTCATCGACTATTTAATTTTTCTCATGTTGGAGACTGAAGGATCAAGAGAGTATCAAATTGGCAAGAATGTATAGAAACTTTCTCTCGATCGAGAATGCTCTTACATTTGTGGGTCACTCAGGTTGGAAAGACCTAGGCCTTCTCACCCTTTTGTTCTCCCTGCTTCGTGTGTCTCCTAAAGGCTTGAGTCTGGTTTTCTCTCTATGGAAGAATTGGAACAAGGTTAAACAGCACGTGAGAATCAGTAAAGATTGGAAATGGGTGTCATGTATTACACAAAATGATTTGGTTTGGTTCTCTGTTAAGGGCATCAGAGGTATGGAGACCTCAAACCTCCAAAAATCTAAAAATCTCTAGAAGAAGGGTTTTTGGTATTGGAAACATGTGTGGAATCAAGAAACTAGCCAATGGATTGGATTTGAGAATATCAATCCAAAAGTTAGAGTGAGCTTTGAAGAATGGATGCTTTTGTAGAGTAGATGTATCTCTTTGGAACACTCACAAACCTGCCTACTCATTGGACAAGACCCTCCCCACCATAAAGGTCTCAAATGGCACAACGATAATAGCCTAAAAAAAATTCCTAGAATCAAGGAGAACTTGGACTATCATATCAACGTCAGTGCTTATGTGGCAAATCCTCCACTAGGGAATCCGGATGAATATAAAGGCTAGCAAAATTTGTGGGGCTCTAGAGTGTTGTGAGAGCTACCATCCTAGCTTTGAGGATTTGGGAAACATTTTCTTCCCATGCCCCAAATCTATCTTGATCTAGCATATTCTTGAAAAAATCTTCCTCCTACAGAAATAGTTCAATTAGAAGCGAGCACTTCTAGGCGAAGTGATTAGTTGCTCCTCAACATTGTGGAATGTTATAAGAGGTGAGACCCTCGTGAAGTTTTGGAGAGAGAGATGTGCTTCCAATTTTGGAAACCCTCCTCAAGAATGGTCTATCGAGAAATATCCTTCCCTTCTAGGCAAAAAAATATCCAATTGTAAGAAGTCCCCACCTTTTAGGCACCATAGAGTGTTTGTCCTCGACAACAACAAGATTAAAGCCGGGTGGACACTACATGAAGGGGACAAAGGGGTTATCAACCTCCTTTGTAAAACCCTCTAGCTCTGTATGTTCTTCCTTGCTTTGTGGGACTCAATGGGTCCCATGGATGCTAGCCGGTTCATTTGGTTACTTTTTCTTTCTTTTATTTTAATCAAATTTCGGGAGAGTAGGTTAATACCAACTTCCTCTTTGAAAAAAAACAATATAGTCTCTTACTTGTTTCTGTAACTGGTCAAGTTCATAAAGTATTTTTCAACATGATTGGATCTATAATTATGAAAAATAACAAGAACATTTTTGGGTCGAGATAAGAAGGAAAAACTTGCATTGGGTTCCCCCCTTATAACCATTAGCAGTGCGAGCACAAATAATTTATGTCATGACAAATTCATCCTACCATTGACTATAGCTATGAAGGAACCATGTGAAGATTGCATGATGGGCAACAAAGAGAAGAAGACATTGTTACAAGAAAGCAAGAAGAGAGCAAGCTATCCTCTATAGTTAATGCATGCTAACTTGTGTGAAAAGATGCCTACAAAGGCTTCTGGAGGATCTTCCTACATCAGTTTACTTATGAAGGACTAAAGTAGGAAGATGTGGGTGTAGCTCCTTCATGATAAGGCTCAAGTTTGTGTTTAGCTTTAAGAATGGCTTCATCTTGGTGAAACTCAAATAGAGAAGAGGATGAAAAAATTCAAAACAAACGGTGCTAGTGAGATCACATCAACATAGTTTGAAGTTTTTTGTAAGATTAAAGGAATCAGGCATTAAGTCATAGTGGCATATATGTCTCAACAAAATGATGTTACAAAACATTCAAATCGAACCATCATGGAGATGGAAAGATGCATATTAAAGGGAAAGCGTATGTCGATTCAATTTTGGCAGAGGCCATCAGCGTTGTTGTCTACATCTTTAATAAAAGCTACACCAAGGCACTTGATGGAAGGATTCCATAAGTGGCATACACTAAGAAAAATCCATCTCTTTCCCATTTCAAACTATTTGGAGGTGAATTTCATGTACAAGTTCTAGATAGGGAGAGAAACAAGGTTTAACCAAAAAGTATCAAATCCTACATCTTAAGGTAGAATGATCATAAGAAGGCTTATAAGATTTATGAACCTTCGACTAAGAAGATAAGAGAGGGAAGTGATTTGGTTTTTAAGGAGGAGAAACCAAATGCAATGGAGGAGATAAGGAAAACTTCCACTTTATCATCCGACAAAAGGGAAATCCACTATGAACTTGGACCAATGTGAACATTAAGGGAGTGTGCTAGATATAATTGATACTCCACCAGCACATGACCACAAATGATCCATGGTACTCTAAGTTGTATAGCCTCCATTATTGTCATGGACACAAAGGAAACCATCTTAAACCTTAGATTCCATGTGAATTTCCAAATCTCATGATCAGCTCAGATTTTAGAGAAACTAATGCTACCATCGCGCCTGAAATGTGCTAAAACCCCAAGATTGATTGTCTATTTGCTGAAATCTGACACCAGGAGGTCCTGTTTCTAGTTGGTGACATCATTGATGACATCATTGATGACATCATCATGTCCTAACCACCTTTGGTAATCAACCTTGAAAAACTATATAAGGAGGGGTTGGCCACATTCATAATCAGTCTTTCCAATACCAGTCTTGGGAGCTCAAGGAGTCGTGACTGCCAAGTCAGTACTCTCCAAGTTTCAATTCCAGTTCTTGTCTTGTTCCTTGTTCTAGGTCTACTTCTTAAAGACAATGGATTATACTTTTATTGCGGAGATCATGATCATATGGTATTCAAATGTCCTAAGAAAAAAAGCAAATTGGAATTAGGACTTCCACAATCACCATCCCACATCAGAAGGATCATCATGAGATTCAAAAGAGGAGTACTACCCATCATGAGAATCATGGCCTTGATTTTGCACCTAGATATACTAAAAACCCTTTCCAGTTTCATCATGGATATCTATCATCATCATGTTCTACTACCACATACCAAGAGCTCTACAAAGAGGAAGAGGTATGGAGATTCAAATTCTAGAAGATCTCATAGTTACATAACCGCTCCTCGTGGAACTCGTCGCTTGAGGGGGAGGTGATGTCATGGACACAAAGGAGACCATCTTAAACCTTAGATTCCATGTGAATTTCTAAATCTCATGATTAGCTCAGATTTTTGGAGAAACTAATGCTTCCAATGCGTTAGTAATGTGCAAAACCCGAAGATCGAGTGTATATTTGCTGAAATCCGACACCCGGAGGTCGTGTTTCTAGTTGATGACATCATTGATGACATCATCAAGTCATAACTGCCTTTGGTAACCGCCCTTGAAAAACTATATAAGGAGGGGTTTGCCACATTCATAATCAGTCTTGTCAATACCAGTCTTGGGAGCTCAAGGAGTCCAGACCGCCAAGTAAGTACTCTCCAAATTCGAGTTCCAGTTGTTTACTTGTTCCTTGTTCTAGTCTAGTTCTTCAACATCCTATCTTGTCCTCTTGTAATCTCGTAGTACGAGATCCTATCGAGTTCTTTCTTGTATCTAGTTCATCTCAAAGGAGGGAATTCTTGTAATCGAGATATCTTGTTCTATACCTACAGTCCCGGGTTGTGGGATCTCCTAAATCATCGCTAGTCGAGTTTTCCATACCTAAATAATAGTCCCGGGTTGTGGGACGTATTGTATTAAGATATGTATTCTTGTATCATTTCCCCCACGTGGGTGATCTTGTAATCAAGAGTATCATTATGAAATCTTGTCTAGGGAAGTCAGAGATCAAAATCTAGTGCTCCCTTGACAATTATGAGGAGAAGCCACTCTGAGAGTCTGGATATTTCTGATGAGGTCTTCATGAAACTAGCAAAGGTACTAGGTGAGTCTAGTTAGTAGAGTAGAGAAGGCATGTACTTCTCTAACAACAAAATTTTGATTGAGAGTTAGATTGTCAACGAGTCCGAAATTATGGTGACCCTGATCATCTGATAGTTTGTTTGTTCAGTTCGGTGGTTTATCTAGTCTGGTAGTGATGTAATTTGATATGTTCCGAATTACATATGATCTCGATGGTTATGCCTAGATCATAGCATTAGGTGATGCCGGTGATCATGCTTAAGTCAAGAATCTCCATAGTGGGAGCCCATGGGTGGATAGTATCATTGTTGTATATACCTTACTATCAACAACTAGAGAATCTGAGTTCTCTATCTCTCTTTTTTCTATGTATATTTCCATTAGTGTGTTCTACTTCTCAATACTCTACCTACCGATCATATTCCATTGTGTTACTATTGTTGATTATTTATTACATGCTCCCATCATTCAAAGCTCTATATAGTTTTGCATAAGAAGAACCAAATCAAGTGCAAAATGAAGAGAATGATAAGGGTGGAATATGACATCCTTGTCTACTATTTCATTGTTCAGGCTATGTGAAATCTAGGCTTACATAGTTCAAACATGGAAATTAGGTGGAACCAAGTAAATTTCTATCGTGGTTCATCTCTATGTAAAATTAGTGTATGAACCTAAAAAAATAGATGGATAATACTTAATACTTCCCTATCAAATTCATCTTTCAATCTATCTTGTTCTAAAAGAAAGTTTCATAATCCTCGCATAAATCACTTACTCTTAGGTACACATACTGTCCACCTATAGGCTAGTCAAATGGGTACATTTTTTATGTGCTATTTTCCTCCTATAAAGAGATCCATCTGAAAAATAGGAAATTTGTTTTAAAATCGTAGTTTAACAAATATAAAAATATAGACGGATCACCTATTTCTTTTTAAGAGGTTATAGTATCGTCTTTTATTTGAAGAGAATTTAAATAGCTTTAAAGTGGTCTCAATGCTCTTTGAAAACTTTACGTAGTTCTCCAAGTCCAGTTTAAGATACTAAGGCCATATGAATCAATCTAGTTGTTGAAGAATCTAAGTGGTTGAAATCTGTATGACTTGTTCGTCGAAAAAGTTTAAGATCATTATTACTAAATCCCAGGATGGGAACTTATGGTGTAAAAGATCGTGCTTTTTTTAAGGTGAAAAGTATTCTTCATAGGAATAGATTATTCCAACCGCTTCTTCAATATTAAGTCCAAACGGATCTTTAGTTAGACATCAAACATTAAAGGTCTTATTTATCTTTCCATATCTCTTTCCTTTTATATTTTAGATAAGTTTGTAAGATGTCATATCTTGACGGCATAACCATATCTTTCTTATTCTTCTCATTTGCTTATTGATTTGAATTTCTAAGATGATCTCTTTGAGCTTTCTTTGAAGCCCAATATTTTGCGCTTCAACCTTAGTATTTTACTTTTAAACTTCAAGAATTTTGTCCTCTCTTTATTTTTTAGACTCATACAGTTTATTAAGGTAGAAAATATTTACTATCTCGTTGAAATATTTCTTATTCCATTATCTTCTAGATGCATTCTATTAGATTATGAGTCCTTTTATCTTTTGGCCATCAATAAAAGGTACTCAATGGGATCACCTTCCATCCTTCCATAATAGTGTGTTCTTCATTTAATCCATAGAATCACATCTCTATACTTTTGTGTATCACCTATTCTATCTTCCTTATTGATCTATATATGGTAGAATCTACGGTACAAAATTATGAGAGCAAGGGCTAAGGTGTTTGGATACGACATAAATATTGGTTTTTTATATTCAATAATATCTAGCTAACCGTTTAACGTGATATGACTCATCTTATCAAACTTTAAAATTTGACTTTACTATTGACCCTAATTTTGACCGTTTGGGATTTCTTCTCTTTTTTAGCCAAATAAGAGATAAGAATATGTCTAATTACATTAGACACCTTTTCTAGACCTTGTGCTCAATGTTTAACGCATGGAATTTTTTTTAGGCATCTCATTTTTATGTTTCATGCAACAAACAATTTCCTTGGGTCTTCACTATTGGAATCCAAAATTTATGTCATGTTAGCCCATGAATCATCAGGCTATCAGTAGGATATGATTAATGGCTCATTCAAGATCTTTTCCTAAAACACTTAGGATTTCTTCTATCCTTATGGTTTTTAAAAGTCTTCTCTTACATTGGGGCTCCATAACAACTCCAAATCCTTGAGAACTTCACCTATGTTGGACGTTGTAGTAAAACAAGTGTGAAGTACCTCAACTTTATCTATTTCTTGCATATGATTTACCCTTCAATACCCTAATTGATCTTTTTATAGCATAAGGTATAGCTTTTTGGGGACTTTCCCCCTCCTTATGAGCTTCTGTACTTGAGAATACCTTGAGACTTAAATGAAATGTGTTCTCTATCTCTTGCTCTTTGTTAGACTTTTAAGAGAGTTTATTTTTATATTTTTTGTTTCCCTTCGTTAAAATTGTTGGAGCAAGACAATCACCAATTGATGATTACATGAATCTTAGGAGTGAAAAATGAAGAAAAAAGTTAAGCTTAAAGCATGAAGTCAAGTGAAGATTCAGGAAGAGATGTTCTACATACTTATGTACATTAGTTTTGGAAAAATACATCATAAACACTTTGATGTAATGATGAATTCATACCCATATGTATATATACACTCATGTATAGTCATGACATAGATAAGAGATGAATTAGAGATGAGAATATAGTTAATAGAATTCAAGCTCTTTAGATATAGATGTGCTCAGAGTCTTCTCTAGAGATTAGTGACGAGTCTATCCTAAGATTCTCTTAGCGTGATCATGTGGATCAGGAAATCTTTTGTACACATCTAATTTAGAAGCTAATCAAGCTATGATCAAAGTTTGATGATCTAATTCTCTTCAAGTTGTGTGTATGACAAGTAAGAACATTCATCTGTAGAAATCTTCAAGTGAAGATCTTAGAGTCGTGCATTTTGCTGCTCAAAGATTTGGTTGGATGTCAGTGCTTAGTAGATTGAAGGCTATTTCTAAAGCAGACTTGTTTAAGTTGAACAAAGCTTCACAGAGTGAAGTGTTTCTCAATGATTTTGAAAGTTAATGTGAAGCTTGGTTTATTCTTTATATAAAGAAGTGTTTCTCAAATATTTGGAGAATTAAACTCTAGCAAAAATAACTATTCAACGCTTTTTGTTTTCTCCCTTTCAAGATTACTAAACAAATGTCTCCAAGTTCAAGATTTGTTTCCACATAAATCGGATGTTCCATACCATCAAATGCACTTAAGTCGTAGTGTAAGATTAGACGTGCCATAACGTCTAGGTTACATTTTGCGTTGAGTGAAGGTAACATTAGCTTTAACCTTGGGATCAAACCTTCGTTTAGTCTAACAAAGTGAGAGCAATAACGTCGTAGATTTTTAAGTGGTATTTCCATTAGAGGACGCGTCTAGTGTTCATTTGAATTTACCAAGTCCTAGTTGTAATTCAAACTTAAAAATAATTTATCTGAAAGATTGACCTTTGATTGACTTTTTTGTTTAGATGTTTCTTGGAAAACTATTCATATGTCATCTGATAAAAGAGATTTTTTCTTTAAACTAGATATTATCTTTGAAAATAATGAAGAATCTAAACTTAAAAATAATTGATTGCCAATCAGTTTCTTAATATTGAAACCGATTTTAAAACCTTTTACCCTTTGGAAAGTAGTTCTTTACTTCAAGGACATAGGTAAATGGTATTTAGGTTGTCTTTCAACCCCTTTTGTCACCTCTTCTTTAGATCTTTTACTTCCTTGGAGAACTTATGTAAAGCAGTGAATAGTTATTTATTCTTACCACTAAAGATCTTCCTTGAAGAGAGAAACTACTAGTTTGAAAAGAAGATATTTTATCATCCTTCAAATACTAATTTGAATAAATCTTAACCTATGATTATTTATAGGACATTGTTTTTTCAAACACTATTTTTATTTAAAAGCTTTGAAAACAATAGTTCTAAGCTACTACCATTGGATCATGGTTTAAGAAGAGAAGATTTTTGACCTATCACTTAAGTCCTTGGCCTTCCTAATTATACATGCCATGGAGTTTTATGGATTTAAAAATTATATAAGAAGCACTCTAAGATTAATGTATTATTTCCGAAGTATAATAAGCCAATGATATAAGAAGTAAAAGGTAGTTTTTATAGGATAACTAATTGAATTTCCTCATTATTCCACAAACCCATGAAATACATTCCATATGCGTATTGGTGTATGCCAAATGTCTACACATTTATTGAAAGAGTTCAAACATGCATAAGGTTCAAAAATTGAACCTCTTCTAAAAGCATGCAAAGGTTCCCACTTGGAACTTTCTTCTTTCAAAGAATGGTTCAAAATTTTCATGCATCTTTGCAAGTGGATGTAATCCATGATATGCACTCATCCTAAAGCATGAACATATTTATGCATATCCATTCTTTCTGTTGCAAGACCAGACATAAAAATTTTATGCATTATGTGAATCAATTTTATGTCTAATGGTCTATGTGACCAAAGTAAGAAGGCCACATGTACGTATGCATCCATTTCCAAATTTACCTCTATAATGACATGCATTGTATGTTCTATGGTTTGCAAGGAAAAAAAAATAATGTGAATACGTAAATTGCACTGAAGTTGCATCCATCCCTTGTGCTTCCATTGTAGTAATGTAGGCTTGGGCCACGCTACCTCTTCCATTGTTGACTGGGTTCTTCGGAACTTCGTACTTACGGGTGTGCGGAAGTATGTGCATGTACTTCAAAAACCCATGATTTTATTCTATATATGCATACTAAAGGATACAATATTTATGCGTTTCCATGCACATGGTTCTCTTGCTTTTGGAAAAGAAACTTTCCAAACAAAATCATTCTCTCATGCATGTGGTAGTATTATACATAAAATTGTGCTTTATGTCTGAGAGATTAATGCAAAGAATGTATAGACCAGTCACACATCATTTAGATGACGTGAGCATAATATGTAGCACAATATTAATGAAAGAATATTCATACCTTATCTTTTATATTCTATCTATGGAGAACCCTTCTCCATGCCCTTTCCGTTTCCTCTTCTACAAAATGTTCATCACATGCGAAGAGAGAAGCTCTATCGAAGACTGAGGCATCTTGAGGAGGAGGTGGACAAAGGAAACTCTCAATACCAGACAATGCTATGAAAAGTCAGAGGCTTGCTAAGATATGAGGAATAAATCCAAAGGAAATATCTACACATTGTGGGAGCGATTTGTGAGGATTGGTGGATCAAGTCAATCGTCTCGCTAATGGCGCACACAGGGTGACTATGGCAGAAAAAATATTTTTTTAAGGATCGTAAGGCAAAGCATTTCTATATCTATTGACTATCTCTATATAGGGTGGACGGATCAATTCTTCACTAGTTACTTTATCTTTTATAATTTCTGTTACATTTGAGTCTATTTGAGAATAATCAATATTTCTAACTACGGAAGGAGGGAATAGAGCTTCACTATTTTCACGACTAGGTAACACAATGGAATCCCATGCTGGTCAAATAATTCGATAGCCTCTCGAGCATCTAACTCTCCCCTATCAGCCACTATCTTTTCTACATAGCCAAATCTAGAAATAACTTCTTCTAACAAAAATTTATATATGTTATAAGTAGTTTTAGTACGAACAGCTCTACCCTCTACATGATTAGTCAAGTTTTCCCTAGCTAAAACTATGTATCTCATCCTATCTAAACCTTTAGGCATGGTCTCTAAATCAACTACCCACTTGTAATGAATACAAGGAGGATAAGTAGGGTGCAGAGGTTCCCTATGTCTAACTGACGAATGAACCTGACAAGTAGTACAAGAACTTACAAAGTCATGTATATTCACATACATTCCTCGCCACCAATAAACTTCTCTAATTTTATCATACGTTGCATAGAAGCCTTTATGTCCTTCCCAAAGAGTTTCATGCATATCTATCATAACTCTATTTTTGAAGGTTTTTATTTCCTAAAACTCCTTGCCGATATCTAATTTTCCCTTTTGCATGACGCCAAATAAAACCATCCTTTAAAAAGAAATTGAGTGCACATTTCCTAATGTCTCTAAACCTATTAGCTGACCAAACAGATAATTGCTTCAAAGTGCTAAGATAATATCCTATATCATAGCAAATTCCCTCATAATCTTTTTCATTAAATTTTTCATACATATAAACATCAGAAATATAATTAATCACATTTAATTCAATTTCAGTCGTATCATCATTTTCAAACTTAGCCCTAGAAAGCATATCTAGAACAAAGTTAGTTTTCCTAGAAATATGATTTAAAACAGGATTAATAAATTGAATATAAGATATCAACCTTAACATTGCTATATCTTGAGAAGAACAATTAGTAATCATTCATATTAATGGTAAACAATCTGTTTCTATAATTACATTAGCTCCTTTAAAATATTCCTTGTCAGTTTTTAACATAGTAACTAAACCCCATAATTCACGTTTTATTTGTGGATAGTTTTTTTGAGTTTCATGTAAGATTTTAGCCCCAAATCTCATAGCATATCTATTTACCTCACTATCATCTTGACCTATTACACATCCTATACCTATGGGACTAGTATCTACAGTTAAAATAATTGGCTTATTATTTGAGTAATTTACAGGTTTTAAAACAGGTACATTAGAAAGTAAACTTTTTAATTTGTTCATTGCTTTAATATGAGTTTTATTCCATTTTAATTTCCTATTTTTCCTAAGTAGATCATACAACGGATTAGCTACATGGGCATAATGTGGAATCCAAATAGCATAAAGTACACATGCTCCTAAGAAACGTCTAACCTCACTAATGTTCCTACAAGTTTCAGATAGTTTATTTATAGCATCTACTTTTGGAGGATAAGGCCTATGACCATAATAACCACATAAATGTCCTACAATTAAAACTTGATTAACACCAAATACTGATTTTTCTATGGAGAATGTTAAACCTACTTCTTCAAATCTTTTAAGTATTTTCTCACAATCTAAAATATGATTAGTTACAAACTTCCTACATCCTAAAGAATCTAATGTTTCATCTTTTTCTTTTTCTTCACAGCCTTCAATCGGAATATCGTCTATAAACAGCATCGTCACATTAGGAATAAAATCATGAAGAACCATACTCATTGCGTTCATCATATGAGCTACCGAGTTGGTAGCTCCTTGAAGAAGGTACACATACCGACTAAAGCTAAAGGAGTCTTCATTGTAGTAATATCTCTACTCTCAGTAGTAAGCTAGAACTGATCATAACCTGAATATAAATCACCCATAGAATAGATAGAATGCCTAGCAAAAGCTTCGACAAATTCTCCTACAATAGGGCCGGTTCCTACATAGGTGCCAAAATTTTCATATGCATCTTCTCCTTAAGCAGTTTCATTAGCTCAGGTAAATGAGCTGTTAGAACTGGTATAGGGAAAGGATTCCAAGGAATATGGGCTACGGTAAATATAATCATTGGAGATACTTTTCTAGGGTCAACACATCCTATTTCATGAGCATGAAGAGAAAAAGCTTTTCAATGTTTTCATATCATTTCAGGAAACATTTCACGTTTAGTAGGTAGTAAAAAAGAATCTTCATTTCCTATTTTATTAATTTAATAGTTACATAAGTAAATTTATGTCCTATTTTTGAAATATCACGTAAAATGGGATCATTTACTACTTGTTTTATTTTCTGGTCACTCCCTTCAGGTAAAGCTTGGGCTACAGGTTCAACTTTTTTATCAACTTTTTTATACTTTGTATTAATTTTAGCTTCATTATGAGAATCAGAAACAAATTTCAAAATTAGTTCATATTCATTTAATGAGTTCAAAAGTATAACTTGCATCAATTTTTCATCATGTAAAGTTTGATTAATTTCATCAAATAAAGAAGAAGAGAAAGATGTTTTAATTACATTTTTAATATTTTCATTTGTAGACATATAAACTTTACTTTTAAAATATTTTTCATGTTTCTTCATTATCTTCCTAGGAATATCTTTACTATTTAAAATTTGTAATTTCGAAAATGTAAAATAAACTGAAAAATTTTCCAATTTATGTACACATTTTTGTGAGATTTCAAACTTCTTACCACTGTTGTCCCGCTCAACAATGGTGTCTAGTAAAAATTATGATCAAAATAAGTCCCATAATCACTAAGAGGTAGATGACTCTCGTGCAACTTCTCTTGTGATCGGATTGGTGTTTTCCTAATTTGTTCTCTATTTCTAGTGTGGTTTGGATTAACAGTCATTTCTTATAATGATTGCAAATCATCGTTTGACCTAATTCTAGCATATGCAGAGCCGTCTTCCATTACTTTTGTTTCCATTCATGTTTCACAAATAAACGGTTGTCCTAAAATGATTTTGTAAGAAAAATTATCTTGTATAAAAAAATGAAATGTTTCAGTTATTCCTCCTATTAAAATTGGAATGTTTGCACAAGCTCCTAAAAGTGCACCACATTCCTTATCTGTTGTTCTCATTATCCACCCATGTTGTTTATCTACCGGCCATCTAAATTTATCATACAATTCTTTTGAGATTACATTAATTTCAAAACCTGAATCTAATAAAGCTAAAGCTACACATTACTTTTTTCTATCTCCTAAGTTTACTTTTAGTTTAGGTGTTCGCCTAGCCCAAAGACTCTTTTCATAATTATTTTCAGATTTTTCATTTATATTATCTCGAAGAATTGGTCCTAAAAAATTCTTATTGACATAACCTTCACTTTCTTCTTCATCATCAGAGTTAGAAGAAAGGGAATCTTTAGAAATATGAGACACATCTACATTTTCTTGCATTTCAATATCTGTATTAAGTGGAAAGATTTTTCTTTTAATCATTTTAATAAAGTTATCTTTAAATTCAAGTTTAGCTATAGAAAATAATTGTTCAAGTGACATACTCACTTGACTTTTCAAAAGTATGTCATAAAGTATTTCTTTTGCATCATTTTTCTGTTCTAATTCTGAAGTTAAAATGGCTTTAGGAATTATTTTAGGTTTATTTGTTTTTTCCTCATTTTGTTCTTTTTGTTCACAAGGCTTTGAATCTAAAGGTTTGTTTGATGTTTCAGGTTGTTTCCCCTCCTTTATTTCTCTTCTTTTATGTTCGTTTGAGTCTATATTTGTGTTTTCCTTAAATTAAACATTTTTAGGTTCTTCTCTTAATTGTTTTCTAGTTACTCTTCAATTGGTTTCATCTATATCCTGAGTTTCATCCCTTTTTCTATTCTCTTCCACATTTGCTATAGGTAAAAGGATTGAGAAATGATCTACAGGTGAGTCCTATGCTGTTTTATGCATTATATCATCTCTAGCTTTTATTAATGCTTCTATTGAATAATTTTTAGTTTCATTAGAGGTTTCATCATCTAGATCACTCTCATCACATTCTAACCTAACCACAGAAGAACTTTTTTTGTGCTTGAGATATATTTTCATATAGTTTTTGCATACCCCCTTTTCCCCAATTTACAGCTAGTGGAAGGTGGGTGCAGTAATCACATAAGTTTTTATCTATATCTCAATTTCTTTCCTTTGCTTCTTTTAAAGATTCACAAGCATAGGACATATGATCTGTGGAGTCACACCAAACACATCGTCAGGTGGGTGCGCCTCTCTGTTCATTATTTTGAGCTACTGGTTGACTCATAAAAGGTGCTACAGGTATAGGATTTATTTGTGAGGCATGCGTAAATTGTGGTCCTAAAATTGTCCTATCTTGAGTAGTTAATGAATGGACTGTATTTTGAAGTGTAGCATTCCTTACACATATTTGTATGCATCTGCATCATATTATCTAATTTACTAAATAATATTTCAAATTGTAATTCACTAGGAATTTTTGATGTAGAGGCTTGTTCAGTTGTACAAGAATTAATATTAATTTTAGGATTTTGAGTAATTGGACCTATAGGTGGAAAACTTAGATTCATATCATAAAGTAATGTTTGCCTTTGTTTCATTTGTGCTACTACCTCTACTACTTGTTTTAATACTCCCTAGTCCTCCGTTAGACCATATCTTTAACAGGTTCCTCAAGTCTCCTTTCTACTTCACTTCTAATGTCTGAAGGTAATACCTTTAGAGAATATAGAACTGTATCATGTGTGAGTGCAGTTCAATCTTGCTCTGGCAACTGTGAAAACCTTTTCATAAATTCACCATGTAATTGTGTAAAGGAAATTTGGGTCTTAGGAGTGCTAATCTTCAAGGTAAAATTCTTTATGATGAGAGTTCAGATATTTGTGATGAGATCTACATGAGACCAACAAAGGTACTATATGATCTATGTGATTCTAGTCAGTAGAATAGGCAGGGAATATATTTCTATAACACAAGAAGTCCTCATGAGAGTTGAATTGTCTACTTGACCGGATTTACGACAACTCAGATGGTCCAGTAGTTTTGTCGTCTAATGGCTTCAGTCTAGTGGTTTACCCAATCTGGTAGTTAGATAATTCGTTATATATGATCTGAATTAAAAAATTATCTTGATGGTTACACCTAGATCATAGCATCAAGCAAGCCCAATGATCATGCCTAGATCGTAGGATTAGGCTCCCTGGTTAGTGTGGGGAAATCTTGATTGTGTGCACTATAAAGCCCTTACTCTAGATTCTTTCGAGATTGCCATTGAAGCTCCATAGTGGGAGCACATGGGTGGACAATATCATCATTGTATATACATTATTGTTGGCAATTACAGAATCTAAGTTCTCTATCTCTCCTTTTTGTGTATATTTCAATTGGTTAGTTTTGCTTGTCACTACTCTACCTACTGATCATATTCTTCTACGTCACTATTCTTGATTATTTTTTACATTATCTTAGAGCTTACGAGGTTTTCAATGTTGCAAAAGCGAAAAATATAGAAGTTACAAAACACTTTGAATAATTTAAGAGAAAAGATGTGAAGTGGTGTGTCATCATCTATTGTTGGGAATCAAGGTGTCTCATCAGTAGGAGTATATGGAACACAAACCGGAGCAGTAATGATGTCGGTGTTGCAAACATTGCAGACATGACCACCAAGCTTCACAAAAGCTAAACTCGATGGCACTAATTACACCTTGTAATTTAAGATCACTTGTATGTTTGAATCTTATGATCTCCTCAAGACTATAATTGGGATTGATTGTGAGCCCCAAGACACACCTAATTCAAATCATCCTAGTTAGATGATTCCTCCAGATGCTAAATTTATGTGCTTCCAGTGTAAGAATGTAGAAATCTCTTTACTATAGTTACAAGTACTTCTGATAGTGTCATGACTCTTATTCAACACACCACCAAGGCATGTGAAGCGTGGAACATATTTGGAAAATTAATGTTAGACTCGAGATCAAACATGCATTCAGAACTTGGAGAATCAGCAAGTAGTGAAGAGTTTTGATGATGGCGAGAGTGTTGAGGTGTTTATCACTTGCATAAAGAATATGTGGGATCGAATGGAATAGGTGTATCAAAGTCAAGTGAAGAGCTAGTTGGACGTTGTCTTCAAATTTCTCCATCAAAGTTTGATGGTCTAGTAACTAGCCTCAATACCGAGATCAAACCACAACCGGTAACTTTTGAAGAATTCAGTGGCTTACTCATGGAGGAGGAGCTACAATGCAAGGCAAGAAATGTCGGTGAAAAAGAAGAAATTGAATTCCTAGTAAATGCTAAAGGTGGCAAACCCAATTCTTGGAAAGATGGGGAAAAAAGGAAGAATGACAAGAAAGTGTTCAAGGGAGACTGTTTCCACTGCAAGAAGAGAGACCATAGAATCCAAGACTCTCGCATGAAGAAGGTAGAGGAAAAGAGTGGCTCCTTGAAAAGTGTTAATGGAAAGGACTTTGGCAACACTACTGAAACTGAGCTTGAGTTGTTGTTACGATAGAGGAAATGTGTTCCTCAACTGAAGATTTAGCTACATATGACTCATGGGTAATGGATAGTGGTGTCTCTCATCATATGATGAGCAAAAATGACCTTTACAGTTCCCTACAACCTCTAGAGGAGACCATCATGGTAAAGAAAGGCAAGAATGCAAGATGTCATGCTAACGACAAAAATACAATGTCTTTCATCAACCATAACAAGACACTAGAAAGCTTTCAAACTTGCTGTATGTTCCAAAAATCAAACAAAATGTACTTTCAATAATTTCTATAACTCATCAAGGTCATCAGGTGTCTTTTGTCAAGATAGGAGTTGATATTTTGGACCAGAACAATAATGTTGTTAGGACTGAAATAAGGAGGAACCACCTATACAAGTTTTCTACTCTTATAGCCACAACAAGTGTGGGCACAAGTAAGCTTTGGCATGAGAGATTTGGCCACATACAGTACTCGGTACTAAAAGAGATGCACATGAAAGGTATGATTTCTTACCAACCTTCGATTCTAGAGATGAAAGAAACATGTGCATCTCGCATGATGGGAAAGGAATAGAGGAAGGAATTTCCACAAGTAAATAAGCATAGAGCAAGTGTTCCTCTAGAGTTGGTGCATGCTGAATTGTGTGAAAGAATGCCTACACAAGCTTTTTGAGGATCCTCCTACTTCATGTGACTCATTGATGACTATAGCAAGAAGATGTGGGTGTATTTTCTTCATGATAAGGCTCAACCTTTTGGTAAGTTTAAATAATGGCTTCGCCTTGTTGAAATAAAAAATCAGAAGAAGATGAAGAATTGAAGGACGGACAGTGGTGGTGAGTTCACATCAACAGAGTTTGATGACTTCTGCAAGGGCAAAGGAATAAAGCATGAAATCATAGTGACACATATCCCCCAACAAAACTATGTTCTTGAACACCCAAATCAAACCATCATGGAGATGACAAGGTGCATGTTGAAGGGAAAATGATTGCCCTGCCAATTTTGGCAAGAGGCTATCAACACTGCTCATCACATCCTAAATCAGCTCTACACTAAGGCACTTGATGGAAAGACTCCACAAGCAGACTAAACTTCTAGAAAGCCTTCAGTTTCCCATTTAAAGTATTCAAGAGTGAGTGTTATCTACACATTCCAAATAAAGAAAGGTTCAAGATTCAACCAAAAAGCACCAAATGTATCTTCTTAGGGTATGAGGAAGAGAAGAAAGCTTACAAGCTTTATGAATTAGAGGCAAAGAAGATCAAGGAGAGTTTGAATGTGGTGTTCAAGGAAGAGCACCCACATGCACTGGAAGAGGAAAAGAGATCTTCTACTCTATTATCAAACAAAGAAGTAATTGAGTATGAACTGGGCCCAAGAGCTAGCCCTTCTATAGAAGAGAAGGAAGCATCATCCTCAGATGATGAGATGGAAAGTCACCAGCGCATTGTCCCTCAAGTGGCAAATCCATTGCGACATTGGGCAAGGTAGGTCTATGATTATTCAAATCACATCCCACAGTCAATTGAAGACATTATAGACAGTCCAAGGCGATCATAGAGAATAGAGGAATCAAGAATCAAAGAGACCCATATTCTAAAGTCAGCATTGATCGCTAAGATTATCGATGAACAAGCAAAGGATCTAATCAGTGTGGAAGAACCACTCCAAGATCCGAATTGGAGAGCTGCTATGCAAATAGAATACAAAAATATCATGGAGAATGGAACTTGGGAGCTAGTGAAGTGACCTCCAACGTGGAAGGTCATCAGCACTAAGTGGATCTCGAAGCTAAAATACAAGGCTAATGGTACTTTGGAGAAGTACAAGGCTAGACTCGTTGGAGAGGGCTATTCCCAAGTCGAAGGCATTGACTTGGATGAATCCTTTGGAAGGAGAGCAAGGTTGATTACTATTCAGCTAGTACAAGCTATGGTTGCACATAATCAATGTGCAATATACCACATGGATGTCAAATCAGTGTTCTTGAATGGAGACATCAAGGAGGAGGTAGTTGTATCACATCCACTAGGCTTTGAGGCTTCCCATTCACAGAACAATGTATGCAAGCTGAAAAAGGCATTGTATGGGCTCATCCTTGGTATCAGCAGATAGATAGGTATATTTTGGATATAGGATTCAAAAGATGTACCTTTGATGCTAATTTGTATGTTCTAAATATAGGAGGGAAGACAATTGTGTTTTTACTCTATGTAGATGACCTTGTGATTACCCAGAATGACAATGCACTTCTTAAACAAACAAAAGGTGCCTGTAGTACCCCTAGGCATGCAGGAGGACCGAAGAAGATAGAAGAGAAAGTCAAGCAATGGAAAGGCAATTGTTTGAAAGTTGTAAGCCTGTGATACCTCTTTAGATAAGTAACGGTTGCCGAGATTGGGAGAAAAGCTCTCAGGTGCCTTGGGCTACAGCTTCAGTGAGCGCTCTGTTCCATTACAACTGTCAAATTTGAGTTCTGGGCAATTGTTGCTTTCACTTTCAGTGCCACCTCGGTTAAATTGTTTTACTACTCTCTTTCCTCTCTCTTTCGGCCTTTCTTTCTCTCTCGTCCTCCCTTTTTCTCTCTCTCACAGCCTACCCTTCTCCCTTTCTCTCTCGCTCTCTCTCTCTCTCTCTCGCTCTCTTTACCTCTCTCTCGGTCTTGCACTCTCTCCCGCTGTCTTTCTCTCTCTCTTCTTCTCTCTCTTTTCTCCTCTCACACTCTTCCCCCCTCTCTCTCTCTTTTCCCCCCCCCCTCTCTCTCTCTCTTCCCCTCTCTCTTTCTCTCTCTTTCTCTCTCTTTCTCTCTCTTCCCCCTCTCTCTCTCTTTCCTCCTCTCTCGATCCCTCTCCCTCTCTCCCTTTTTCCTTCTCTCTCTCTCTCCCTACGTGTGACCCCCTCCCCTTCTTCCTTTCTCTCTCTCTCTCTTTTTTTTTCCTTCTCTCTCTCTCTCTCTCTCTCTCTCTCTCTCTCTCTCTCTCTCTCTCTCTCTCTCTCTCTCTCTCTCTCTCTCTCTCTCTCTCTCTCTCTCTCTCTCTCTCTCTCTCTCTCTCTCTCTCTCTCTCTCTCTCTCTCTCTCTCTCTCTCTCTCTCTCTCTTTCTCTCTCTCCTTCCCCGCTGCCCCGCGTGACCCCCCTCTCTCTCTCCCTCTCTCTCCCTCTCTCTCTCTCTCTCTCTCTCTCTCTCTCTCTCTCTCTCTCTCTCTCTCTCTCTCTCTCTCTCTCTCTCTTTCTCTCTCTCTTTCCCCACTGCCCCGCGTGACCCCCCTCTCTCTCTCTCCCTCTCTCCCTCTCTCTCTCTCTCTCTCTCTCTCTCTCTCTCTCTCTCTCTCTCTCTCTCTCTCTCTCTCTCTCTCTCTCTCTCTCTCTCTCTCTTCTCCCCCGCCTAGTTCCCCGCAGCCCCCCCCGCCCAACTCCCCTCCACCTCCCCCGCCCAACTCCCCTCCACCTCCCCCGCTCAGTCCCTCCACCTCCCCCTCCCCCCGCTTAGTTCCCCGCAGCCCCCTGCGCAACTCCCCTCCACCTCCCCCGCTCACTCCCTCCACCTCCCCCTCCCCCCGCCTAGTTCCCCGCACCGCCCCACCCAACTCCCCTCCACCTCCCCCGCTCAGTCCCTCCACCTCCCCCTCCCCCCGCTTAGTTCCCCGCATCCCCCCGCCCAACTCCCCTCCACCCCCCCGCTCAGTCCCTCCACCTCCCCCTCCCCCCGCTTAGTCCCCCGCGGCCCACCCCCAACTCCCCTCCACCTCCTCCCCGCGACCCTCCACCTCCCCCGCCAAATTCCCCTCCCCCGCCTAGTCCCCCACGGCCCACCCCCAACTCCCCTCCACCTCCTCCCCGCGACCCTCCGCCTCCCCCGCCCAGTCCCTCCACCTCCCCCGCCACATTCCCCTCCCCCGCCTAGTCCCCCGCGGCCCACCCCCAACTCCCCTCCACCTCCCCCGCCCAGTCCCTCCACCTCCCCCGCCGAGTCCCTCCACCTCCTCACTGCGACCCTCCCCCTCCCCCGCCTAGCCCCCTCAGCCACCCCCTCGCACCACCCCCACCCCCTCACACCACCCCCACCCCCTCGCGCCACCCCCGCCCCCTCACACCACCCCCACCCCCTCACACCACCCCCACCCCCTCGCGCCACCCCCGCCCCCTCACACCACCCCCGCCCCCTCACACCACCCCCTCACCCTCTCCCACACCCTCCCCCGCCTCCCCTCACTTGCACATACACACTCCGCCACACACACACACATCCCCACACACATATCCGTGCACACCCACTCACACACATACTCACACACTCACATACAATCATGCACATGAACACACACACTCTCACACCCATACATATGCACACACTCCCACACACATACCGACACATACACACATGCATCCCCACACACATACACTCTCACCCCACATATAGGCCCACACGCACCTACACACACATATTCATACATGCACACACCCGCAGATGACAGAAGACACTTGGCTTTGAGGAGCATGCAGAAGCATAGAAGAAACTTGACATCTAAGCCAAACATGAAGGAGCTCTTCTCAGGATGAACATGGGTCCAGAAGTACACAATGAATCAAAAGCAAGATTGGGTCTCGCACATCAAGCGGGGCAGAAGAAGGCTCGAGATAATGGTGCAGAACGCTTTATTACACATTATGTAATACTATGGCCAAACATCGGAAGATCTTTATTTTGCAACAAAAGCATGCAAGGTAGGTTTTTAAGGCATTCGACATGGAGGATTGCAAAGAAATTTCTACACTATTGGAGGTCAACATTAAATTCTCTATTGAAGATATGGTGGATGTTAAAAGATACAAAAGAGTAGTTGGAAGTCTCATCTACTTATGTAATAGCAGGCCCCATATCTCTTTTGTTGTTGTTGTAGTAAGTAGATTCTCTAATAATCTATGCCTAACTAATTGGAAGGCATGCATGCATATTCTCAAGTACGTCCAAGGAACCATTTAGTATGGTATTCTTTATGGTGAAGGATCATGCTTGAGTGGATAGTGTGACTCACATTGGGCAGGAGATATTGATTCTAGGAAATTAATATTTGGATATTGTTTTTCTTTGGTTTTGGGGATTCTTTCTTTGATCAATAAGAAGCAATCGATTGTAGCACTATCATCTACTAAAGTTGAGAGCAAAGTAGCATGTGTTGAATCATGTGAAGGAGTATGCTTGAGGAGGATCCTATGGCATATAGGCATTCAATGACTAGAGGCTACAAGGTTGAAATGTGAGAACCAGATTTCTATAGCCATAGCTAAGAATCATGTTTTTCATGCACATACTAAGCACATAGAAATATAGTATCACTATGTGCAAGAGTTGATTGAGGATGGAGTCATGGAGATGAGCTATGGTTTAACCGATGAAAATAGAGGAGAAATTCTTACTAAGGCTCTAGGGAGAGAGCAAGTGAATCCACATCTTCCAAATATTAGCATTGGATAAAGAAGGTATTTCACTATAGGTGGACATTAAGAGGGGGTGCTAGATATACTCAATACTCCACCAGCACGTGAGCACAAGTGATCCATGGTACTCTAAGTTGTACATCCCATATTATGAGGAAAGGCGATTGTGAGAGTCTAGATATTTGTGACGAGGTCTTCCTAACACTAGCAAAGGTACTAGATGATCTACTTGATTCTAGTCAGTAGAGTAGGCAAGGTTAATAGTTCTCAAACACTAAAATTGTGAATGACAGTGTGATTGTCAACTAGTCTAGAATTATGGTGATTCCGATGGTCTGATACTTGGTTGGTTCATTCTGGTGGTTTACCCAGTCTAGTAGTTAGGTAATTTGATATGTCCTGAATTACATACGATCTTGATGGTTATGTATAGATCATATCATTAGGTGAGCATGGTGATCATGCCCAAATGATAGGATAAGGTGCCGTGATTATTGTGGCGAACTCTAGATTGTTATCACTATAAAGGCCTTTGTCTAGAGTCTATCCAAAATTCCACTGAAGCTCCATATTGGGAGTCCATGGATGGATAGTATCATCGTTGTATATACATTACTTTTGGCAACTAGAGGATATGAGTTCTCTATCTCTCTTTTTTTAATGTATATTTTGGTTAATGTGTTCTACTTCTCAATACTCTACCTACCAATCATATCCCATTGTGTCATTATTCTAGATTATTTCTTACATGCTCCATCATTCAAAGCTTTATATAGTTCTGCATAAGAAAAACTAAATCAAGTGCAAAATATGGAAAGAATGATAAGTGTGGAATATGACATCGCTTTCTACTATTTCATTGTTCAGGCTATGTGCAACCTAGGCTTACATAGTTCGAACATGTAAATTAGGTGGAGCGAAGTAAATTTCTATCATGGCTTATTTGTATGTAAATTTAGTGTATGAACCTAGAAAAATAGATGGATAATACTTAATACTTCCATATCAAATTCATCTTTCAATCTATCTTGTTCTAAAAGAAAGCTTCATAATCCTTGCATAAATCACTTACTCTTATGTAGACATACTTTCCACTTATAGGATAGTCAAATGGGTAAATTGTCTATGTGCAATTTGCCTCCTATAAAGAGATCCATCCAGAAAATAGGGAATTTGTTTTATAATCCTAGTTTAACCCATATAAAAATATAGATGGATCAACTATTTCTGCTTAAGAGGATATAATATCATCTTTAATTTAAAGAGAACTTAAGTAGGTTTAAAGTGGTTTCAATGCTCTTTGAAAACTTTACGAGTTCTCCGAGTTGAGTTTAAGAGACTAAAGCCAATAAGGATCAATCTAATTATTGAAGAATATAAATGGATGAGATCTGTATGACATATTCCTCAAAAAAGATTCACATACCAAGATGGAAACTTATGGTGTAAAAGATCCTTCAATCTTTAAGGTCAAAACTATTCTTCATAGGAATACATTAGGCCAACTGGTTCTTCAATACTAAGTGCACATGGATCTTTAGTTAGACATCAAACATTAGAATTCTTATTTATCTTTCCATATCTCTCTCCTTTTATATTTTAGATAAGTTTGTAAGATGTCATATGTTGACACCATAACCATATCTTTCTTATTCTTCTCATTTTCTTATTGACTTGAATTTCTAAGATGATCTCTTTGAGCTTTCTTTGAAGCCCAATCTAAGATAATATTTATGATCCTTGAATTCAAGTCATATTGCCTGAATGAGGTTTTTTGAGCTTCAACCCTAGGATTTTACTGCCAAAGTTGAAGAATTTTATCCTCTCTTTATTTTTTACACTCAATTCATACAAATTATTGAGGCAGAAAATATTTACTATCTTATTGAAATAATTCTTATTGTATCATCTTCTGGATGTATTCCATTAGATAACGAGTCCTTTTAGCTTTTGGCCATCAATAAATGTTACTCAATGGGATCACCTCACATCCTTCCATAATAGTGTGTTTTTCTTTTAATATGTAGAACTACATCTCTATATTTTTGTGTATCATCTATTTTGTATGATCTATATATGATAGAATCTATGGTACAAAATTATGAGAGCAAGGGCTAAGGTATTTGGATACACAACGAGTAATGTTTTTTTATGTTCAATCATATCTAGCTAACTGTTTAAGGTGATATGACTCATTTTATCAGACTTTAAAATTTGACTTTATTATTGACCCTAATAGGGCCGTTTGGGATTTCTTCTCTTCTTTAACTGCATAAGAAATAAGAATAGGTATAATTCCATTAGACCTCGTTTCTAGATCTTGTGCTCAATGTTTTACCCATGGATGTTTTTCAGGCATCTCACTTTTACGTTTCATGCAACAAACTATTTTCGTTGCGTCCTTACTATTGGAATCCAAGCTTTCTGTTATGTTATCTCATGAATCATTAGGCTATCAAGATATGATTAATAGCTCATTCAAGATTGTTTCCTAAACCGCTTAGGATTTCTACAATCCTTATGCTTTGTGAAAGTCTCTCTTACATTGGGGCTCCATAAGAACTCCAAATCCTTGAGAACTTCACATAAGTTGGAACTTGTAATAAAACAAGTGTGAAGTAGTTCAACTTTATCTATTTCTTGCATATGATTTGCCCTTCAATACCTTATTCGCTACAACATATTAGGGGCATACCGACGGTCACTCCCCGCATCAGTATAAATGTTGGAAAATTCCATTTAAAGATACCAACAATCAAGTGAGCGTCAGTATAACCATTTAAAACGGATTGTCGATATCATCATCGGTATATGCATCACTATAAGCGTCCATAATTCACTAGAGATTACCGGCGCTCATATCCATGCTTATACCAACGGGTATACGGATGCCATGATTTAAACATACCGAGAACTTGAGAGCAAAACTGAACATTTTGCACATGTTTTACATTGAGTACTGCTTGCTTCTATCCAACTTGAGTGCACGAACCGAATTGTGACCTGCATTGTCTTGTGCACACACACACATGTAGATCTCTCTCTCTCTCTCCACACACACACACACACACTCTCTGTTTAGATCTCACATCTTGGTAAGTGTTGCATGTACTCTTAGCTTTTGTCATTCTCTATGCTTTATGTTTTATAATTTCTCTTCTCTTTGAATTTGCAAGTGTTTTTTGGCATCGAATCTTTTCAATTCGACGACAGACGACATACATAATGCTTTAATGACACCGATCCAAAAGAGGGACATACTTGTAAGTGATTGTTTTATTCTCTATTGATAGAGAGAGAAAGAGAGAGATAGAGAGAGAGATAGAGAGAGAGAGATGCGAGAGAGAGAGAGAGATGAGAGAGAGAGAAAGAGAGAGATATAGAGAGAGAGAGACAGAGAGAGAGAGATGAGAGAGAAAGAGAGATAGAGAAATAAAAAGAGAGAGAGAGACATAAAGAGAGATGAAAGAGAGGAAGATAGAGATAGGAAGATAGAGCATACATACACACACATTTACACGTGCATACATACACACACATGTACACACATGCATACATACACACATATACACACATGCATGCATACATACACACACATACACATATACACACATGCATACATACACACACATGCACACATACATACACACACATATTCACATATGGATACACACACACATACACACACATGCATACACACATAGATACATACAAACATATACACACATGCATAGACACACACACACATACATACACGCATATACACATGCATGCATACATACACACACATATACACACATGCATGCATACACACATATACACATATACACACATGGATACATACACACACACATGCATACACACATACATACACACACATGTACACATATGCATACACACACATACACACACATTCATACACACATACATACACACACATATACACACATGCATACACACACACACATACATACACACATATACACACATGCATGCATACATACACACACATATACACACATGCATGCATACACACACATACACATATACACACATGCATACACACATACATACACACACACACATATGCATACACACACACATACACACACATATACACATACATACACACACACATATACACTCATGCATACATACATACATATACACACATGCATGCACACATGCATACATACACACATATACAAAAATGCATGCATACATACACACACATGCATACATACACACACATGTACACACATGGATACATACACACAACACACATACACACATGCATGCACACACACACATACATACACACATGAATGCATAGACACACATGCAGACATACACACACATACACATATACACACACATGCATACATAGACAATACATACACATATACACACATGCATACATTCACACACACACATACATACACACATGCACACATATACACACATATAGGACTTTAGTATAGATAAATAAATATGAAAATAGCTAGTGTTTTAATTAAATATATAAAATTTTGATTTTAAAGTTTTTTTTACATCAAATATATAAAAATAGGATTAGGGTTTTTAGGCTATTTACACATACATACACATATACTTACACACACACACACACACATATACATAAATATATATATATATATATATATATATACATGCATACACATATATACATGTTGTAGCTCTAGGTCTTTAGGATTAGGGTTTTAGGATTTTAGGGTTTTTACACATGCATAACATATATACACACATACACATACACATATATACATATATTACATGTATATACACATGGATACACAAATATACATATTTTAGGTCTAGATCTTTAGGATTACGGTTTTAGGGTTTTTACATACATATAACTCATTTAAATTTATATAAGGAAAAAATATAGAAAAAATTAAGAAACAAATATGAATATATAAATAAATATATATATAAAATAGGACAATTTCATAGATAAATAAATATAAAAAATCTAATGCTTTAAATAAATTAATTAATTATAATATAAAAATAGGATTAATTTTAAGGTTTTGTTAGATTAAATATATATACATACACACGTATATGTATATATATATATATATATATATATATATATATATATATATATATATATATATATATATATATATATATATATATATATATACACATATACACATACACATATATATACACATACACATATATATACACATACACATATATATACACATGCATACACATACATACATGTTTTAGGTCTAGGTCTTTTCAATTAGGGTTTTAGGGTTTTTACACATGCATAACATATATAACCACATACACATACACATATAATACATATATACATGTATATACACATAGATACACAAATATACATATTTTAGATCTAGATCTTGAGGATTAGTGGTTTAGGGTTCTTACATACATATAATTCAATTAAATTTATATAAATAAAAAATATAGAAAAAATTAAGAAAAAAATCTAAATATATAAATATATATATATATATATATATATATATATATATATATATATATATATATATATATATATATATATATATATATATATATATATATATATATATACATACATATACATACACATACACATATATATACACATACACATATATACACACATGCATACACACATATACATGTTTTAGGTCTAGATCTTTATGATTAGGTTTTTTGGGTTTTTACACATGCATAACATATATACAAACATACACATACACATAAAATACATATATACATGTATATATACATGCATACACAAATATAAATATTTTAAGTCTAGATCTTTAAGATTAGGGTTTTATGCTTTTTACATATATGTAATTCAATTAAATTTATATAAAGAAAAAGTATCAAAAAATTTAAGAAAAAATTTGAATATAAATAAATATATACACACATACACATATAATTTAATATATAAAAATAGTATTTTAATTATATAAGTAATAGATATATATATAATACATATATATTATACATATATGTTATACATATATATATAATACATATAACACATATACACATATATAGGTCTTTAGGATGAGGTCTTTAGGATTAGGGTTTTCAAATTAGGGTTTTAGGTTTTTTAGGTCTTTAAGTCTTTAAGTTTTAGTATTTCATGTTTAATAAAAAAATCAAATGTTCTAAAATGTCCATTTTGTATCAGATAGTAAGTTTGGATCCGGAAGAGAGGATGGCATGTCCTTGCACTTAGTGCAAATATCAAATTTATCGAAAAGGACGAATTTCTAGTGCACATGTTAGAGAGTATGGATCCTTTGATAAAAGTCGACTAGAAAACCTACGACGTCACATGGTCCCCTAGGTGAGCAGATGGAGCCAAATGACATTGCACCGCTAAGCTCTCGTGGACAAAAGAGAAAAAAAAATGAGTTAGACATACAAGCAAGTACTAGTAGCATTACACGGAATGAACGTATGGAAGAAATGCTCGAAGCATTTCATGAGATGGATGAAGATCATGATGGTGAAGAAGATGTCGAGAGTTTCATGGACACAACAGAATTTCCATGATGAGAAGTCGATGAAGAATACAAAAGCATGCAAAGGCTACCTCATTTACCACTTTACAATGGAGCAAAAATATCTGTACTACGTGCGTCACTCATGATGCTCAGTGTGCGATCCATTTATGGATGGTTAGATAGTAGTGTCATTGAAATATTTAGGTAAGTTGATTTGAAATAGACTTTTGTTGTTGTATCAAAATAACTTTATTTACTAAGATCGTTCTAATTGCTTATTGCAGGCTTCTTAAAGATCAGTTTTTGCCAAAGGGCAATGACATGCCTCCAACATGTGGAGATGCAAAAAAAATTTTACAGCCCATTGGAATGGATTACACTAAGATTCATGCTTGTTGGAATGATTGCATCCTCTTTCCAAACGAGTATGAGCATCTCCACCTATGTCCAAAGTGTGGAGCAAATAGATTTAGAGAAGACCTTGTAGGCGAAGCAATCCCCGCAAAGGTTCCTCGCCACTTTCCTATCATTCCATGAATTAAGAACATGTTTAGATGCAAATCTATAGTTGAGTTAATGTCATGGCATGCAAAGAGCAGGTCTAGAGTTTGTGTAATGCGAGTGTCTGTTGACTCTGAGTTTAGGAAGCACATAGATAGTAAGTGGCTAGAGTTTGCTAGTGAGCCTCGGTCCATATGTCTAGGCCTATCTATGGATGGACTAAATCCATTTGGTTTACGCAGCTCTTCATGGAGCACATGGCCTGTATGTTTGGTCAATTATAACATCCCACTATGGTTGGCCACAAAGAAAGGTCATTTATTATTAGCTCTTATTGTGCCAAGTAAGTATAAGGTAAAAAACATGGATGTATATCTTGCACCACTTGTGGAAGAACTGTGCATTTTATGGGATGGGATTGCTATGCATGACATCTTTCAAACTATAAGAAGACGAGACATGCGAGTGCAAGGCATACGTATGTGGATGATGCATGATTGGCCTGTTTAGGTTTGTCGATTTGGGTTACTATACTTGTCCCTAATGTGGACCACGACTCGAAGCACACTATTCCAAAGCACTACGTAAAACTGTCTATGAAGATCACCATAGATATTTGCCTGATGGACATGTTTTATGTGAAGGACAAATTGGTCGACAAGCGCAATGCCAAATGAAAGCTAGAAATTGGAAACAACTATGGGATTTAGAAACTTTAATCGCTCACATGAGACGGTTGTGCATTTTTCATGAACTCCGTTATTGGAGTAAATTATTGATCAATCATTTGGTAGACCCGATGCATATTATTAAGAATGTGGCAGAGATTCTCTAGAAGATTTTGATTGGAAAGAAACAAAGCGAAGCACAAAGTGAGGACTTATAAGAGGGAGGTCGTATGTGAGAGTTCTGGGCAATTACTAAGCCGAACCGAACAATATCCTTACCAAGAGCTCCTTGGGTGCTTTGTAGGATAGAAGAGTAACAAGTGAAGAAAACAATTTCAGAGTTTCCAACACCTACTGGATGCATGAGGTGTCTAAGGACTACTTTCACGTGAAACAATGATCTTGGAGGGCTCAAGTATAGATTGGCACAAGTTTTTAGAGTTTTTTCTCTTGTAGCCTTAAAAGATTGTCTTTCGAATGATATATGAAGAACCATTTATAAAATTAGTTCTTTAATATGGTGGATCTCTTCTAAAGAGATAATAGAGATAGCATAGAGAGTGCAAAACTCAATGCTATCGAGCTTGTTTGTATGGTAGAGAAATAATTTCCCACAAGTATTCTCATTATTCAGCTTCATTTACTGGCTCATGTGGTAGATGAAGTTGCAATAGTAGGAAGTGCCCATAGTCGATGGATGTTCTTCTTGGAGCGCTTTATGAAGATATTAAAAGGGTTTTTTTCAATAGAGAGCATGTCTAGAGGGTAGCATGGCAGAGGTATGGCTCGTACAAGAGTCTCTTGTATTCATAACTGAGTTTCTACATATGTCAGATCCAAAAATGCCTCGCTTATGGAGCGATGATGAAGATTTTTGTCTCGTAGGTGATGAACCGCAAGGTAAAGGGTTGCAAAGAAAAATGGATGTAGCTTTTAGAGAGAAGGCAATGAAGTTTTGCATAGTTAACTCTGAGCCTATGCAGAAGTAGTTAGAAAAGTATGAGCTTGCCAAGGAGACCAATACAAAGGAAAGAGCTCAGTTTTGAAGGAATCATTCCACTCGATTTTTTCCTATTCCAAAAAGTCTTCGACCTCTTCCACCTTTTCCAATGACCAGATGGCTAGATACACCTGTTTCACAAGCAAAGGCAGCGGGTGATTGGGAGTATACTAAATACAGTGCACTATGGTCTCATGGCTGACACTTTTGGATCACACAAATCAATAAAAGTAGGTCTACTTTTTATACTGGGGTGATGGTGAACTTTTTGCAAAAAAGTAGAGCGAGTGCAAGAGATGATAATGCTCAAGAAGGCGAGCTAGATTATTGTGGAGTGATTCAAGATAACTTGAAACTATCCTTTAGGAAGTTTGATTACTTTGATTTTTAAGTGAAATGGTTCAAAGTAGTCACCACTCAAAGAAACACAAAAGTAAGGCGGGATAAAAGCGGTTTGCTTCAAGTCGACTCCACAAACTTAGGGAGGAATGAAAGAGATACATTTCCCGAACACTGTGAGCAAGTTTTTTTTTTACAAGATTCGAAAGATCTAGAGTGGCTATTTGTTTTACAAGTCACCCCACGTAGTAGACAAGTTTGTGAGAACATAGATGTAGATAGTGGACTCAGAGATTCATTTGATAGTCGAGGAGGAAGAGATCATTGTTCGAGAAGAAGAGGTCATTGAAGAAGGTGAAATACAAGATGAAGCAATAGATGATGATCAGGAAGAAAATAGCATACCAAGTGATTTAGAACTGGTCACTATAGAGATAGATATTCTCTATGCATCGGATCTCCAAGAGGATGCTAGAATAGAGGAGTTTTGAATCAAACACTTGTATGTACTAATTTTTGTTTTTTTTGCTAGGTTCTTTTCTACACTACCATTTCTCTATATTACCTTTATTATCATATGCTAATTATTTGAGTTCTTTTGTTATAGAGCACGATGGGAGACAGTCCTCTAGTCACACCACATTCCATGATAGAGGAGCAACTCTTAGAGTTCATCTCTTAGGTACCTCCCGCGTATATGGTCGCTGCATCACAGTATTGGATAACTCATGGTAGCACTCCCCCCGGCCTCACTCCTAGCAGCCTCACTCTTGGCGGCCTCACTCCTGTTGGTCTCATGCTTGCCAGCCTCACTTCTGCCGGTGTCACTCCTGTTCGTGTCACTCCTATCGAGGTCACTCCTACAAGTGGTGATACTCCCGCCAGAGGTATGTCTCCTAGCTTTATGATACCACCACAACCATCTTTTCAGCCATCCCCTATTGGATCTAGTAGTACACATATGCATTGGACACCTCTGTGTGATATAGGTGCTGGCTCGTCCCATAGGTCGAGGTCACGCTATGGAGCAGGAGGTTCTAGGAGTGGATCTAGAGGTAGGTCAGGAGGAGGCATCTATTGTGGAGGTAGTGGACTGACGTTGTGTTGCCCACTTCTACTCCTACAATGAGTACCTCAAATGCATTCAAGATCTACTTCTTAAGTTTAAAATTGACAACCCTAAACATGCATGTACAGGATTGGAAATGAATCATAAACTTAGTTTTTATAAGGTTAAAAAATTGAAGACATTAAAGAATATGAAATCTTGGTAGTTATCTTTATATATCCTACTCATAGAAGGGTAGACATATCAAGAAGCATAGGAGTGCTAAGCCAATTTGTGCACTCTCCAAGAAGACCACACATGGATGTAGCTAAGAGAGTAATTAGGTATCTCAAAGATACAATCAATGAAGGTATATTCTATCCTTACTCTTTAGATTTGGATATCAAAATCTATTCAAATCTATATTGGGTGGGAGCTAAGGATTATAGAAGAAGTACCTCTAGTTACTGAGCATTTGTAAGTTCATAGCGACTGTCATGGAGTTCAAAGAAGCATCCAATAGTTTCTTTATCCTCAACTGAAGCAGATTACAGAGGTTTGACCATAGCAACTCAAGAGGCAATGTGGTTAAAAGCATTGTATATAGATTTGGGACTTGTGAGTTCGAAATCTCACATATTTGGAGATAATGTAAGTTCCATTCATCTAGAAACAAACCCTATTTTCCATGCAAGAACCAAACACATAGAGGTTCCTTACCACTTCATCAATGAGAAGAACATGGCAAAGGAGATTGATGTTTCTTTTGTTTTAATTGAAAAGCAAGTAGCAGATATGATGACGAAGGCACTTGATGGAATACATCTTTGTAGATTCAAAGCTATCAAAGGTATTCAACCTATCACAGAATGAAGACTTAAGCATAATTTATCTTGATAGGAAGTTGTTGTAACATCAAGATTACACTATGCTTGAGGTGGATTTGATCTACATTAAAAACTATCGCATCGAAAGGATATCCATTTCGAGCGATCTTTTACTTATGCTCACTTATTGTAACTTTTCAAAAGATTTTTCATGGATCTTTTACCATTGTAAATCCTAGAGCTTTACACATGTAAAAGGATGAAGAGAGAGCCCAAAATCCACAAATTTGTGGTGGGTGAATTGCAATCAATCAATCACTCAAAAGTAGATCAAACTAGATCTTCGCTTTTCCTAGATTGTTGAAAAGTAAATTCAAAATCCACTTGTAAAAGTTGTGGAGCACTTCACAAAGATATATAAAGACTTAAAATCCCTTGTACATTACATGGAAGCAATATACATACACTTGTTTCCATCTTTGTCTTGCTCCTTCATTTTTCTACATCATCTTCTTCAAGAATACTAAGCTTGTTGAGGCTACTCCTCTCTCTATAGAGCTCCAATTTGGATGAGAGAGGATGCATTGGAAAGGAATCAGACTCTAGTTTATGTATCTAAATGTTCAAAGCATTTAGTTTTGTACATTGGGAGAAATCCCAGTTTTTCTATCTCAGTGTCAACATCTATGGATTCCTAAAAAATAGGAGGTACCAGTGTTGAGTGTGTGGTTCATGAAAAAAGAATATTTTTCTTATTCCTTGTAATCTTGTGCATTCTATACACTCAAACCTATGTGTGTAACTCTCACAAAAGGATCTTTTCTAAATATAACCACATTGGTTGCTATGAGCATTTGAAGTCCATTTTCTCTGTCAAAGATAGTAAGTTTTTTGAGCTACTCGATGTGCAAACCTATTTGTTTTGTATCGACCCTTTCTCCCTGATGCTCCAAAGTACATAGTGCATTTTATTGCACTTATAGCATGCCTATAAGGTCTATTGGAGTCTCCATAAGCTCAAGGTCTAGTCATGTGAATTTGGCAAGACCAAACTTTGTCACTTTGCAACTCACTTTTCTACCTCCTACAAGCTTCTCCAACTTCTCCTAGCATTGAGTGAGTATCGTCCACCTTCATAGATGAGTCCCCTGACATTTTCTCGTGGCATGAGGCTGATGGATGGACAAGACAATGTTCCAAATCAAGCCATACACAAACAAAGGTAGGTTTAGGAGCTCTACCCAAAGTAGATAGCACAATGGCTTTCAGCTATTTGGAATGAATTCATGAAGCCATTTAAAAAGGCATTATGTTTTCGTCCATATCTACTAGGTGCTAATTCAAAAAGCTTCGAAGCCCATATCATCATTTTGAAAAGTCAAGAGCATGTGATTCACTGACAAGATCTAACACTTGTTGATAATCAAACCACAAGAGGATCTCTTGGGGGATTCTTTAGTGGAAAGGTGCTTGAGTATTTGTTGAAAAATAATGGAGAAGAAGAAGGAAGAAAATTAAACTAGAAGGCTCCCAGGCTTCAATAACAATAACGAATACAATAACTTTGTGTAGAATGAGACAATAATGTTCTCTATGCATAGCCCTTAGGTCAAAGAGCAAACAAAAAAGTCTTAAAAATACCACAACCTCTTCGACGCCCATCCTCCACCTTCTCTAGTAGCTCACCTATGTGCACACCTTGCACTCAAGCTTTCAATACACTTGAATAAAGGGTGAGTCTCTATCGACATATAGCACCTCCTTGATAATACTTTGTTCAATTTAGTTGCTCTCTTAGTTGTGCCCTCTGCACTCTCTTTGCATGCTTCTTAGCACACTTTGTGACTCTCCTTGCACACCTTGCCGCTATGTGTAGGTACTTTTTAATTGCATCTTGTTGTCTCTTGCTCTTTAGTCTAACTCCTTAGTCCAAGAATTGATAATACCTTTGTTTGTGTGTCCCTTTTTCTTAGGGATGTTGCTTTAGGGACTAGTGTATCTTGGTGTTCACTTTGATGTCCTAAGAACCTCTTTTTGTGAAATACAAATGACTCCATATTCTTTCTTGTAGTGAGTTTATGAAACAAAATTAATGGGCAGCCACACCTATACTCTTCGCATATTGTCTCCACTTCATGTCTCTTCCACTTTTGAGCTTCATTTCTTCAAAATGTCTTCATAAGGTAGGGTTTATTTGAATGTTCCAAAACACTTAAAAAGCCTTGAAAGCCCTTCAAAAAGACCATTTTGCAACCTACATTGAACTTTTCCTGCAAAACCATCTTGAACAAACTATTTGTGCACTAGCTTTGCACCCATGATCTTGACCACTTGTGCACCACTTATGCATCCATTGCAAAGTGAGCACTTTGACCAGTTCAACAATTTCCCACCACCTAATGGACTCTTTGTCCAAAAAATCTAATATCCATACCATGATCAAAGATGTGCAACATCCACAAAAAATTGGTAAGACTATGATACAACAATTGAACAACCCAACAAAGGAATAACAAAATTTGACACCGTATCAATATCATTGCAATAGAAAAAGGACTGTGGAGAGGGAGGGGGGGAGGGTAAGATGGAAAAGTGAGGGAGAGTTGAGGCTTTTTCAAAACATTTCCAAAAGTTCTAGTCAACTTTCCCTAATAAAAAACTCAAAGAACTTCCTTTTCTCTTCTATTTTACCAAGAAAAAGATCATTGAGAAAAGGAAATTATCTCCAAAAAAATCATAAAGAAATCTAAAGTTCTAGAAATAATTCCCGAAACTTTTCAACAAGGTGCTCATGAATTGGGATATAAAATGGCCTCTAATTTGCATTAAAAAAATTTAAAGAAACGCACGATAACTGATGAAACCAAGAAAACTAAGCACAATAAATAGGACGATAAGAGCTATGTACAATCTGGACAGATTTAGCGGTTCAAGGTGATCTACAAGACTATAGTGTTGTTGTTGTTGATGATTGAACATAGATATGTTGACTAGTGGAAACACCTCTCCATTCAGAGTCTCTAACTCTCTTGCACCCCATTGTAGCATTGCTCTAATCCTGTAAGGACCTTTCCGATGAGGGAGCCACTTGCCTCATAATTATGTTTATGAGTGATATGTAAGAAAAAAATCATAGCATTCTGTAATTTATTTATCCACTGATTTCTATCATGAGCCTCCTTCCTTTTCATTTGAGTCTCCTCTAACTGCTTAATTGCATGTAGGAAAATTTATGCTATTTTTTCAATGTAGATAATCTAATAGGGACCCTAGGATCCTTTCTTTTGTGCAAAAATTATACTCTAAGTGATCCATGTTAAAATTCAAAGGATTCAATAGGGACTACCTCATATAACAATTGAAATGGGAAGTATCATGGTGCCTCTTTGCATGCCAACTTTTAGGCCCATTTACATACATTCCTTCCTTAACAAAGCAATCAGTACCTTGTTAATGGATTCTGCTTGTCCGTTTTCCCTAGGGTAGTATGCACAAGAAGTCCGATGTAGAACCTTATATTTGCTAAAAATTTCATACAAAATATCGTTTTCAAATTTTCCCCTTCATCTATGCAAATTTAGAGTGAACAACCATATCCACAAAAGATGTTGTTGTATAAGAATTCTTGAACTATTTGTGTTGTGCAATCAAGAGAAGCAATAGCCTCCATCCACTTAGTTGCATAACCAATTACAACCAATAGATACTTCTTCTTTCTCAGAAACGGTGCAAGATAGATCTACTTTGTGGGCTTGGCACTAGACCTTTGATAGACATCAAATGATTGAGCTCTTTTATCTGCATCTGTAAATAATGTAGGCCACCATAAGCGAGCATCAAAAACTCACTAACTCATAATATGGTCAGGGAGTTGCCCATTACCTCGTCCTTCATGTGTAGTTTAAAGGATTTGCCGTGCCTCCTTTTCTTCCATGCACTCTGTAAGACGGTTATGTGTATCATATTTGATTTTTTCTTCAATACATGTAAAAGTTCTGCTTTTGATTAGAATCCTCTTTCTTTGCTAAAAATTGGATTTAGTTCAATACAATCCACTCCTAAGATATTCTTTGATTTCAGTGTACCATCCTTATGCTTTAACAGAGAACTACTCAGCATCTATAAATTCATCTTCCACTTTTATTGCTTGGTCCTTTAGGCTAATCCTAGATAGATTATCAGACATAAGATTTTCATTGTCTAGTTTATGTACTATGGTAAATTCAAATTCTTGAAATAATAGAAGCAACCTCCATATTCTTTCTCTTACTTGCGGCTTGTTTAACAAATACATGAGAGGTTGATGATCTATAATTATAATAAATTTTATCCCTAGCAAGTAACATTGGAACTTTTGGACAACGAATACCATTGCTAAGGCCTCCCTCGTTGTTGTATTGTAACGTTTTTCTACTTTACTCAAAATATAACTCGCATTCTAATCTTCACTAGGCTGACTAAGGATCACTCCTATTGCATATGCATTTGCATTTACATGTATATGGATAACCTTAGAGCAATATATCATAACAAGAATCACTGCACCCACCACCTTGGATATCAATGTCTGATAAGAAATTTCTTCCTCTTCATCCCACTTGAATGGTACTTCCTTTCTTGTAAGCCTAGGCAAAGGCCTAGCTATATCAGCATGCATATAGATAAACCTCCTATGGTAACCTATATAACCCAAAAAGTTCTGGATTTCTTTTGGTGATTTGGGCCTGCGTAGCTTTGATATGGCTAGAATTTTATCTGGATTAGGGGCCATACTTTTAGCAGATACCACTCATTGACTCAGTTTTCATCGCTAGAATGCTATCCCATGCATCTTACGAGCTCAAAGAATTCTTTGAATCAACTTGATTATTGTAGTTTTTCATGTGTAGGTTGTGAGTGCTTGATAATTGTTCATAAGAAGCTTGAATGAAAAAAAGCACAAACATTCAAAGAATCTACTTGCACAACATGCCAACAAGGATCAACTGATTGTGGAGTTTGATAACTTCGAGTTCGTGCATTTGTTTTTTTAACCCTCTGGTTGTGAGCTTGCAACACAGGACTCAAGAGTCGAGAGGTTGTGAGATGATAAGCTTCTTAACTTCTATTACTAAGATAGAGTAATCCACATGAGCATCTTTGAATTTTTTTCATGAACATCTCTCACGAAAACACAGAGGCCACATTCTCAATGTCATGATCTTGTCATAATTTTTTAATGTCTTTCCATCCTCATGCAGGATAAGTGTCAATGATTTCTCTTAAAAACGAAATTTGAGGTTTAGTTTGGCATTGAGGTAGTTAGAATGGGATTTTTTAAGGTCGCTCCATGCTAATGCACGATGATTCTCAATGCTTCCTTTCTGAAAAAGAATTTGGAGGTTCCATTTGGCATTGATGTAGTTAGGATGTAATTTTTTAAGGTCTTTCCATGCTAGTGCAAGATAATTCTCAACATCTTTCTCTTAAAAAAGATATTTGAGGTTCAGTTTGGCATTGAGTAGCTACAATGTGATTTTTTAAGGTATTTTCATGTGATTGTCGGGTAAGTTTCAATACGTTTCTCTTCAAAAGGAAATTTGAGGATCATTTTTGGCATTGAGGTAGTTAGAATGGGATTGATAATCTTGATCCTAAGATTTTGATACAAATTTGTGATGTCACAAAAGAAATCGGACAATTTGGGGTGATCCCACTCTATTTGTCTACTCAATAATTGTTCGATTTGCTAGTTTCTTCTATGAATGTGCTATCAAATTCCTTACACTTGATGGAATGGTTTATCGGCTCATTTTTAGTTTAGCTATTTTTCTTATAGTTAGTGTGCATGCGTGCTTTCTCCTTGCCACTACGATAGTCAATTGATTGGAGAAGAAATTGGTGTTTACGTAGAAGAATAGTAGATTATTTTAATCTTAATACGTTTAACTTTCTCCTTTTTTAGATACTTAGGAAGTTTCTTAGGTTTTTAATCTTATGTGGTCAATACTTCTCACCTTTGCTCTTGCTACTTCTCATTGCAAATATCGGGAAAAAAGGAATTCCAACGGATCATGGTATTCTACTTAATGGATACTTGAATGGATACTTGAATGGATTTATGAGTATGAATTTCAGAACTGTGGTATTTTCGCCATTCTATTCGGAAGGTTAAAAGCACCTCTTTTGCAGAGTGTGTGTCTTGTATCATTATCATGGAAGCAGAATTTATTTTCCAGAGAAAAAGTTTTATTTATTAGAATCATTTTTTGCTTTCTAGAAACATGTACAATTGTTTATTTTTCCCCCACGAATTATTTAGTAATGAAAAAGGAAACCTCTACCACTATTCTATATTGTTTCGGTAAACAAAAACACTTTTTTTTTCAACTACTACTTACTAAATAAGGCTATGATGAGCTTCATCTTTATTTATCTTAGGCATTTGATGCTATTACTAATCCATAGAGTGCTTTTAATGATGATACGGCTATAAAATTTCATTCTTTATGATACTTCTTTTCAAGAGTGATATAATTATAGTCTACAAAATCTTTTGCTATATGAAAATTTTGAAATTTTTAGTACAGTTGGTAAACAATTAGGTATTTATTGGAAGTTCGATCTTGCTCTTATTTTTTACCAAAACATTCGAGGAGGTAGAGCTAATGTGTTGATTATTTTCCTTGAAAATTGTACATTGTCTTAATGTTTTTTCCTAGGGTTCTATGTGTTTAATGTGCATAATAGTTCTTAACAATGATTGAGCTGGTAATTTGGCGGGAGAGCCACTAAAAGTTGTACAGTTCCTATAAATCCATATAGTTCTTAATTATTGCATTCACTTGTATCCTCTTGTTCCTTTGATATATTATGATTGCTATGTGAGTGCTAAAATGTGAGTGGTATGTTGGGAATGAAAAGTATTTTCATTGACAAAAAAGTAAGCCAGTTAAGAATGCCACAAAGAGGGTGAGAGGATGGGAATTTAGGGGTAAGGGTAATTAAAATGATGAAGAAAGGGTGGGAGGGTGCGCAAATGGGCAAAATGAAGCCCAAAAAGTGTATAAATTGATGGTAAAAGAGGCTTCTCTCAATGAGGAAAGCCACACCACCAAACTCAAGCACCACCACTGCCAAAATGATCACCAAATGCACCACAAAGACCTCGACCTTATGCTCTGATGCGATGAAAAGATTACATACACATAAGCAAAATGAAAAGAAGAGTGTATTAACAAAAGAAAGAGTGTGTGTGACACAAAATGAGGAGTCTGTGAAATGGGTAAACTCATGTGGATTAGAAATGAGCTTGCTAAGAGCATGGAGCAGGCTCCTCAAGCTTCTAACCAAGTACAAATGGGGGGAGAGGCCCTCCTCATATAGATTTAGGAGGGGCTCTCCAAAGTATATTTCATGTGGGATAATTCCCTTGAAAGGAGAATGAATACAACTGGTAGAAGCACATGGCAAGGTACCCAAATACAAAAAAAATATGAAATGGAAATAAACTAGAAGTGGAGTGTCTCCTAGATACAAAATGGAGATGCACTCATGCGGATACAAATGTAGATGATGTATGAGCAATCATGTCGTCAACACCAAGTATGTTTGTGTAGGCATTGCTCTTGAATGACACTAATGGGCTTCATGGCCAGCTTTCCTACATAATGGTCAAGTTACACTTAAGAGAGGGTAGTCACTTATCGGAGGGTCTTGTTTGCTACACATGGTGCACCAAAGTCCCATTTTAATGCCACCTCCACAAAGTGATTGTAGGTTCTATCGAAGTTTTGACAATTCCTCTACTTAGGACTTCTCTTACTTTTGTAGCTTTAATGCTTGATTTTCATGCCTTAGTTGAGTTATTGTGCTTGCTTCCTTTCTATGGGTCTTTTTCCTTCTTAGAATGTCAAGTAATTCCTTGCTCAATCCTGTTTCTAGGTCTTCACATTCCACACAGTATGGTAGACTAGAAGAGTGGTTTCCATATTGGTGTCTAATTTGCTCTATCCTTTTTGCTATAAAAATATATCCTTCACTTGTTGCCATGGGGAGCACTAGCTCAATCTTGCAGATTGTGGATATTGGAAGTGGTTATGCAAGCCATGTTCTGACAAGAAAAAATCATGGGGAGGATCTCGTAGCTTACTTATAAGTGCCTTGGCTCTAGTCACAAATTTAGGAAATGTCTCCCCTATACATAGATGTAGGTTATCTAATTCTTCAATAATGTTCTCTACAATATTTCCTTGTTATAATTGTGTCTTAAAGGCATCCTTGATTAAGTCCTAAGTAGTAATTTATTTGTATGTGAATTGACTAAACCATTTGTCTCCTAGACCCTCTAACATTGTTGGGAAACGAATAAAAAGTATGCCTTCTCTTCTAAATAATCCCCTTGTTTTACATAGGGCTTAAAACCTTCTCACATGCTCATCAGGTTTTTCATATGATAATCCTCTAAATGACAGAAATTTGATATTCAGTCATGAAAGTAGAGTTTTCGGGTCTACTTGAGTTGCCATATTTTTATTGAGGATGTGGATGAAAGATGTATGGTTGACCTACGAAGTGATTTCCTTCTTATTGTTTTAAAAGGAATTCATAAGGTTTGTGATTGGGTTACGATCATGAGTTTTGCATCCTGTTCCTTAGAATAAGATGACTTCCAAGGAAAAGGAAATTTACCTCTTAAATACTGTCGAAACCTTTGTGCTTTTTCTTCACTTTTTAATATTGGTTCTCCAATGCTCAAGGATCCTTGCCCCATCAGGCGTGCCAAGTTTTGTTTTGGGATTATTTAATTGAAAGATTCTTGAGTATTTGTAGGATAAGAATGGAGAAGAAGAAGAAGAAGAAGAAAGAGGATTGCACTAGAAGCCTTTGAGTCTTGATTAACAACAAAGAATAGAATAGATTTGTCAAGAATGAGAAAATAATGTTCTCTATGTGTAGGGCTTAAGCCAAAGAGCACATGCAAGTACACAAAATACCAAAATTTACTTGTGCATTGAGTCTTCTTTGTGCCAGTCCTTCACCTTGTCGGATATCTTGCCCTTGTGCACACCTTGCACTCTAGAATTCAGTAAGGTTGAAGGAACTGTTAGTGTGTTTTGACATGCAGAACCTTCTTGATGATACTTTGTTCCACCTTAGCTGCTTTCTTAGTTTCTCCCTACACACTCTCTCTACATGCTTCTTAGCACACTTTGTCACTCTCCTTGCACACCTTGCTTATCTACACACATAGTGTTCAATTGTCTATGGCTCTCTCTTGCTCCTTAGTGTAACTCCTTAGTCCGACAATTGCTAGCACCTTTGGTTGTGTGTCCCTTCTTTTTATGTACATCACTTCAACTATTAGTCTATCTTGGTGCTACCTTTGATGTTCTAAGAACCTCTCTTTGTGAAAGGCCAATGACTCCCTATTTGTTTCCTATAGTGACTTTATAAACAACTATTCTTTAAATTGGAAGCCACACATAAACGTTTCGCATACCACCTCCACTTCACCTATCTTCCACTGTTGATCTTTATTTCTTCAAAATGTTTGCGTAAGGGAGGCTTCACCCAAACCTTCCAAAACACTTAAAACTCTTTGAAAGCCCTTCAAAAAGACCATTTTGCAACCTCCATTCAACTTTTCCTACAAAACCATTATGAACAAATTATATGTGCACCACCTATGCATCCATGTTTTTGGCTACTTGTGCACCACCTATGCACCACTTTTGCATCCCTTGCAAAGTCACCACTTTGAACAACTCAATAGAACCACTCGTTACAGAACCACAAGGACTCAAGAATGAGTTTAGGACCAAATGACTATCCGATAAAACATGTTTCTTTTTAGCTATTCATGCTTCACCAAAATATCCTTCTTTTCAAGGAAAACGATTACCTGGTTAACTCTAAAAGCCTCTAGAGAGGCACCAAAGGTTTTATTCTTCAAAGGGTGACCTATTTTACTCACCAACAACAAGTAGGAGAACCCAATTATGAAGAGAAAAGTGACCATCGAACACAAAAAACCTTTGGATGACACTCATGCCTTTGTAAAAAAGAATGTTATACTTTATGGCATAACGGAATGTTACATGGATTTTAATGCCTTGAGGGTTTTAATGTGATTTGTGTTTTGATTTAGCAAGTGAAGAATCATGAGGTTGTAAACACGTGTGGACGTATTATATTTTTGAAGATATTTAGAAGAATATTTCGAAGATAATATTTTTATTATTTTTTGTAAAAATAATAGATTGATTTAGAAAAGAAAGTTTTTGTAAAAATAGAAGATCCCTTGAAAAGCAACAATTTTGTAAATAAAGAAGATTTTCATAAATGCATGCTTTTGAAGCAATGCCCTCATGTATCTTCTATTCAAGACATAATGAAAAATAGCTATAAATACACATGCTCTAATAGACTCATTCATGAGAGTATGTTGGGGGAGATTCTACCCAATCTGGTGTCAATTCTCTTGCCTCTTTCTATTTTTTTATGCTTTTATGAGATTTTATTTCTATAGTATCCTCTGCATACATGCATCTATGGGATCCCATTAACATTGGTATTAGAGCCAAGACACGTCTGCAGAGGTGTTTTCTTGACATCTAGTTGTGATTAGTAGTGTCAGTTCCATTTCCAATTCGACATCCATCTCAATCCTCTAGTCCAAGTTTTCGTTTATCAAGCTCATTTGTTTTTGGTTTGTTGGTATGTTTTATTCCAATTTTTTTCGAATTAGTTACTGTACACTATGCTCCTATCACACGGTGCACTCTCCTCACTATGATGCTTCACTCATTATGCTCACTATGACATTGTACTCACTATATACTCACTGTAATCACTATGCTCATTATGCTCACTGTACTTATTATACTCTTCTGCCCCCTGTAGCCCCTGTGCCCGCTTTGCTCCTTGTGCACTATTCACTATTCGAGTTTGGTTGGGCTATCAAATTCGTTTGTCAAGTTTGCTTATCAATTCAGTCACCATTCAATTACTCCAAGGCATCAATTAAGGCATAGAACAATGGAATATCTTTGGCATCTTTGGCTTCTCTAGCACTCATGGTTCTCTTGATTCACTTTGGTTCCCTTTGGTTCCCCTTGTATCCCTTTGGTTCCATTGGCAATAGTTGCCTACGTGCGAACCAATTCTAACTTATGAGTGGTATCAGTTGCTTAGTTATTTCCCTAGATAGCTTAATTAGTTCTCTAGTTAGCCTACTTAGTTCCTTATTTAACATGTAGGGGATTCAAAACCACAACCTCACACTTGTAAGAGATATGCTTTATCCACTAGACTATTTTCACTTATTGATACCCGATTCTTTTTAATTAATATTTAACATAACTTTTAAGACTCTCTTCATCTTATTTATTTATTTATTTACCTATTTAACACTCTCTTCCCTTTATTTATTTATTTATTTACATATTTATAAAACAATCTATTTTATTTATTTGGTATTATTTTTTTGTATACATTATTATTCAAATTCTTTTCCCATGCTTAGTCCTAGGTTTTCGTTCTTTTTAAGGCCATGGACCCTACCCATAATACCGAGGATTTTAATACATCACCCCTACTTAGGATACGGATGGAACAAAAATTGGAACTTTTGTAGCATGAACTCCAACATGTTGAGAATGATATAAAAGAACGCGATACTATACTCCAACAAATAAAGAGTGATGAAAACAACCTAGTTAGGGTCGTGAAGGCCATTATCACCACTGAAGAACAAGGCATGTAGTCCAAGATTGGTGCTAAAAAGTTTTAATTTTCTTGATTTGATGGGTGGAAGGATGGCCAATTTGTTCTTTCATGGCTATCCCAATTTGATGACTTTTCTTCTAACGAATCATATTCTAAAATTGAAAAAGTAAAATTTGTTATTAATTATTTGGTGGGCAAGGCCCAATTATGATGGAATATTTTGCGGAATAGCACCGATCGCCCCACCACATGGATCACCCCACCACATGGATTTCATTTCAAGAAATGGTCAAGAAGTCATTTCTTCCTCCTCAGTTCTACTAACGTGCTTGTCAATCATGGAAAACTTTTGGATGGAAAGATACAAAAGATACATTGCAATGAAAGTATGAAGATGGTTTGAAGATGGGAATCCAAGCTAAGCTCAACACACTATGTCCTATGACCCTCTATGAAGCTATTTCTTATGATCATGATGTTGAGGAGTTCTAGTCCATCACCAAGCCCACTCTTTTACAATAAACACGTCAACAACACACACAAATAAAGCCCAATTTTCCTTTCAAGCATCCTTTTTCTCCTACTTTTCAATGACCACCTACTTTCAATGCCCACCTACTTTTGAATAACCTCCTAAACGGAGTTTGTCTCTAGTACCCATGATTATCCCCTTAGAGACTACCAACCTCCAACCCTTCAAACTACAACGATGGATGCTCAACAAAAGAGGCTCCATAGCACTTGCTAGCATTGAGGTAAGTTTGGTCATACTAAAGCTAGATGTAGGTTCTCAACCAATGACATGAAACCTATTGGAGCTCAAGTACATAACATGGAGGTGCTTCATGAAGACACAGAATCTAATTGGACCAAACAAGCATTGGAAAAAGATCTAAGTATCTTGGGTCACAAAATTTCTATTCATTCTTTACTTGCATGCAAGGTACTATTAATACCAAAGTTGTTACTATTTTGCATGATGATGGTAGTTTGCATGATTTGATTTCTTATACACTTGTGCAAGATCTCCATTACATCCATTTCCTTCTATGTATAAAGTAGAGATTGCATTTCAAGGAAATAGATGCAATGCTATAAGTGAAGTCCATAATGTTCAAATTTTTAGAGGTTCATACATAGATGAACGCACATTCTTAGTTGGTCCTTTGCAATCCTATGATGTCGTACTTCATTTGTCTTTTCTCCATCATTATAATTCATCCATTGATTATCATACACACACAATTATTTTTAAGTTTGAAGACCAAGACATTTCTTTGTCTACAACGCATGGTTTCCAACCATTTCCATTAATTAGTCGTACTCAAATAAAATGTGTGTTTAGGAAAGGCGACAATTCATGTATAAGTTTTGTTAATAACATAGTTGATTATACACAAACACTTCCTAATGCACATAAATCATTTATGGATCCTTATAAGGATTTTTTAATAGCTGATTTTCCTTCTAAACTACCACCTTCTAGGGGAGTTCTTGACCATAGTATATACTTAATTATGGTATTTCTCCTCCCCATAAAGCATATATAGGCATGGAAACTTTCATAAAGAAGATATAGCTAATCAAGTTAATGATCTACTCCACAAAGGACTTATAAGACCTAGTTGTTCTCCCTTTGGAGCACCTGTTCTTTTAGTAGAGAATGTTTTATGGAATAGCACCAATCGCCCCACCACATGGATTACCCCACCCCATGGATTACCCCACCACATGAATTTCAAGAAATGATAAAGAAGTCCTTCCTTCCTCCTCAGTTCCACTTACATGCTTGTCGATCATGGAAAACTTTTGGATGGAAAGAAGGAGATACTGTGTCTACTTATACTAAACATTTTTTGACGGTCCCACTTTTAAAGTCAAATCTAACGGGATAAAGATTGTTCAAGAATTTGATTTTCGGGTAGAATTCATCCACTGAAATGAAACCATACAGATTGGCTCCATGGATCTTATAAAAAAATTACCATAAGAAGTGATAATAATTAATTTCTTTTAATTCAATAAAGAGACTTAAGCCTTTAGCCTAATCTTTGGACTACTACTTTACTTTTAGTATGGCTCGTACTTTAGTTGGGAGAGTGATAGATAGGTCAGAGATAGAAAAGGCTATGGCCCATGGGACTATAATGGACATCGTGCGAAAGGGGGACATAATGAAGGTGAGAGTATGTATAGTACCGAAAATCCTATTGAAAAGATATGCTAATATTGTGAATGATGCTAGTCGTTTTTATCATTTGTGAATTCTTATAGGCTGGCTTTATTCATATTTTATATCCCTCATTCTTTTTAGCCATTTCGTCATAGATAAAGAACATCATAACAATCAAGGAAGTACATAATGTTCCTTCGCAATGTAGGGAATTCCATTTCGTGGTAATTCCTTATTGGTGATTATTCCTCGACATATAAAACTAAGCTGGTTCGTGTCTTGTTTTATTTAGCGTTTCTTTTCCATTGAAAAACAAGGCTTGGTTATCTATATTGAAAGATTTATTGATAGAAAGGATTGGTTAATAAATAGAGCTATGTATATTGAATAATTGTTTGTATTGAACACGATTGGCCTAGAGTTTTTATCTTTTGATCTTTCCATCTCTATCGATAAACATGACTTTGTACTTTGTTTTGATAAACATGAGTTGGTTAGTGTCTTCATTTGATGAGTTTTTTGTTGGGTTTGATGAACATGACTTGGTTGTCTCTACTTGTACTAATGAACATGACTTGCCAAATGTTTCTATTTATTGCGTTTTGTACTAATAAAAAGGTTTGATAAGCATAACTATGTATTTTGGATTTCTTTCTTTTTGGTGAACATGATCAGATGAAGCAAAAGAATCTTTAGGACTCCTTTGGAAAATGAAACAAAGTTCAAAAGGAATCACAAACCAACGACTATTGAAAAAGGTGATGGATGAAATATTCAGATCTATGACTGAAAGCGATCGTGATGATGATCAAGTTGAAGTAGAGATAAGGGAAGTTGAAAATGAACTACAAGATCATATGGAACAATTTTCTTTTCTAGCTCAAGATAATCCTTCTTTGAGTAGATCAAGAACTACAAGTACCACAACCCATAAGTTTCGGTACTTCAAGTACCAAAATACATAAGCTTCGACAATAATGGCTTCATAAACTCATTTTTTTTCAAAGCTCATTGTGGATGGGGAACAAGAAGTGATGAAGTATGAGTGTGTGAGAATTATAAGAAAAAGGGACCATGGGGTATAGATAAAGGGTGTAAAACTTTGCAAATGTCTTCTATTCGTAAGCATAAGAATTCTCCTTAGCATAGATTTTCTTTCAAGCAATTATTAAGTGAGGGGGATTGGAAAATGGAAGATCATGCTAAACTTTCAACAGAAATATGTCAACCCCGTGTCATGACTTGCATGAAATTTATGTATTTTATTGCAAAGCAAGATTTGGCATGTGCATTATGTAAAAAATTCTATGAACTTTCATATGCATTAGATGTTGTAATTATACCTACATCTACTTCCCTCTTTGACTATGGGAACATCTTCTTTGTCTCTCTCTCTCTCTCTCTCTCTCTCTCTCTCTCTCTCGTCCGCCTTTCTCCCTCCCTTCCTCTCCCTTTTCGAGGGGCTTTTGGGGAGAAGGGTAGATGTTCCATTTTCCTCAATCTTCATTGTGCCCCACTCCCCCCACCCAAAAGAAGAAAGAAAAAAAAAACACACACACCAAGTGTTTTGAAATTGTTTTATGGTATTTATGAATAAAATTTCCTTCCCATTTGTAAAAAGGAACTTGTAAAATCTTAGGGTTAATAGGAGGTTTCCTTACTTTTGCAGATATTTCTTTTGAGGTCGCAACCTTTCAAGTTTTTGTATGGGTTCTATTATAGAAATCACTTTCCATCAATAGAAAGAATCTTTTATGATCAATCCGACGGTCCCACTTTTAAAGTCAAATCTAACCGGATAAAGATTGTTCAAGAATTTGATTTTCGGGTAGAATTCATCCACTGAAATGAAACCATACAGATTGGCTCCATGGATCTTATAAAAAAAATTACCATAAGAAGTGATAATAATTAATTTCTTTTAATTCATAAAGAGACTTAAGCCTTTAGCCTAATCTTTGGACTACTACTTTACTTTTAAAGTGGCTCCTACTTTAGTTGGGAGAGTGATAGATAGGTCAGAGATAGAAAAGGCTATGGCCCATGGGACTATAATGGACATCGTGCGAAAGGGGGACATAATGAAGATGAGAGTATGTATAGTACCGAAAAGCCTATTGAAAAGATAAGCTAATATTGTGAATGATGCTAGTCGTTTTTATCGTTTGTGAGTTCTTATAGGCTGGCTTTATTCATATTTTATATCCCTCATTCTTTCTAGCCATTTCTTCAAAGGTAAGGAACATCATAACAATCAAGGAAGTACATAATGTTCCTTCGCAATGTAGGGAATTCCATTTCGTGGTAATTCCTTATTGGTGATTATTCCTCGACATATAAAACTAAGCTGGTTCGTGTCTTGTTTTATTTAGAGTTTCTTTTCCATTGAAAACCAAGGCTTGGTTATCTATATTGAAAGATTTATTGATAGAAAGGATTGCTTAATAAATAGAGCTATGTATATTGAATAATTGTTTGTATTGAACACGATTGGGCTAGAGTTTATCTTTTGATCTTTCCATCTCTATCGATAAACATGACTTTGTACTTTGTTTTGATAAACATGAGTTGGTTAGTGTCTTCATTTGATGAGTTTTTTGTTGGGTTTGATGAACATGACTTGGTTGTTTCTACTTGTACTAATGAACATGACTTGCCAAATGTTTCTATTTATTGCGTTTTGTACTAATAAAAAGGTTTGATAAGCATAACTATGTATTTTGGATTTCTTTCCTGTTGGTGAACATGATCAGATGAAACAAAAGAATCTTTAGGAATCCTTTGGAAAATGAAACAAAGTTCAAAAGGAAATCCCAAAACAACGACTATTGAACAAATGTGATGGATGAAATATTCAGATCTATGACTGAAAGCGATCGTGATGATGATCAAGTTGAAGTAGAGATAAGGGAAGTTGAAAATGAACTACAAGATCATATGGAACAATTTTCTTTTCTAGCTCAAGATAATCCTTCTTTGAGTAGATCAAGAACTAAAAGTACCACAATCCATAAGTTTCGGTACTTCAAGTACCAAAATACATAAGCTTCGACAATAATGGCTTCATAAATTCATTTTTCTCAAAGCTCATTGTGGATGGGGAACAAGAAGTGATGAAGTATGAGTGGTGTGAGAATTATAAGAAAAAGGACCATGGGGTATAGGTAAAGGGTGTAAAACTTTGCAAATTTCTTCTATTCGTAAGCATAAGATATCTCCTTAGCATAGATTTTCTTTCAAGCAATTATTAAGTGAGGGGGATTGGAAAATGGAAGATCATGCTAAACTTTCAACATAAATATGTCAACCCCATGTCATGACTTGCATGAAAGTTATGTATTTTATTGCAAAGCAAGATTTGGCATGTGCATTATGTAAAAAATTCTATGAACTTTCATACGCATTATATGTTGTAAGTATACCTTAAAGAGATGATTATTCATCATATAATAATGTTATGGCTAGGGAAGAATTTGCATTTTACATTTTTGAACGCTTGTAAGTTTCACACAAAAAGGAAATGCAAAAAAAAAATCTCATTCTCTCTTTGATGGTGGATGACTCAATACACAGAAGTGTAGAGAAACATACGATCATTTATGTTTCATTTTATCTAATGGTGGATTTGGTGATTGTAAAATAGTGATTGTCAAATTCATCCCTATAGTAGATGGGGTTGCCCACACCACGTTTGATATGATTTAAAAGTGATTGATGACATTGGGTTCAACATACAGAACATGGTAGGCATTGCAAATGATGGGCATAGCTCAATGTTGGGATGTCATGAAGGTTTACTAAGTAATTTAAGAATACTAGTACCAAATCTTATAAGCACGCATTGTATTGCACATATGGAGTCCTTAGCTTTATTGGATGCATGCAAAAAAGTTCCATGTTTTTCTTACATTGATAAGATTTCCAATAGGGTTTAATCTTGTATTCATGGATCTAGTGTGCATCATAAAAATTTTCAAAACCTTTTGGAAGAAATGAATTTGTAGGTACAAGAAGTGTTAAAAATACATGATGCAAGATGGCTTTGTGGAGGTAATGTTATGGAACATCTTGTTGTTTTGATGCCAGCAATTTTAAATTTTCGGAAGGTTGAAGGACCAGGTTGGTTTGAAAGGTACACATTTACAAGATATTGTTTTTTAATCACTTTACTAATGATGTTTTGCAAAGATTGAACATTTTCAATTTTCATTTTGAAGAGGAAAATCTGGATGTATGTTCTATAAGTGCATATGTGGATGTGACTTTGAATCCTTTGCATCGGAAATTTCTTGATGAAGTCTTCAGTAAAGATACAAAGTTCATAGGACCAATTATTGAGTTTTTCCTTATGTAAAGGAAAATCGAGAGACTCATTTTCATGTTTTTTTGTACAGGAATATTCCAGTTAAAGATAATTCAGAACTTTGATTGGATTTCAGTATAGGAGATGTTGACAGTTGCAAAGAAATGAAAGGAATTTGTTGAGAAATTAAGTGTAGCACAAACGATAGAATTTTCAATATCTATTTCTTCAATTGTACATAATTATTTTCACCTATCTTTCATACAAAAGATTCTTAAAAAAATCTAAAATCTCGCTTTTGAGAGAAAAATGGTCAATGAATGGTTAGAAGGTTCAAAATATAGAGTAGGACAAACTTCACTTGTGTCAAAAAGTTGTGCACAATAACATTTTTCATTCCATGATGCTTTTCATTATGCATGTGCAGGAATGAATATGAGTGATGCATGGAATTTGTTTTAATCTAATATCAATTGGCATAATACTTATTGTAACATTCTAGAGTTTTAGAAAATTATTCTTGTTTTACATGTGTCTTTTGTAGCATGTGATAGAGGCTTTTCAAAGTAAAATCTTATGAAAACCTCTATGAGACAAAGTTTTAAATTAAAAACTCTTGATATGCTTATGCGGATATCGTTAGATTTTCTAAATCTGAATGAGATAGGTTGGGTACAAGTTCATAAAACTTGGGAATTGCAAAAGTGTAGGAAGCCCATTGATTTCTTGTGTTTTTTGTTTTTGTTTTCAAGTTTGCTAACTTTTCCTATAGGAAAATAGAACTTTCAGGATATCATATTATCAAATCAACCATCGAATGGTATAGATATGATTCTAAAATTTATAATCTTTTTTGTATTTCTTTTTTATCTTTTTGTTGATATTTTATTTATTTGTAGATTTTGAAAAAAAAATTATATTCTTTTTATGGGTGAGAATAAGATACACTTTTAATGTTTGGTAAATGTCTATCTTTCTAGCTCCCCCTCCCCCCAAAGCATTACAGATCTTGGTAGATTCATATTGCATGAGGAAGGGGTTCAATTCCCCTAGCCAATCAAACACAAATATTTTATTTTCTTTTTTTATAAATTCATCTAAATATATGAGAAGTAGTTTTTTTGGAGTTGACCTATAATGTGAGAAGATATTTTTGTATCCATCATGCATGGATGTATGTACCATGGACTATAGTAATGTGTACATACTATTATGCACTATGGACTACAGTACTAACTTTGTGAGCAATTATTGACTTTTTCATAATGTATGGAGGGAGTACCAAAGACTTGTTAGAGGAAAAATGACTTGATTTGATCAGAAAAATTCCTTTGAAGATTGTTGTTACTAAAGTGGTCTAAAGTATGTTGGAAAGGAGGGTTATAAGTGTTTTTTTATCAATGACCACAGTTCATGATCACCTTGATCCCTATGGACTAATTGAAATGACCTTATCATGTTTTTATATATATGTAGGTGAACAAGTGTTCAGGGTATATATGGAGCTTTGAAAATATGGACATTGGGATGTTTCTAGTCACCATTCCTAACTGGCTTGCTTTATGAGATACCACATCTTTTAGGATCAGTATGTTACATTTTGTTATTGCCATTAGAATGTTTCACAGAGTTTAATATTGACCATGCACTAGTGTGATTTCCATTCATGAATTTATCTTCTTTTCTACTCGTAATATTTCAGGTGTAACTATGTGGAAATGTGGCCTATGTTTCTTAGTCTTCATGGATTGGAACTATGAGTGTAAGAGATAATATTTGATTTGGAATACTAAGACCTATGAGAAAATAACACTTGTATGTCATGTGCAGCAAGACATATATCGTTTTTTCCATAAAGATTTTGGAAAAATTGGTGAGCAAGGAACTAATATTAGTGGACTTATTCCATCTATTTCACGTAAGGCCCTTTGTTGGACTCAAGGATAACATTCACTTATGATTATCACATGGGCATGTGATGGCAACAATGAAAGAAAAGTCAGTGGTATTACTCACACATCAAATGGAGTATTTTACCTCAATGAATATTTTTTTGGTAAGTTAATCAAGAGTAATCAATGCTACTATCCTTATTATAATCTATAGAACTCCAAATATTAATTTAGTAAGCTTTATTGCATGTTTTTTGTAGATTTATTTTTCTATCATTGATGGAAAATAAGAATTCTCATGTATTTCTTGCATATCCATGTTTTTTTTGTTGAACCATATATGCTAAACTAACATATAATGGGATCTATAGTATGCATTTGATTGAAACAACTTACAACATCTCAAGCATCCCTACATTAGATGAGGTTTTTAATATGCATTTGATGGAAATATTGTCATCTTATAGGGTCTTCATAATGAGGCAATGCATGAGGCACTATTGTAGGTTGGAGGATCATATACTAGCTACTACCTTAAAATCATACTAAGCCATCATATCATATGCATCTTAACATTTTTCCATGCAAAAAGATCACTGATTATACATACATGTAGAATGTTGCATCAAGTGCATGCCATAATGTGGATCCTTGGAGATAAGTAGTCAATTTTTAAGCTTGAACATCAAATACATGATTTGATTGTTTGCATCTTAACATTTTTGCAAGCAATTATCTCAATAGTTGTATATATGTGTACTAAATTGCATCAAGTATATGTTGTGTATTACTTCTATGTGTCTTTCTTAATGAATTTGTACAATGTACATAAATGTGTGTCTTTGCGTGCATGTGCAAGTATGTTTGTGAAATTGTACTATGTACATGTATATGTGTTTTCTTTGTTACCAATGCATATGTGATTTGTTAATCAGTGAGATATTTTTCATTTTCGTTCGTTTAGGAATCTCTTGTATAGAATATAGATGCTCTAGAACAATAATTAATAACAACAGGAGGGTATCTTGGGCAAGGCAATTGAGCCTTTAAGAAGCACAACCCTTCTTGAGAGTTAATTTCATAAATGGAGAAGAATGGATTCTTGATTTCCAGTAATGGGTAACCTTTATTAGTGAGATAAACCCTTATATAGTTCTATCTATCAATTTTACATGCCATCTACGTTTTTTGATGATAGGGTCTCCTTTGGCAATGCTTGACCTTGTGAATTATCTCCTCAACTATGATTGCTACTATCGAAGATGAAGGTTCTAAGGAGTAAATCAATGTCAACTATCATTGCTACTACTAAAGTTGACATTAATATTGGTCAATCTACTCTATGTGATTCATTGATTGGTGTGTGTCTTAGGTTCATTTCATGTTTTGAGACTTTATTTGTGTCACTTGATTAGAGGTTGAGCTCTTTTGCTTGTGCTTCTCTTGCATTTGATATAGTACTTCAAAATTTTAAATATATACAGTCTCCTACTGATGTTTTATGCTTTTGAATCGCAATAAAACTTATTTTGTTTAAGCTTTGCTACTAATTCACAATTCCAATGTTATATACTAATTATCTCTATCAAAAGCGTAGTATTTGAATGGTTAAAAAAAATATGCTTTGGTACATGCATAAATAGATTTTGTTGGATAGTTTTCTATCCAATTAGAGTTCTGAGTAGCTCTGATTTTAACCAGGAAAATGACTCATGAGCCTTTGTTGTGCAAACAAATTAGTAAATCCTAAAAATTGTGCCATAGAACACTTTTTGAATAAAAACACCTCATGAGTTTTGATTGGTTTATTAGGTATGCATCTATGCATACTTTTTTGCATGTATGTAGTTACATGTATCGACGCATGTTTTTACGTATATATGCATGTCTTTTGGTATATATGTATGCATGCGTGTAATTGTCATGTACATATGTGTACATGTATAAATGTGTATATTATATGTATCTATGCATCTTTTAATGTACCTATGCATCTTTTTATGTATGTATGCATGCATGTGATTATTGATGCATATATGTGCGTATGGAATGTGCATGGATGTATGTATGTATGGGTAAATTCATATATGGATGTATGTGTATGTATATGTATGCATACATTCATATATTAATGTAAATGTCTCTATGCATGTTTTTGCGTATATATGCATTAATGCATATTATATATATATATATATATATATATATATATATATATATATATATATATATATATATATATATATATATATATATATATATATATATATATATATATATATATATATATATATGTGTGTGTGTGTGTGTGTGTGCGCGTGCGCGCGTGTGTGAATGCATGTATTTGTGTATGTGCAGGTGTATGCAATGTGGATGAATATATGTATATATGGATCCATATACATCCACGTGTTCGCAATCTGTATGTATGTATATATGCATCGCTGTATGCATGTATGTAGATGTATATGTGCATGTATCTAGGTCTTCATATATAAAGGGAGGCCGGTGCCATGTATTTATGCATATATATGTGTTTGTGTGCATGATCGCAAATTGCATGTATGTCTGTAAGTGTGTTATATGCATGCATGTACGATGTATGTATGTATTTATATATATTTTTATGTATTCATGTACATACGAATGTATGTTTGTATGAACATATGTATGTAGTAATGTATGAAAGGTGTGTACAATGTAAGTACATAAGTATGCATGTTTGTATGATTTTATATGTACGTATGGAGTGATGCCCTATTATTTAGTGAAAAACTTCATGAGAAGCTAAACTTGAATCCTCAGGCTTCATGAAATTTTTGTGATCCCCAAAGCTGCGCGTCAAATTTAAGCGCTGCTCTCAATTGAGCGAACCATAGGCATCTAGTATAGCCACACAGTTTTCGTACTATTGCTTGTACCACACACCTGTTCATGCATACTCGCGAATGCAAAATGCAAGGCCTTTTGATAATCCTTTCAAAAGTGTCTCTCCATGTTTTCCATGCTTTTCTACACCAAGATCTTGAATATTATTCTACTACAACTCTTATATGCACATTGGAAGCTCAAGCCCTTTTAAAGTGATGCTTAGATATGAAAAGGAGGATCTAAGAAGGATCTATAGTGTTATGCCCAGAATTCATCGTGTTTCTTTGCTTGTAGATATGTGTTTATGAAAATTCGCCTATCCCATATGAAATTTCTTAAACTTTCAATATTGTTGCTTTCATGACTTTTTTTCCTAAGAAAAGTCTTCCTGCTATCATTAATAGTCTTTCTAGAGCTCCCTATTGTGAGTTTTGCAACTATAGCAAGTTCATGATAGTAAATTCTCCCCATTCATGAAGTGCCTTGATCAGTCCTTCAAGTGGTGGATCCATAGCTCCTTATGCTCTTCCTAGAGCTCCCTATAGTTGGGTACTTTTATTCTTTTGATGCCATACAATCAACTTATGCCACGTAAACATATGCCCACTTAAGCATAAAACGGACATGAATACAAACATGAAATAAAACGGTATTTGTATACAAACTCCCGTCAACATGAAATGAAGTTACATAAAAGGTTTAAAATTTCAAAATTATAAAGTGTCTATAAGTAATAAATTCTGGTTTGTATACAATTGTGGTTGAAGTTTTGGCTATTTCGTATCTATTACTATTATGGAAGACTCCTAATGTCCTTCAATGCATTGTTCTAACAAAGATTATAGTCATATTTGATGTCCTTTGACCTTCCACGAAGGACTAGATTATTTGATAGAGTAATGCTACTGAGACTATTCAAATGGATGATGATTTTCATAAAACAAACCGATTGAATGATACTCTATATTCAGCTTGTGTGCTTGATAGTTCAGTTATTTTTTTATTATCAGTACTCCATGTAAGAATCATATTTACGCATGAGAATGGAAAAGCATCTATTGGACTTTCTTCCATGGCAATTACTTCCGAGTTTACATCTATGTATGCATTTATACATGGATCAACTTTTCTCTTAAGAGGTAAGCTAGATTCTTTGTGGTTTTACATACATCAATATCCAAAGGACTGCATTCAAGTGCACTTTGCATGGTCTTTGGACGAATTGAATAAGTAATCATACTTCAAAACTTAATCTAGTGTTGTAATTATCACATAAATCATCAATAATCCAAAAAACTTTTATGCATATTCTCATCATCTACCAATCTAAGATTATCATCAAGCGGGACATCTGAAGTTCTCAAAACGTCTTTCAAGCATTTCGAACATGTAATTGCGCTGTAAAGAAGAAGCTCCATATTCTATTAATATTACTTGAATTCGTCGATACTATTTGAACCCTCCCAAGTCCTACGTGATGAAATCAGCTTTTACCTGCCTTTCAGGAATAAAAACTCGTTTTTCATCAATATTTATTACGAACAAGTTCTCCACAAACTCACTAATAGACCTGTCCTCTCTCCATGATTAGTAAAAAGCATCCATAAAGTGTTTTATTCGATCTCCATACCTGAAATCCTTTCGGTGTATAAAAGATTCTGGCTACTACAAATACTTCATATGCTATTCCATCCAAGAATCCATTCTTTACATTTTCTAATTATTAATGGAAACTAGTGTAATCAAAAGTTTCAAAGATTTCATTTTAGAAAAATGACTAAATATTTTATCATTATCTAATCCGTAAGCTCATGTATATTTGCTTTAAAACAATTTGCATCTTAATCTGCACCTTTCGCAATTTAAAAATTGTTTGCTTAGGTGAGTGGAGATCTCAGAAAATCTTAAGTATCATTTGTCTTGATTACATTCATATCATGATCCATTGATTTTCGCTAAATTGTATTATGTGATGCCTCATGTCTCAACCAAAATAGCAAGTTTTGTGCATTGACTCATATGCCTACCTTTCTGTTTTGATCCTATCAATTGTGCATCATCTTCCAAGCAACATGTATAATAATTCCTTCTCATTAACTAGCTAAGGAGGCCCAAAGCATTCTCTAGCCATCAATTGTAGCAGGTGTGAAGCAAGATTTAGCTACACCATCTTATCTCTTGTGATTATCCACTATCTCTCTCAATAGTGGTATCTGAGCAAGTACAATCAAGATGGGAGATGGTTTTCCATCCTTCATTGAAAAGTTGGACAAGGACAACTATTCAGCATTTTCTCTAAGGATGCAAGCATACCTCCAAGGAAGAAGCTTGTATGGATACATCAGAGGAGATGAAGACATGTCAATTCTCAGGAGAAAGAATCAACCAACAAGGGAAGAGCAAGAGAAGCTAACCACATGGTGTGCAAAGGACGCTCTTGCAAGGTAATACTTACTAAACTGAATCTCTTATTTCTTGTTACCTCATGTTAGAAAATGTAAAACCTCCCAAGAGACTTGGGAAGTGCTTTCTTCATACTTCTCCTCCAACACAAGAGCTAGGAAGAATCAGTTGTGCATGGAATTCACAACTCTCAAGAAGCATACAAAGCAAGGAGTAGACAACTATGTAACCAAAATGAAGGATGTTGTAGACCAACTTGCAAGTATTGGTGGGGAGATGGAGGAAGAGCGCATAGTGAAGCAGATCATCAATGGGATTAAAGCTGATGATAAGTGGGAATCCTTCACCACTCTAATAGATCTCTACATAGATATGCAGATAACTAATCTCAACATCTTGATGGAACAACTCTTCACCCATGAAACAAAGCTCAATAGAAATGGTGATAACTCAAGAGGTAAGCAATCGTCTGCCCTCTCTATAAATAAGAATAAATCTAAGGATAAAGGTAAAAGCAAGAAACAAGATGAAGAGCCTAGTACCTCTCAAGCCAATTATGAAGGTAGAGGAAAAGGTACCAGAGGTAGGGGCAGAGGAGGTAAGCAAGGTAGGGGGAGACCCTACAACAACTCACCATGCACCATAGGTGGTCTCAACAACCACACTACTGAAGAATGGTACAAAAATATAAGGAATCAAAGGGGAAGAGGCTTCCATAGAGGAGGCTATGGTCAAACAAGAGGCATGTACAACAATGGTGGAGGCAACGACAATCACAACTACAATCAAAGCTACAACAACAACTATCAAAGAGGCTTTAGAGGACGAAGGGACTTTAATAAGTACACTAAAGATCAAGAGGATTCTCTACTCATTATGAACATGACATCCAAGCAAGGTAAAGATGATGAGCATCTCTTTTACATTGACTCAGGTTGTTCAAATCATGTGGCACGGAATGTAGCACTCTTATCTGACCTAGAAGAACCAAAGGGAAATCATGAGGTACAAATAGGTGATGACACCCAGCATTTAGTCAAGCAAATTGAAAATTGTTAAGATAGTAGATGGTAGTATGAAACGTTTGAGAAAAGTTTTTTATGTGCCTACCATAGCCAAAAATTTAATCAGTCTTGGGTAGATGGTAGAGAAAGGTCTACAAGTCAAGTTCACAAAGCATGGAGCATATGTGGAAGACCCCAAAAAAGGATTCAAAAGAATAGCCAAAGATGAGAAGACAGGTAGATTGTTTACTTTTGAAATTGAAGAGACAATATTCAGTTATAGAAACCAAACCCTAATTGAGTTGGAAATATGGCACAAGAGGCTAGGGCACATTGGAGAGAGAACTCTAAAGCGAATTTGCAGGGATCAAAGTGTGCTTGGGATTTATAATGTAACCAAGCAGCATATGATCTACAAATGTGGAGCTTGCCAATTTGGCAAAGCTCATAGGCAACCATTTAATAGGAAAGGGTACATCCATGAATATTATTTAGAGCTTGTACACATTTATGTGTGGGGTCCTAGCAGAGATTCATCCATCTCAAGATCAAGGTATTATGTTTCTTTTATTGATGATTACAGATCTTGAAGTGCAAAACTGTTATGAACAATTGTCATTCGGCATGATGGAGCAAAGGGCTCATCAAAATCAATGTCTCTCTCTTCAACATAACATTTTTAAATAAAACTAGCCTTATACCTCAACTATTTCATCGAGCTTATGTTTCAGCTTGTCTACACATTTAATTCCAATGGCCTTTTTCCGTGGAGAAAATCACATATACACCATGTTCCATTCTTTATAATAGCATCATATTTTGTTTACGTAGTAGCTATTGAATCTCCTAAGTTTTGTGCTTGATTAAAAGAAATAAGCTCATTTTCATCACGAAGACTAGAGGGGGGGCATAGCATAGAAATCTAGTGCAAAGGAAGCACTATGAGGGCTTTAAGGAGTATGATATGATAAACATCCATCTAATTTTCTATATCTCAAAGTCTATGCCAGTCATTCAGGCATAGTTTTTGCCTCCTCTATATCAGCCCTCTCATCAATAAGTCCATGATGTTAATTTGCATAAAACATGGAACGATCTACATCATCATGTGGAACCTATAAAGATGGAGCTATTGTCTCATTTGGATGAGAACTTGACCATATCTAGATATAAATAGAGGAAACAATGTGTCATAAACATCTATAGTAGAGGAATCACTATGCAAGCCTTGAGAGTGTCCCATGTCAAAGGTGCATCTACTTTTCTATCTCTCAAAGTCTCCAGAAACCATTTAGGCATAGTTTCTACCTCTTTTATGTTAGCCTTCTTATGAATAATTTCATCACATAAATTTGCATCAGAAATGGAATGATTTTCATCATCATTTGAAACCTTTGAAGGCTTAAAAATTTCGCCATTTGGAGTACTACTTGAACATTAACCTATATTTAGAGATAGCAAAGTTTCATGCACATCCTTTCACCTAAGAGATGTCTCCTTGGTACATGAAAGTAATGGTTAAATTGCATCTTCTGCAAAGAACAACATCACCACTAATGAGAAAACATTTATTCTATGGATCATACAAATGCTAGCCTTTCCTTACAAACCTACATGCAACAAAAATGCATTTCATTACTTTATCATCTGATTCCTTTTGTTATCGTTTAAGCACTAATGCATATACCAAGCAACCAAAAACACATAGATGAACAAGAATGGCTTGTAAATATGTCAAGATGAATATGGAGTGATTGATTGTAGTGCTTTGGTCGGGCATCTTATGGGTATATATGATTCACACATAAAAGCCTCTTGTAGGAAGTAATGTGCTAAAGACTAATGTTTGACCATACACCTTGTTGGAAGAGATGGATGGATACCTCAAGGTAGTCAGGTGGTACTGCGAAATCCTGCTTTGTACCTTCCCTATTTCACTTCAAGGTTATGTAGTAGGCCCTCTTAGTGCAAATGACACTAAATAAGTACCTACACAATTTGGAGTTGATGCTTCAAACAATTAGATCAAAACAGATAACTTTGCAAATAGTTAGTCACTCAAAACTTGCTATTTTGGTCTTGATACCTCCTCGATATTTTTCTCTGTGCTCGGAGTACAATAGCAATTGGTACAAATCCTTTTCAGGGTATCTAATTATCTTTGATATCTAATGATTACAAGTGAAATCACGTAAAATGATGAATCACGCACCGAGAAATCACTTTAGCCAGTAGATGCTTACCCCCGACTTTTTAGGGACTGAGCAAAGAATGACCAGAGAGAACTTCGACGTGGATTTCTCTAGATTTTGCATGCTAAGTGCGTTGAAATATTGATTGCTTATAGTAGACCATGTGCTGATTCCGACAAGCTATAGAACATGAAGAATGGACAAATAATCACTGATATATGGTGATGCCAAGTACATTGTTCTGAGTAGACATAGCAGATAAGTCAATAGAGATACTCAATGATGTATATGTAGTATGGAACATGCTTTTACAAGATCATTGGCTCTATGATGATGCCAAATGACAGTGAGATGAGTGAGCAATAGTGTATGCTCCTCAATCTCTACAAATGATCAGAAAATGAACCTATTTCTCCTCTCTACTACCCCATTTTGCTCAGGGTTAAGCCTTCTAGTAATCTCCCTTCTGATACCTTTGTCCTCCAGAAATGCATCAAATTCATTGGAGAAGTACTCACCTCCTCCATCTGACCTTAATCTCTTTAGAATTCTTCTTGTTTGATTTTCCACAAGTGCAAGATACCTCTTAAAGCAACTAAACACTTCATCTTTATGCTTCATAAAGTAGAAGATAGTCGACCTTCTGAAATCATCAATGAATGACACATAATACCTTGAGACTGAAATTGAAGGGACCTTACTTCGTCCCCACACATTTGTGTGAACAAGTTCCAAATAATCCTTATGCATGTAGCCTTTCTTTGTAAAGGGCAACCTGTGTGATTTACCAAACTGACAAGCATCACATTTATAGATCATATGTTGCTTGGATACATTAGGTATCCCAAGCACACATTGATCTCTACATATTTGTTTCAAGGTTCTCTCATGAATATGCCCTAATCTTTTATGCCAAATCTCTAACTTAGACAATGTTTGATCCTTGTAATTGTAAAGTGCAATGTTTCTAGTGTCCTCAAGCTGAAATGTAAATAGTCTACTTGTTTTTCCTCCCTTGTCAATTCTCTTGAATACATTTTGGGGTTCCATCGCAAAGGCTCCATATTTGTTGAACCTAACCTACAAACCTTTTTCCACTATCTATCCAACACTCATCAAACTCTTGGTGACTGTAGGTACATAAAGAACCCTGCTCAACATATTTCTATTCCCATAAGAGGTTTTGACATTTCCTACCTTGATCACTGAATGCTTGGCGTCATCACCTGTCTGTACTTGGTGCTTTCCCTTGGGCTCCTCAAGACCAGAAAGAAGAGCTACATTGCCTGCTACATGGTTTGAACAAGCTGAGTCAATATAGAAGAGGTGCTCATCACTCATACCTTGTTTTGAATTCATATTCATAATAAGAAGAGAATCCTCTTAATCCGCTGTATAATTGTTGAAGTCCTTTCTTGATTTGTATCCTCCTTGATAATTGTTGTTCTAGTTGTTTTTGTAGCCATGGTTGTAGCCTTGATTATGGTTGAATCTTCCTCTTGATTGTGATTAGCCACCTCTTTGATATCCTCTTCCTCTCTCATTCTTGAAGTTCCTATAGCACTCATTAGTTGTGTGATTAGACAATCCACATATGTTGCATGGGGAAGAGTTGAAAGGTATCCCCGTACCCTGCTTACCTCCTCTACCCCTTCCTCTTGAATTGCTACCTCTCCCTACATAGTTAGCTTGAGAAGTAGTACCTTCATGCTCTACTTTCTTGCTCTTCCCTTTATCTTTAGTCTTTCTTTTATTTGTGTATAGGGCAGAAGAGTTGTTACCTCTTGATGGTTCTCCATTTTTGTTGAGCTTGGCTTCATGGGTAAAAAGTTGTCCCATGAGTGTGGTAAGGTCTAGAATCTACATGTCCATGTAAAGGTCCATAAGAGTTGTAAAGACTTCTCACTTATCATCTGCCTTGATGCCATTGATTGTCTCGCTATTTGCTCTTCTTCAATGTCCTCTCCTATGCTTGCCAATTGATCAACCACATCTTTGACTTTGGTCACAAAACCAGAAACATTCTGCTTGGGTTGCTTCCTGAGTAGTAGACTCAATCCACAATTGATTTTTTCTAGCTCTTGTATTGGGAGAAAAGTATGAAAAAAATGTATCCCAAGTCTCTTGGGAGGTTTTAAAATTCCTAGTGTGTGGAAGAAGAAAATAAAAAATAGATTTAAGTAGATATGACCCTTCTAAAGCGTCTTTGGCACACCATGAGTTGCATCTTTCAAGTTCTTCTTTTATAGGTTGTCCTTTGCTTTTGAAAATGGTTATCTCCTCATCTCTTGATATGTATCCATAGAGACTCCTTCCTTGCAAACATGTCTTCATCCTCAAGGACCATGCAGGATAGTTACTCTTGTCCATTTTATAAATAAAAGAAGGGAAACCATCTCCCATTTTACCTCAACTTGCTCTCATACCACTGTTGGAAGAGATGGATGGATACCTCAAGGAAGTGAGGTCGTACTACCAAATCCTGCTTTGTACCTGCCCTATTTCACTTCAAGGTTACGTTAGCTTGCAAATGATACTAAATAAGTACCTATGCACTTTGGAGTTATTGCTTCAAACCATTAGATCAAAACAGATAACTTTGCAAATAGCTAGTCAGTCAAAACTTGTTATTTTGGTCTTGATATCTGCTAGATATTTTGCTCAATGCTCCGAGTACAGTAGCAATTGGTAAAAATCGTTTTGAGGGTATCTAATTAGCTTACGTAGCTAAGGATTAGAAGTAAAATCACTTATAATGAAGAATCACACATTAACCTATCACTTTAGCAAGTAGATGCTTACGCTCGACTTTTTGGGGACTCAACAGAGAATGACCAGAGAGAACTTCGACACAGATTTTTGCAAATTGGCCAGACAAAATGAGTTCAAATTTTGGTACCTTATAGTAGATCTTGTGCTGATTCAAACAAGCTATAGAACATGAAGAATGGACAAGTAATCACTCCGATATGGTCATGCCAAGTACACTGTTCTGAGTAGACATAGTAGAGAAGTCAATAGAGATACTCACTGATGTATATGTATTATAGCACATTATTTTACAAGATTATTGGCTCTATGATGATGCAAAATGATAGTAGATGAGTGAGAAATAGTGTATGCTCCTTAACCTCTACAAATGATCAGAAAATGAGCTCCTAGAAGCGGCCTTCAGCCCGAGAGATTTAGAAGCCCTTATATAAGTGCTTTTCTTCCAATTTGAATTTGAAATTCAAATGAGGCTCCACCTAAAAGTGTTTCTCTAAGTTAGGAGTGGTTCTAGCAAATGCGATTCGTAGCTTTTATCTCATACCATCAAGAGATGTATGGAGTCACAAGGTTCTCTCAAGATCAAACACTTTTACAAATGGTAAATGTCCAAGTATTTGCTTCATGTGACTCATCACATGTCTTCTCATCTAATCCTTTGATTAAGCCAAATGTGAAGGCTTGTCCAATTGCACCAACACACCTCACCATTTCCATGCACGGACTATCATGTCTTTCAGAAAATCCATCTTGTTGAGGTGTAAATGGATCTTCACATTGTTTTTTAGTCTTTGATCAAAATGGAGGGTGCTCAAGTTCTATTAATAAATAAATTTAGTGGTAACCAAAATCTTCCCAAAGCACAGAAACACTTCTAAATTTTCTTCCAATGTATACGCACGTGCATGCCTAGAAAATTCATCAACAAAAGTCAAGAAGTATAATAGTTCCGAAGTGAAGGTGTCTGCATAGGACCACACATATCACTATCAACAAGATACAATTTATCAATAGTTCTAACTAAACCATCTTTTTGGAAGGAGGAGTGGTTCATTTTTCCCAAAATACAACCTTGAGAGACATGCTTAAAAGGTGATTCAAGTTTGTGCATAGAGGAATATATTTCACATTTCTACAAGTATAGGAAACTAACAAATTGAGATGAAAAAAGCGTGCATCCAAAGCTTTGCATTTGTGATAGCCTAAGCATCATAAACTCCACATGTTGAATCATTCAAATACTTTGTAAAGTTTACGAGAGAATAAAAACCATAACATAAAATGCCAAAAATAATAGTAACATCACCATTTGAGAGATCATGAATTTACATCTCTGTTGAGCCCATAAAAGTCATGTTGGTAAAAATCAACTGCAATCAAAGTCAAAAGGTCAAAGTTAACTGGTCAAAGTCAACAAGGTCAAGGTTAAAGTCAACAGGTGCAAAGTCAAAGTGCTAAAGTGTAGGTGTCAAAGTGCACAGATAGTGCACAATTAATGGTCCACAAAGGGTAAATTGGAGAAAGTGGGTTGCAAGTTGCAGAGGTATTTTCTCTAATTTCCTTAAGGTTCTAAGTGTGTTTTAAAGTGTTTTGAAAGGTTCAGGTGAACCCCCTCTTATGTGCAAAAGTGAAAACTTAAAAGGAAAATGTGAAGGTATGTGAAGCGGCAACCTACGCACATGTGAAAGTATGCCCCCCCCCATTAAAATTTTTGGTTTTAGTCTAAAGTCACTACATGACAAAGCAGTGAGTAGTTGGCTGCCACTTGTGAAGACAATCTTGGAACATCAAAGTGAGCACCAAGATACTATTGCAGTTAGGAGCGTACGTGATCAACACACTCAAATCAAGGCAAGCACTATTCTTGGACCAATTCTAGAGTAAGCAAGAGAAGCATAGTTTAAGTGAAGCAAGAGAGAGAAGTGCAAGAGTCACCCGTGTGCGACACAGAGAAGTGGAGTTGAAGGAGTTCATAGAGAGTGACTAAGGGATGGTGCAGAGAGTGCTAAGCTAGTCCCCCAAGGATCTCAAGGTCTCTTTGCAGTGTGCGCGTGCCGACAAAAGGTATTCATTCCTCCCCCTTAGTGGAAGCTTGGTGCAAGGTGTGCACAAGGATAAGCTTGAAGCAGGTGGAGGTCTGGTGCAGAGGAGGCCGGCGGCAAGAAGACTTTGGGATATTTGGTATTTTGTAATTGAGCACTCTGTGTGATTGTACACAGAAGTATTGGCTTGTATTGGGCTTCAAACATTGTAATTGTCTTACTGTAATCAATCGGCAGAAGCTTCCAAGGTGTATTTCCTCTTCTGGTCTTTTCCTTTCTCCTACAAACCCTCAAACTCCTTCTTGTCTAAGAATGTCCCAACAAAATTTGGCACGCCTGGTGGGACTTCCAAGGAGATTTGAGCTTAGGAGAAACCAAGTGCAAAGTATAGCAGAGGTCACGTGTCTATAGTGCTACTTCATCAAACAAAAGGTAAATATTCTTATCAAGTGTCTCATATTAAGTGGACTATGAGCTGCGCATGACCGCAACCCGGTCCCAAACATTGAGGGTCACCTGCAAGCAGACAAGAAGGAAGGTTGTTAGAAGGTCCTCCAGTCCACTATCTTCAACCTCATCAGTAAAGAGCATGGCGGGTCAGGTAGACTTGGAAACTTTACTCTCTAGATTAAATATAAAGTTTCCTTCTTTCAAAGGCCTAGCTCAAGAGGATCCGGATGAACACATTAGAAGGTTTTTGGCACTATGTAAGACTAGAGGCTTAATGGGTAGGTAGAATGCCTTTTTGATTCTCTTCCCTGCCACATTAGAGGGATTAGCAGATAAGTGGTTCAGCCAATTTGTGAAAACCATTTTACCACTTGGGATGTGATGAAAGATGCATTTAAAAATCAATTCCAGCATGGCAACACTGCGGATATTATCATAGAAGAACTAGAAAATTTGAGATTGGGTCTAGGAGAAAAGTTCCCAGAGTTTGTGACTAGGGCCAAAGCACTAATGGCTAAATTGCAAGATCCACCACACGATCTTTTTGTTAAGAAATGGTTAGCTAAGCCCCTACCAGTGGCCACCCAATGCAAAAAAAAGGAATTAGTGTTACCTACAGCCTCCATAGAGGAGTTAATCAACACAGCCACACGCTTGGAGCAGATAAGGCACCAGTATGGAGCAACTTCTTCCCAACCAACATATGGTACAGAAATGGAGGATCCAATGATCCAGCTAAGGAAGGAGCTGGAGGGCTTAAAAAGGAATAAGCCCTACAAAGAGGAGGAGACTGTTGTTGCTCAGTTGAGGAGGGAGATTGAAGCACTAAAGCTCCAAAAGGAGGAGGAGGCCCAAGCAGAGGAATTGGCTCAGCTGCGGCAGAAGCTACAGGAACTCAAAGGGAGTGGCATCAAGAGTGGACTTTGGTGTTCCATGTGCATTAAGAAAGGGCATATAGTAACTGAATGTCCTATGTTGAGTGTGACTTGCCAATTATGCAGGAAGGTTGGTCATGAGGCACATGAATGCCAATTAAGGGGAATGCCTGCAACAACATACTAGACACAAGGAGGACGCCTACCACCAGCAAATGTGATGGCAGCTGCACCCAATCAAGGTAACACTTATAACCCTAGACAGAGGGATAATTTTGGAAATGGGCCTAGAAGGCCAATTATTTGTTTCAGATGTGGAGACTGTGGGCACTATCAAAGTAGGTGCACTCTCCCAGAAAATGCCCCTCCTTGCAGAAAGTGCCTAGAGGCCAGAGACCACTATACAAATTGTTGTCCTAAGAATCAAGCCTCTTCATCCGGGCCCCATATTCAAATGATTTCTATACACAATGAAGAAGTGTTAGATCAGGTCAATGTGCCATCTCCATCTACCAGGGTGGTGCATTTAGAAGAAATTGAATCTTTTACGGTGCAGACAAGAAGCAAGGGGAAGGCTCAAGTGGAAATAGGTCAAGAATCATTGATTAATGGATTAAACAGAGACAAAGGTGTGTCTGAAGACAAAGCCACCACAAGTGCAGATACAAGGCAAAAAGAAAATTTCACAGGTACAACTGATGCCATTGAATATGCATTCAACAGGGCTCATGAAGAGTTTCATAAGTCAAATGCAGCCCATGCTCTTAAGGAATCAGAAGCTTCCAGACTGCTCAAGTCCATGAAAAAGGAGGTTAGTATTTTTTATTTAATAAAGATGGATGGGAAGTTCAGGTCAGAACTCTTGCAGATAATGAATGAAATGTCCACAAGAAGTTTAGTGGCAAAGGCTGCTGTTATGCATAAAGATAAAAGTTTAGGGGAAGCTCCCCTCACAGATTACAAGAGCCCTCGGCTGACAGTCTCTATAAAAGGTCATGAGTTTCAAGGAGTTATTGTGGATGGTGGTTTTGGCATTAACATGATGCTTGAATATACCATGAAAAAGATTGGACTATACCCTTCACGACCTGCCAACTTCACTGTAACAATGGCACACCAAAGCATAGTAAGGCCTATGGGTGTGGTCCCTGGAGTTCCAATCAAAATACAAGGTACCATCTTTAACTTGTACTTTGTTGTTTTAAGGCTGCCACAGGTAGAAGGAAGTTTCCCCTTGTTAATTGGGAGACCTTGGTTAAGGCATGCCAATGTGCTGCATGACTGGGGCAAGGACACAATGTGGGTAAAGCAGGAGGGAAAAGAGTTGCAGCAGATAATTTTAGAAGAAGGACTAGACAATCAGAGAAATACTATTATGATGCAGACAATTGGTATTTGTATGGAAGAAGAAGTGGTGGACAACCCAGAAGCAGATCTATTTGAAGGAGCAGATTTATATGAAGATGAAAACATGTTGGCTTGGCTCCATATAGAAGACCCATCTTCCTGCTATGGAATTTTCCCAAACTCAAGTAGAGAAGAAGCATATGAAGAAAAAAAGGAAATCACTCAGGTTGAAAGAGTCTCAGTCAAAGGCAATGGAAAAGAGAAGAAAAGCAAAGTCCTTAAGTGCAGTCGTGATGAAGATGCTTCAAATCATATGTCAATGGCCACTGTTTTATGGATCCTGGTATGGATATCATCTAATGTGTCAATTATTATGATAGTAAGTGCAAGGCTTTACAATGATGTGGACAGAGTACCTACATGTCTTTGGAAACAAAAGATGCAATATGGAGGAGATAATATTGTACTAAAGGATTTAAGGTGGGTCTATCAAAGTGTCAGCATGCCCAAAAAGAAGATAAAACAAATGAAATGCAATACAATTGGAGATTATGGAGGAGTTTCTCGGGGTCAACATATAAAGATCATGGCTAAAGGCCTATCATCAAGCCAACTGAAGAATTATGGATCACCTGGAACCTGCAAAATTTGTCCAGGTTCTACATAGTCTTTTCTTGTCATTTTTACTTAAGTTTTAGTAGTTTTCTTTATCCATTTCATACTTGTTTCTTGAGTTTTTAAAAAATTTAGCAGCCATTTTATCAACTTTGCAAAGGTATAATTTTTGGAATTTTTAGGATTTTTTTCAGAATTTTTAAAGCATTTTTTAGAATTTTTTCTAGCATTTTTCTTCTTTTTCATGTGTCTTTTTCTTGCCAAATTTGATGAATAAAGGAAGCTCTCTATGGTTTTAAGTGAACAAACTGGCCTAACACTCTAGGAATTTTTTTCAAAATTTTTTGAAGATTTTTTGGATTTTTTTTGCATTTTTTATGTATTTTTCTTTGGTTTTTTGGATAATTAAAAAAAAAAGAGGGGCCCCAAGGGCGTTTTCTTTTTTTTTAGGAAAAAAAAAATCCCCCCTCCCCCCCCCCACCCCCCCTCCCCCCCCTTTTTGATTCTCTTCCCTGCCACATTAGAGGGATTAGCAGATAAGTGGTTCAGCCAATTTGTGAAAACCATTTTACCACTTGGGATGTGATGAAAGATGCATTTAAAAATCAATTCCAGCATGGCAACACTGCGGAGATTATCATAGAAGAACTAGAAAATTTGAGATTCGGTCCAGGAGAAAAGTTCCCAGAGTTTGTGACTAGGGCCAAAGCACTAATGGCTAAATTGCAAGATCCACCACACGATCTTTTTGTTAAGAAATGGTTAGCTAAGCCCCTACTAGTCGCCACCCAATGCAAAATAAAGGAATTAGTGTTACCTACAGCCTCCATAGAGGAGTTCATCAACACAGCCACACGCTTGGAGCAGATAAGGCACCAGTATGGAGCAACTTCTTCCCAACCAACATATGGTACAGAAATGGAGGATCCAATGATCCAGCTAAGGAAGGAGCTGGAGGGCTTAAAAAGGAATAAGCCCTACAAAGAGGAGGAGACTGTTGTTGCTCAGTTGAGGAGGGAGATTGAAGCACTAAAGCTCCAAAAGGAGGAGGAGGCCCAAGTAGAGGAATTGGCTCAGCTGCGGCAGAAGCTACAGGAACTCAAAGGGAGTGGCATCAAGAGTGGACTTTGGTGTTCCATGTGCATTAAGAAAGGGCATATAGTAAGTGAATGTCCTATGTTGAGTGTGACTTGCCAATTATGCAGGAAGGTTGGTCATGAGGCACATGAATGCCAATTAAGGGGAATGCCTGCAACAACATACTAGACACAAGGAGGACGCCTACCACCAGCAAATGTGATGGCAGCTGCACCCAATCAAGGTAACACTTATAACCCTAGACAGAGGGATAATTTTGGAAATGGGCCTAGAAGGCCAATTATTTGTTTCAGATGTGGAGACTGTGGGCACTATCAAAGTAGGTGCACTCTCCCAGAAAATGCCCCTCCTTGCAGAAAGTGCCTAGAGGCCAGAGACCACTATACAAATTGTTGTCCTAAGAATCAAGCCTCTTCATCCGGGCCCCATATTCAAATGATTTCTATACACATGAAGAAGTGTTAGATCAGGTCAATGTGCCATCTCCATCTACCAGGGTGGTGCATTTAGAAGAAATTGAATCTTTTACGGTGCAGACAAGAAGCAAGGGGAAGGCTCAAGTGGAAATAGGTCAAGAATCATTGATTAATGGATTAAACAGAGACAAAGGTGTGTCTGAAGACAAAGCCACCACAAGTGCAGATACAAGGCAAAAAGAAAATTTCACAGGTACCACTGATGCCATTGAATATGCATTCAACAGGGCTCATGAAGAGTTTCATAAGTCAAATGCAGCCCATGCTCTTAAGGAATCAGAAGCTTCCAGACTGCTCAAGTCCATGAAAAAGGAGGTTAGTATTTTTGATTTAATAAAGATGGATGGGAAGTTCAGGTCAGAACTCTTGCAGATAATGAATGAAATGTCCACAAGAAGTTTAGTGGCAAAGGCTGCTGTTATGCATAAATATAAAAGTTTAGGGGAAGCTCCCCTCACAGATTAGAAGAGCCCTCGGCTGACAGTCTCTATTAAAGGTCATGAGTTTCAAGGAGTTATTGTGGATGGTGGTTTTGGCATTAACATGATGCTTGAATATACCATGAAAAAGATTGGACTATACCCTTCACGACCTGCCAACTTCACTGTAACAATGGCACACCAAAGCATAGTAAGGCCTATGGGTGTGGTCCCTGGAGTTCCAATCAAAATACAAGGTACCATCTTTAACTTGTACTTTGTTGTTTTAAGGCTGCCACAGGTAGAAGGAAGTTTCCCCTTGTTAATTGGGAGACCTTAGTTAAGGCATGCCAATGTGCTGCATGACTGGGGCAAGGACACAATGTGGGTAAAGCAGGAGGGAAAAGAGTTGCAGCAGATAATTTTAGAAGAAGGACTAGACAATCAGAGAAATACTATTATGATGCAGACAATTGGTATTTGTATGGAAGAAGAAGTGGTGGACAACCCAGAAGCAGATCTATTTGAAGGAGCAGATTTATATGAAGATGAAAACATGTTGGCTTGGCTCCATACAGAAGACCCATCTTCCTGCTATGGAATTTTCCCAAACTCAAGTAGAGAAGAAGCATATGAAGAAAAAAAGGAAATCACTCAGGTTGAAAGAGTCTCAGTCAAAGGCAATGGAAAAGAGAAGAAAAGCAAAGTCCTTAAGTGCAGTCGTGATGAAGATGCTTCAAATCATATGTCAATGGCCACTGTTTTATGGATCCTGGTATGGATATCATCTAATGTGTCAATTTTTATGATAGTAAGTGCAAGGCTTTACAATGATGTGGACGGAGTACCTACATGTCTTTGGAAACAAAAGATGCAATATGGAGGAGATAATATTGTACTAAAGGATTTAAGGTGGGTCTATCAAAGTGTCAGCATGCCCAAAAAGAAGATAAAACAAATGAAATGCAATACAATTGGAGATTATGGAGGAGTTTCTCGGGGTCAACATATAAAGATCATGGCTAAAGGCCTATCATCAAGCCAACTGAAGAATTATGGATCACCTGGAACCTGCAAAATTTGTCCAGGTTCTACATAGTCTTTTCTTGTCATTTTTACTTAAGTTTTAGTAGTTTTCTTTATCCATTTCATACTTGTTTCTTGAGTTTTTAAAAAATTTAGCAGCCATTTTATCAACTTTGCAAAGGTATAATTTTTGGAATTTTTAGGATTTTTTTCAGAATTTTTAAAGCATTTTTTAGAATTTTTTCTAGCATTTTTCTTCTTTTTCATGTGTCTTTTTCTTGCCAAATTTGATGAATAAAGGAAGCTCTCTATGGTTTTAAGTGAACAAACTGGCCTAACACTCTAGGAATTTTTTCCAAAATTTTTTGAAGATTTTTTGGATTTTTTTTGCATTTTTTATGTATTTTTCTTTGGTTTTTTGGATAATTAAAAAAAAAAAGAGGGGCCCCGAGGGCGTTTTCTTTTTTTTTTTGGAAAAAAAAATGCCCCCTCCCCCCCCCTACCCCCCTCCCCCCCCCCCCCCCCCCTCCCCCCCCCCCCCCTCCCCCCGCCCCGCCCCCCCCCCCCCCTCCCCCCCTCCCCCCCCCCCCCCCCCTCCTCCCTGCCCCCCTCCCCCCCCCCCCTCCCCCCCCCCCCCCCCCCCCCCCGCCCTCCCCCCTCCTTCCCACCCCCCCCCCCCCCCCCCCCCACCGACCACCCTCCCCCCCCCATTCTGACACACCTCCCCCCCCATTTTTTATTTTTTATTTCTTTTATTATTTTATTTATTATTTATTATTTTTCTTTTTTATTTTTATTTTTTTTATTTTATTATTTTTATTGTTTTTCTTTTTTATTTATTATTTTATTATTTCTCTTTTTTCTTTTATTCTTATTTTATTTTATTTATTTTATTATTTACTTTATATTTTTTTATTGTTTTTCTTTCTCTTTTAATTTTTTGTATAGGCGTTCGATGTAAAAAATAAATAAATTAATTAATTAATTAAAAACTTATTATTATTATTTTTATTTTTTATGGCTCAAGGCTTTTCGCTCGGGATTGTTCCTCGGTTGGCTGTTTTTTACAAAACTGGAGTCATTTTCATGTTTTTTGGCCCCTCTGGATTCAATTTTTGCATTAATTTTCTCAAAATCACACCTTTTCCCTGACTTTTGGTCAAAATCCACATGTTTTACGCACATTTCTCACATTTTTCACATGGTTTATTCTCCCTTTGTCTTTCCTTATGTTCCATAATGTCCCATATGCACCCTTTGTAGCTCTATTGTTTGACCATTTTAACCCTCTCCAGACCCCATCATCCTACCCCATGCCCTACCTTTACAAATCTGCCCAGCCACATCCTTAACCCTCCCTATCCCTTCCATCCCCGCCCCTCAGCCCTCCCCTCCACCCCTTTCTACCCTCCCATTGCAACCCTTTTCTTTTCCATTACCAAAATCCCTCTTTTGGTTCTTCTCTGGTGCTTGTTCTGGTGGAGTTGTTGGCTACTCAGGTGTCCTCTTCAAGATTTTGTAGCTCACAATTCATGATGTCCTCTATGCTTAGAGCTTTGGTAATAGCTCTCCAGGACGGAGAGCACATTAGGTGGTGGGAAACTGTTGAGCCCATAAAAGTCATGTTGGTCAAAATCAACTACAATCAAAGTCAAAAGATCAAAGTCAACTAGTCAAAGTCAACAAGGTCAAGGTCAAAGTCAACAGGTGCAAAGTCAAAGTGCTAAAGTGTAGGTGTCAAAGTGCAGAGGTAGTGCACAATTAATGGTCCACAAAGGGTAAATTGAAGAAAGTGGGTTGGAGGTTGCAGAGGTATTTTCTCTAATTTCCCTAAGGTTCAAAGTGTGTTTTAAAGTGTTTTGAAAGGTTCAGGTGAACCCCCTCTTATGTGCAAAAGTGAAGACTTAAAAGGAAAATGTGAAGGTATGTGAAGCGGCAACGTACGCACAGGTGAAAGTATGGCCCCCCATTAAAATTATTGGTTTTAGTCTAAAGTCACTACAGGACAAAGCAGTGAGTAGTTGGCTGCCACTTGTGAAGACAATCTTGGGACATCAAAGTGAGCACCAAGATACTATTGCAGTTAGGAGCGTACATGATCGACACACTCAAATCAATGAAAGGACTATTCTTGGACAAATTCTAGAGTAAGCAAGAGAAGCATAGTTTAAGTGAAGCAAGAGAGAGAAGTGTGAGTCACCAGTGTGCGACGTAGAGAAGTGGAGTTGAAGGAGTGCATAGAGAGTGACTAAGGGATGGTGTAGAGAGTGCTAAGCTAGTCCCCCAAGGATCTCAAGGTCTCTTTGCAGTGTGCGCGTGCCGACAGAAGGTATTCATTCCTCCCCCTTAGTGGAAGCTTGGTGCAAGGTGTGCACAAGGATAAGCTTAAAGCAGGTGGAGGTTTGGTGCAGAGGAGGCCGGCGGCAAGAAGACTTTGGGATATTTGGTATTTTGTAATTGAGCACTCTGTGTGATTGTGCACAGAAGTATTGGCTTGTATTGGGCTTCAAACATTGTAATTGTCTTACTGTAATCAATCGGCACAAGCTTCCAAGGTGTATTTCCTCTTCTGGTCTTTTCCTTTTCTCCTACAAACCCTCAAACTCCTTCTTGTCTAAGAATCCCCCAACAATCTCCAATCAACAAATTTGAAAACCAAGCCAAAATTGGCTAATGCTAAAAGTGAGAGTAGGTTCTCCTTTATCCGTAGCACATATAAGGCATTTGACAATGTGAAATAACAACCGTTAGTAGTAGTCAAATTGTTTTTTCAAATTCCCATTATAGGATCAGGGTAGTTATTAGCACATGTGATAGTATCCTCTGTAGGGGAAGGCTCAAGGGAACTACTAAAATTGTTTTGTGAGGTAGTATGTTTTAATGCCGCATTATCAAAATTGAGTCTAATGTAGACTTAAACCCATCATGAGAAGATGGCTCATAGCTATAGAAAATGGTAAATGCTCTTTTTTTATTCTCAATAACATAAGAAGACTCTCTTTTTGGTGTAGAAGGATCTACAACAATCGTTTTGTCCTCTTTCTTCTTTTTTCTCTTTTCCACCTAATTTAGAAAAACTCATTATGACATGCTAATTTTCCTTATAGTACTTCAAAAATTAATTTTCCTTTTCTCTTTTATTGTCATCATTGTATTCCTTCTCTATTGTACATCATTAGAAGATTTCTGCTTACCAATAAGATGAGCTCCATTTACTTTTACCCTTCTAACTAGAAAAAGAAAGCATGATGCACAACACGTATAATTGTTCCGTTGTTCCTCAAGTAGTCTTCATGCAACAAAACAGAGACTAACTCCTCAATTATTAAGGCATTTGGATTGCATTTCATCATCAATCAAAGAGTACAAGAGAAATTTTAGTATAAATATTGAAGTTTGTTAAGAGAAGTAATCATAAGTGAAATTTAAAGCACAATTTCATGAGCCAAAGTAAAAAACAAGAGCTCCTTCAATCATTGAACGTTTCCAAAAACTATTGTCCATAGAACATCCTTCATTAACATATTATCTCCGAATGTTTTAGAGGGTAGGAAACACGATCCTCATTTCTTTCTTGGTATAATGTTATAGGAGTATGCCAACATCTTGTGCTATCCTTTACAAATGAATATGAGGGATATTAGCATGTTTGAAAAACAAGGCTATGAATGCATGTACCAATGTATCTCTACCATCCCAACAAAGTTTCTCCATAGTAGATGCAACAAGAGCCACAACACGATGAAGAGATTAAAGAAGGTCATCTTCAATACCATCTACATCACCTTCAATAACTATAATGATATGTGTATTAGGGGGTTGTCAACACTGTGCACAATATTCCACAACCCTTTTTCTACGAATACATGACAGGTCATATATTCCCACAATGGGTAGCTAGTATCATTCAACTTATCCTCAATTGCCAACATGTGAATTACATCATTGCTTTTAGCCATGGTGTTTAACTAAATAACGTGATGGAAAAAATTGACTATATCTCAAAAGATTGAATAGAAACACCTTGTCAAACTCTACTAAACTTGTAGGAGACTTTGAGGTGCTTGTACTAGAAAACTGAAACATATAAATATGTTTGACATAAAAGAGTAAGTTTCCTAAAAAGTCACTCTCATAGTGTGTTCTGATGCCAAAACGAGCTCAAATTAGAAATTTGACACCACATAAAAAATTTACTTTTAACTATTGATCGCTTGAGTATCCTCGCCTTTTTTTTGTGATTGTGAGATTGTGGTCGATGGGGTATTCAAGGCATCCTAGATGAAGCATAATCTCCTCTAATACCATTTGTTGGAGTTCGAGGTTTTAAGAAACACACAAAAAACACAAAGGATGAAGAAGAACGATTATAATCCATTATCAAACGAATGTACCAAAACGTGTTACTTGTGTAGACAGATATGCAAGTAGGGGGGGGGGGACCTCCTAAAGAGGGAAAAAGGTGTCCCAACAATCCTAAATGTGTCAATGCCTATCACTATTAAAATATATCACCAAAATTATCACATATCTCTTGTTTTCAATGCACCCATTTATTTAAAACCATTGACTAGAATGTTTCATATGGTTTGTCCAGCCGAATAGTCTCAAAGTTCGGATATATTATCTCGAACATATTATCCGGAGAAAACATTCTATCCATGGTTCTAATGATATACGATTTTTACATTAACGTTTGAATGGGATTCCTATCTATCATTTGTCACTTGTTGAAATATGTTATTTAATATATGTTTATTATTGTATTTGCCACATAATAGCTACTTATTGCATGTGCACATATTAAACTTGCTCCGTGATTTGTATATAGAGGACCTTGGTATAATTTATGTTCCATACACATGAGTGCTATCTCCTTGTTCATCTACCTCCTTGTTTTTTGCCTCACTCCTAGGGAGCATTTCTTAATATATTTGGATAATGTTGTTTGTGAACCCACTTATGATTCCCGAGGCACTTTTTCCCTATCTAGGAATTTTCTGCCTTAGCATAGACTGACACTTACTTATACATGAATGCTATCTAGTTGGTCATTTCTTCACTCACAAGAAGCATTTCTTGATATATTTGGATAATGTTTTTTGCGAACCTATTTATGACTCCCAAGACACTTTTTCCATTTTAGGACTCTTTTTCCCTTAGCTTGTATATAAGCGTATGAGCCTAACGAGATACCTATTTATGTACGTTGACTTATTGGTACACTTAGTATTGTTCTCCATGCTTATTCTTCTTAATATGCTATCTGCATGCTTTTCCGATTCACAAAATCTAAAAATACTCTTTGTTCTCGAAAGATAAGCTAATTTTCCATGGGATCCATCACAGGGAACATCCATTGAAAAACTAAAACGTAATCCTTCACACACCCTTTTTTTTAAATTACCTTATTTTTATCAACTACTTCTTTTAGTAATAGTGTCTATTGGCTCATGAATGGGTATAACGTAAATACAAAATGCTTCTCCAATTGCTCTTGAGAGTAGGAATCTTAGCCCTTGAGAAAATAACTATTCTTCTTATAATAAAGAACATTTGGAAGAAATATCTAAGATTACTAAAGTCTTTATAAAAAAATCAACAAGTAATATAAATATATCATTGAAGTTCGAGGTCTATGGAAGCATGCAAACAACACAAGGAAGAAGAAGAAGCTTGGAGCACAACATACCATAATAAATGTATTGCCACTACAATGTAGAAAGATAAGTGATCCACTAGGGTTATAGGCATATATACAAGCTATAGGAATAAAAACCTCCTAAAGGGGGTAGTCACAAAAGAATTCATCAGGAGAAATCAATTGCTCCTTCAAATCTTTGATCTTTCTCAAATAACTATGCATGAAATCTCCTTCATTCATGTGCTCACTCTCCAAGTCTTTTCAAAGGTTAGCAACATGAGCTTCATTCCTTGCCTGGTACAAAGTGGTTAATGTATCAGAAGCATCCTATGCTATTTTGCAAGAGTGAATGTGGGGAATATTGGCACGTCTGACAAACAATGCTATCAATGCATGTGCCTCAACATGTTTGCCATCCCAACAAATTTGCTCTATAGTAGGTGCAATAAGAACCATAGCACAAACAAGAACATGAAGAATATTGCCATCTTCAATGCCATCAGCATCACCATCAACACCTATGTCTGTAGGTATACTAGGAAGATTTTCAACATGGTGCACAATATTCCATAGTCCTTTTGCAACCACTACATGATGCATCATATAAGTTGTAATAAAGTAAGTCCATGAATTAAGGGTCTAGGCGGTTTAGAGAGATCTGAAATCGGACACTGTTTAGTTATCCCTATGTATGACCAAAGATCTCAAGTCTAAACTTACTAGAAGGTCATTTACTTTTGTAACCACGTAATCCACTTAGACTAGTGGTTAAGACTCAAGGATGTTAAGGAGGAGGTCTTGAGTTCAACCCCCATGGGGTACATGGGGAGAGTGTTTTGCCCAAAGAGCTCTAGAACCTTCTAGAAGCATCCACTTGAGTTAACCTTGGCTAACCGGGACACTCTGAACATCTCCTCAAGACTAAAGTCTTTTGAACTAATCCTTGAGAATGTTGAAATTATGAAAGTGTCATTATGAACGCCTTGCTAAGCTCTCTAAGGTGTTAGCTTCATATCTTCTGCAGCCTCTTCAATCAAGAGATCCGTTTTTTTTTCCTTTCCCCTTACATCCACCTAATGATCTAGCTTTGTCGTCTTTTGTTTCTATCCTTTCACTCCTTGTTCTCCTACATTGTAAAGATTTTTTCCTGCAACTCCCAGATTTCCCCTCTCCTCAACGTGAGTTGGAACCATGGTTCTGACTTACACAATGCATCTGACCTCACATTGTCATCAAGTGCAATCTCAATCTCTATCAGACACTACTTTCTCAAATTTGGATAAATCCACCATCTTCCCTTAGGGCATCAACATAGTCATAGTGGAAGAGATGGATACGCTCAATGGATGACATCTTCTACGTGTAATTGTTATCATTGTTGTGGTCCCAAGTTAGGAGCTTTGCCTCCTCTATAGGCAAACCATCATAGATTTTACGCTTTGCATACCTGAAGAAGTATGTAGTTGACTTCTCATTTACAAGTTGTCTTCGAGCCTCTACAAAGTGTCATCCTCCAATAACATAGTATGCATAGTCCTCAATGTAGAGGAGGTATTGGGATATCCAACTCTAGCCAATGCCAAAGTGTAGGGGAAACTATACTCCCATATGTCACAAGGAAGGAGATAAGGAAGAGAGCTCACACACACTCTCACAATCAAAGAGAAGCACACACTAAGATTGAGGCAATAAAGAATGATATTCTTCTTCTTCTTCTATTACATAAAAAGGAATGTACAAGAATGATCTAAAAACAAGAATACAACAAGTGCAATATATAAAGACTAGTACATAAGGAAAAGCCTAATGTCCGCAAATGAATAAGCTGGCAAGAAAAAAATATGCCATCACTCTCGGTAGATGAATCTAGTATAGCTCAATGAAGTATCCTTGACATATATCGGTGTGACCACTATACATGTCAGAGAAACGAAAAACTGATATGTGTCATCCTGGATCATCACATGTTGAGCTTGATATCTCAACACTCCCCCTCAAGCTCAGCGTCATGTCCTCTAATCCAAGCATCTTCAGCTTCTCTAGTCCAAGTGCTTTAGTGAAAATATCAGCAACCTGCTCATTTGTTCTCATATAAACAAGATCAATATCATCTACTAATACCTTCTCTCTGATGAAGTGATAATGTACCTCGATATGATTTGTTCTCGCATGAAAAACAGGGTTCCATGCTAAATGTGTACTGCTAAGATTATCATAATGGATAGTGACAGGCTTTTGCACCTCCACACCTAAATCTACAAGTAGCATCTCCAACCATGATGCCTCACATGCTGCCATTGTAGCACCTCTATACTCAGCCTCTATATTCGACAAAGAAAACCACTAGTAGAACTTCTATTTGGAATACCACCAGCCCAATCTGCATGGGTGTATCCATAAACCAACAAATCTACACCAAGCTCATAAAACAATGCATAATCCAAATTAGCACTCACATAACGTAGAGAGCACCCCAAAGCATCCAAATGTGGCTTCCTCAGAACGTCCATAAACTGGCTTTCAAGTCCAATAGTGTAGCTTAGATCAGGCATCGTAATTATGAGATATATGAAGCGTCCCACAATTTTCCTATACATAGTAGCATTTTCCAATGCTTCACCTGACGTAGTATCTAACTTCAAATTTTGATCTAATGGCATAGAAATTGTCTTACAATTAGCCATACCATACTTTCACAGCATATTCAAGGCATATTTCCTTTGTGACATCCATATACGTGTTTCTGTATGAATAAACTCAATGCCTAAGAAATAGCACATCACACCAAGATCTTTCATGTCAAATTCTTGCATAAGAACTTGCTTTACCTCTTCGATGATTTCTTCATTATCATCACCTACAATCACGTCATCAACATAAATAGCCACAATCGTGATGCCATCATTAGTCTTCCTTGCATATAGTGAATGATCTGCATCACACATAGAAAACCCAATGCTGGTTAAGTAATCAACAATCCCTGCATGCCATGCACGAGGAGCTTGCTTCATGCCCTATAAATCCTTTTGCAACCTACAAACATATTCAAGATGCTTTTAATCTTCATATCCTTGTGGCTGGTCCATATATACTTCTTCCTGTAACTCACCATGTAGGAAAGCATTCTTCACATCCATCTAAAGCAAAGTCCATCCTTTTGTTCTAGCTAATGCAACAAGTGTTCTCACAGTAAACATTTTAGCTACAGGGCTGAATGTTTCCTCATAATCAATCTCATAAGTTTGTGCATGTCCGTTTGCTACCAAACGTGGTTTATACTTGCTTATGCTACCATCAACACTGTGCTTTACCTTGTAAACCCACTTGCAGCATATGGGTTTCTTTGCATGTGGCAATGGAACCAGCTTCCATGTATCGTTTCCATAAAGTGCAACCATCTCTTCATCCATAACTTTTTCCCAATCTACATTTCCAATTGCATCTTCAAAACAAGAAGGTTCAGCATCTTGTATTACCTTTGTCATGCAGGCACAATGGCGAGCCATGTAACTATCATATGACAATCATTGCACCCAATTCCGTATCCTCCCAGATCTTCTTGGTCCTGGGTCACTTCTCCTTGTATGATCTGCATGTGCCTTTCTTACTCCTAGAGTCTTCACAGAGGGCGATCCAAGTTCTTCATCAAGAATCTTTTCTCAACCGCATGAATCTCCATCAGTGTCTTCAAAACATGCACATGTTTTATGACCAGTAGAAAGCTTTTCTTTACCTTTCTTGGATGTATTTGATGAATTTGCTGGACTGAAAGTTTGACGCAATCTTCCAATCCATGGATTTGAGTTGGAATTATTGCTTGGTGATGCATCCGGTCCACTCAAAGCTTGAGATTCTTCACTTGATTTTTCAGCATTTTCTTTGTCATTTGGTTCAAGATTCAATGCTTCTTTGCCATCTACATAGAAGCTTGACATTTCATAAAATACCACATATGTTCTCACCTTCACTTATCCTGTGAGGGTTATAACATTTATATCCATTTTGCTAAAGGGAGTATCCAATGAAGACACATTTTTCTGCTTTTGGATCAAGCTTCATCCTCAACTCATCTGGAACATGTACATATGCAATAGAGACAAAAACTTTCATATGTGATAAGTATGGATTTTTACTTGTAAACTTCTCTTCATGTGTAACTTTATGTACAACAGCAATTGGAGTTTTGTTCATGATGTATACAACCGTTTGCATAGCTTTTGCCCAATAACAATGAGGCATATTCTTCGTAGCCATCAATTCTCTTGCTATTTTTGCAATATGTCTATGTTTGCGTTTAGCAATGCCATTATGTTGTGGTGTGTACCTACATGAAAATTGACATCGAATTCCATGATTTTTTAGAAAATAGCTGAAGTCGTTTGACATGTGTTCAGCTCCTCCATCAAATCCTAATGTCTAAATATACTTCCATGTCTGCTTTTCAAGCATAACTTTAAAATTCAGAAAGTGAGTGAATACCTCACTCTTCTCTTTCATGAAATAGACCCACATTTTTGGGTATGGTCATCAATGAGAGTAACATAAAACCTGCAACCACCCATAGATGTGGTCTTTGTAGGACCCCAAACATCTGTATGTACTATTTCTAGCACATTCTCACTAACATGCTTGTCATGCAGAAATGATGATCTTGATTGTTTACCAAATTGACATGCTGCACATACCTTTTGCATCTCTACAACTTTGAAATTTGGTAGTCCATGGACAATGTCCTTTGATTGCATCAATTTCAGTCTTTGCAAGTTTGCATGTCCAATACGTTTGTACCAGATCTCTATATCGGCAATAACTCTTGCACCTTTTGCAAACATGGCTGCATTCATTTCAGGAACTTTCACATTTAAGGTGAACATCCTACCCGCTTTGTTTCCTTTGGCAATCAATCTTCCATACCGTTTGTATTCCTCTACATATAACCCATCAGCATTGAACGTGACTTGTAATCCTTGGTCAGCCATTTGTCCAATAAAAACCAGATTGTTTGTTATATTTGGAAAATGTGGCACATTAGCAAGGTGTTTTATCTTCCCATCCTCCAAAGAGAGTGCTATATTTCCTTTATGCTCGATAGGGTGCGATGTGTCATCACCTGTTTCAACATATCCAGGAACTGGCAACTTTTGCAAAGTACTAAACCATTCCTCATGATTGATCATGTGATTTGAAGCATGTGAATCAACATACCCAACATTATCATTCGAATTTGAACACCAACAGACATCATATTCCACATGTGATGTTGAACCATAAATAGCTTCTCAGAATCATCTACACTTGTGGATGCATACGTATTATATTGCCTTCTGTTATTTTGATTCTTCAATCTATAATCACGTTCAAAGTCTCCAAGTTTACCATAATTCCAACATCCTTTACTGTCATTACCTGAATCATTTCTTTGGAAATTTTTATGGCCTCTTGAGCTCCCCCTGCCTCTCAACTATCCTCTTCCTCTTGCATGATTTTGTTGTTGACTTTGGTCTTGGTTACTATTTCCTCTGCTACTTCCAAAACCTCTATCTCTGCCTCTTCCTCTGCTAGAGTAGCATACCTGCTCTGAACTAGATTTTCCTTGGGAGTTTGAATCCTCACCAAGATTCGTTTCTTCAATAATGAGCATAGATACTAGATCAGCGAAATTCCAATATTTTCCATGGTTTGTATAGAAGTTCTAAACTGCTTATATGTGGCTCCCAAACCAGGAAGACACACTTCCACCTTATCATCATCATCTACATTCACGCCAATAGATGCAAGTGACTCACATATGCTTTTGATTTTCAAGGTGTAGTCACTTACCGACATGCTCTTCTTCTCCAATGTATGCAAATCGTTCTTGAGTTTCAATTTCCGTGCCTTTGTATTGGTCTCATACAATGTGACCAAACTATCCCAAACCTCTTTCAAAATCTTGGCATCCTATATGTGTCCAATCATGCTATCTTTTATGCTAACATATAGCTAGTACATTACCTTTTATTCTCTTAACTGATCTTCAGTCAGATTCCTTTCTAGTAATTGCAGAGCATTTTCATTCTCTCCTTCGATGTACTTCTAGTAGCCTTTTCCCATCAGTAAATTTATCATTCTAAATTTCGAAGCATGGAAATTGTTCTTGTCTAGCTTATCACTCATAAGCTGACTCATTCCATCTGCGTTTGCCATTTCTCCAGAATTTCTCAACACTACAAAACACTAGTTTTTTTGTGGGCCTCACCTCGTGGGCTCAAAACAAAGATCACAATGGCTCCAAAATAGAGGTCGTTTGTCAATCACGTTTTCTCCATGCCTTGCCGTGTACTCTTCACCATCGCCTTCTCCACGAGCTCTCTACAAGCCCGCTTGCTATGATACCATGTCACGAGGAAGGAGATAAGTAAGAGAGCTCACACACACACTCTAACAATCAAATAGAAGCACACACTTAGATTGAGGCAAGGAAGAATGATCTTCTTCTTCTTCTATTACATAAAAAGAAATGTACAAGAATGACCTAAAAACAAGAATACAAATGCAATATATAAAGACCAATACATAAGGAAAAACCTAATGTCCGCAAATGAGTGACCTGGAAAGAAACAAATGTGCCATCACTCTTGGTAGATAAATCTAGTACAGCTCAATGAAGTATCCCTAACATATACCGGTGTGACCACTATACACAGTGAAACAAAAAACTAATACATGTCATCCTGGATGATCACATGTTCACCTTGATATCTCAACACGATACACTTCTAGTACTTTTTTCCACTCAAGGGAGGCTCTTTCTTAGGGAATTATACCCTCTAAAATTTTTGTGTGGAGGTATGCTTATTGACAATAGAGAAGTTATAGAGTCAAAAGAAAGGAAAATGACAATTGCACATACTAGAGAGAATCAAAACTTCACTTCTTAGTTCCCTAAATGATTATAGAGGCTAAAAATGCTCCAAGTGAGTCATACAGTAAGTAGCCTACAATTTTAGAAACTAGATAAAATCAATACCAAAAATACTAATCAGAGAAGGAGTACTCCAAGGATGAAGACCCTTCTCCAAGAGAAATGCAATAGACTCACACCAAAAGACTATATCCAAGCCACTCAATCACTCTATGATGGTAATAGCCAATTCCACTAGGAGGCCTACTCTCCACATAATCACTACAAAGTGACCTCCACCAGTGTGCAAGTAGCAACATGATGGAGAGAGTGGTGAAGAAAATGGTGCCAAATCTTTGCTAATGCTAATCCTCAATGCCAATGGTGGAAGATAAATGCCCAATGTGTGCAATTCATCATCTTATCTAGACTCGAAGAGGCCATGGCCTTTCTGAATCCCAATGTTCACTGAGTACATGCCCAAGTGGTTTCCAAAAAGGGTAGAGTAAACCAACTATGGATCTAGCAACCAATCTTAATTAGATTCTTTAGATATAGCTTCTGAACACATCATGGATTGGTGGCAATACTACTTGCATTAATTCTCTTTCTGACACTTTATTGACAAGAGAAATTTTCTAGTTATTTTCCACCCAAGGAAGGAATGGTTCAGTCCATCTTAACAAAGTGGTAGTTGCGGATTATATATATATATATATATATATATATATATATATATATATATATATATATATATATATATATATATATATATATATATATATATATATATATATATATATATATATATATATATATATATATATGTGTATGTATGTATGTGTGTGTGTGTGTGTGTATTTATATCTTCTTGCCATCTTCTTTCTTCATGTAGAGAGAAGGATCTGCACTATGTGGACTATACGGACACCTTGCGAGGTACTCAATCAATATTTGGTTCCAAGCAAATGGTGGTTGCTTCAGCCCATACAAAGCTTTGTTCAATCTAGAAACAAAATCTAGATGCATTTTATCTTCAAATTGAATTAGTTGACTCATGTATACCTCTTCTTGAAGTTCTCCATTGAGAAAAGCATTTTTTATGTCAATTTGGTACAATGGACATCTCCTTGCTACACTCACTACAATCGAGGCTCTAATTGTTCCCATCTTTGCAACCGGCTTGGAAGTCTCCTTATATTCGATGCCATGAGTCTGCTTGAATCCTTTCGCTACTAGTCTAGCTTTGTGCCTAGCTAGACAACCATCATCATTTCTCTTTATTTTAGACACCCATTTATTTGGAACAATATTCATACCTGCAGCCTTTGGAACTAGCCTCCATGTGTGGTTGTCCTTGAGGGATTTTATCTCTTCGTGCATAACTTGTTGCCATTCTTTTTGTGTACATGTTTCTTCATATACATCTAGTTCTTTGTCTTTGACCACCTATGTCATATATGAAAAATGCTTTGCAATAAAATTATCATAGCTCAGCCTTTGAATTGGATACCTTGCTCTTGAATAACTTCTTCCATTTCCTTTTGAATATTGCTTCTTCAACTGATTCAACTTAACCTTTGGTGGAATCACATCTTCATAATCGTCTTCATTTGCATTTGAATCACTATTTTAGGTACCACTTTCAGCTTCAAATCTTTCACAACTTGATGTTGGTGATGAGGAATGACTCCTTATTCTCCCCTTCAATGTTCAACTTTCTCCATGTGATGTAGAAGCTTTTGAACCTAACATTTGAGTGCTTGTTTGCTGAAATTCTTCTTGGAGAGCACCTTCATTATCTTCATAATCTTCTTCAAGAATCTTCTCTTTCCCTTTATCTCCAAACCATTGTCTTAGCTCATATAATACCACATCTCATGAAAGTAGCTCCTTTTTCACTAGATTGTAGCACATGTATCCTTTTTGCTTCGATAAATATCCAATGAAAATACATTTTTCTGAGTTTTGCTCCATATTTGTCCTTAGTTCTTAAGAAATGTGAACATAATGCACACGTCAAATGACTTTTCAGATGTGTAAGTTTAGGTTTCTTACCAGAATAAACCTCCTTGGGAGTTAAATTATGCACTCTAGCTATTGTGCACTTGTTCATCAAATAAGTAACCATATTAGTTGCTTCAACCCAATAGTTTAGTGCAACCTTCATCTCGCTGATCATGCATCTTGCAACTTCTATGATATGTCTATTTTTCCTTTCAGCAATTCTATTTTGATGAGGTGTGTACCTACACAAAAATTATCATTTGATGCCATTTTCACAAAGAAAATCTAAAAATTCTTTGTAGAAATATTTGCCTCCTCCATCAGACCTCAAGGTCTTTATGTACCATCCTATTTCCTTTTCTACCTATGCTTTAAACCTCTTGAAGATAGGGAACACAGAACATATAGACAGAAATGTGAAGCTATGCTCAAATGATGGAGAAAAGTTACATGATGTAACTGCATAGAGGAGTATTAAGGTTATTTAATCTATGTCGATATAAAGTTAATTAGAACTAATGTTGAGGTTGCAAACATGTTAAAAAACTCCTTAGATGCTTCTTAGCTAAAGAGCTTAAAGGATGAAATCAATTTGCAGGATATGGTTGAAGGTGCAAGCTCACATGTGAGCTTGAGGGGGAGTCTTAAAAAATAAAGAAGAAGGTCGTATATATTTTGCAAAAATGGTTTTCTTCAAATAGAAGGGAAATAAAAAATTAAATATAGAAGCATTTACTTCAGCACGTAGTGGAGTCCAAAAGAGAATCAATCCAAAAACTGAAACGAACGTGGAGAGTGGTTGCTCAAAGTTGTGGAGGAGTTATGGAGAAGAGCTCAGGAAATCATCATGAGAGCTCCTGGTCACTTGGATCCAAAAGAGGCAAGGGAGGACACTCAAGTACAGAGGAAGAAGTCACTAAAGTCCCCTTGTAGGTAGTTCATTTGGTTTGAGTCATTTCATTTTCTATAGTCTCATAGACTATGTCCAACCGCTCACAACTTCTAGGTAGCCTGCAAGAGAATGACTATTATGACCACCACGTGCTAGAGAGATGACTCTCCTCCCAACCAAATCCTTATATATATATATATATATATATATATATATATATATATATATATATATATATATATATATATATATATATATATATATATATATATATATATATATATATATATTGAGGGGACTGCCTTCTTGGGCAGGTGGATACTAGCCAGCCATGTGTCCCAGTTAACTCGAGTTAACTCAAGTGGATGCTACTAAAAGGCTCTAGATCTCTTTGGGCAAAATACTCTCCCGATGTCTCCCATGGGGATTGAACCCAAGACCTCCTCCTTCACATCCTTGAGACTTAACCACTAAGCTAAGTGGATCACTTGTTCACAAGAGCACAAGACCTCCTAGTAAGTCTAAACTCGAGATCTTTGGTCATACATACGGATGACCAAACAGTGTCCGATTTCAAATCTGTCTGAATCCGCCAGACCCTTGGATGATAGAATTACTTTATTACATTCTTCTCCCCTTGGAAAATATTTTGGTCCTCAAAAATAGAGCTATATACATACTGTAGGCAACCCTCGAGCCTCATGTTCTAAAACTGGAAGAATATGGTCATGTTCTAAAACTGGAAGAACATGTCTCATCTCTGTGGTGGCGTCCCTGCCCAAATGATTCAAAACACTATCTCATTTTGCACTTTGATGAACTGGAAAAAGTACAAACTAGTGAAAGAATAATAAGGGTGGATCTTAAACATATCCGTGGCCAATTCACAGTTTCTCGATATTCGATCTAGGCACAAACATGTGAACTAGGTGGATTCAAATTACTAGTCCTATTTCTAGGCATAACTGGTGCATGGACTTAGTAATGAAGGTGGGATTCTTATCCCTTGAAAGACTTTGAGAACTCTTGATTCTCTTGAATTTGTTTTGGAGAACTTGTAGTTTGGTTGTCCCAAACATCTAACTTAGATGTTTGTACAATGGTTTACTTTGATCCAACAGTTACTTGATTTTCTCACCTGACTAGACGACTACTTTGTCCTAATGAGTTCAAAAACTCCTATGTAAACAGTAAGAGAAAGTAAGCATTTTCTTTGAGTCAACCATTCCATAACTTGCCCAATACAAATTCGTAATCAAAATTTGTCCAAATTAGGACACTTTTCTCAAAGACTAGTTTTTAGCTAAAAGTTCTTGGGAATCATCAATCTATTGAGCAATTCCTAACTTCTCTATTCTATAGTATGCTGGACTCTAGGAAATCATTTAGGCTATAACTTGAAGCAAACTCAGATAAATAAGTCCACTTAGACTTATTATCTTTTAAAGATTGAAAAGGTTCTTGTACATAACATCTATCTAGGATGTTTTTAATTTAGCTATCTAGCTCTAACCAGCTAACCGTGGTCTTTTGCAAAAGGAATAAGATACTATATCTGAGCCAATTCCAAAAGATTTTGAAAAGTGGAAAGAAATAATTGAAATTCAATACAACCAATTTGAACTTCCAAGATACGTAAGCTCACTATGATTCAAATTCTAAATGACTTAGGACTTTAACTTCTCAAAGATCTGTTTCAACAGAGTATTGAAGCATTTATCTATCTCTAAGAGAAGTAAACTGGATTCTCAAAAAGATTCAAAGCAAATCAAAAACATCATCCAACCACAAAATACTAGTGTGGTAACCAACATCAGTGTGTCGACCCACCGAGGTTCTGTTGATGAGTTTTGTATTCAAATAATGCTTCACTTGAGACTAAGTTCATGTCATATTCAGTCTTTTTGACTCCTTACTAGGAATGCAATTCTTGTGCATTTCTTTGAGTCAAAAGAGTGAATTTACCAAGTTACACTAGGAACTTGATGTTTGACTAGGTCAATCAAATCCTTAGTTGAAAAGATCAACTCAAAATCAAACTCCAACTTCTTTCAAAAATTATAAAATATTTCTGAATTAAAAACACTTTATCTTGAAGTGCTTCAAGAAGATCTTGGAAGTTATTTACTTCATATCTTCTATTTGCTTGACCTTGATCTTGAAGTATCTTGAGATACTACTTTCATCCTTCTTGAATTAAACTCCTTCTTTGAAGTCTTAATTTCTTCGTAATAGTCATTCTCTTGCATTGGTATGAGAGGAAGCTTTCATGGCGACCTGGGTGTCTCATCATCTTCTTGAAGCTCTCATGGAGACCTTGTTCTTCTCATCTTCATTTAGCATTAATATAATGCTTTTGTTCTTGGAAATCAGTTATCCGCGTGAATAGCTTCTCATCGGAGCTTGTCATCCGTGTGAATAGCTTCTCATCAGAGCTAGAACTGCATAAAGGAGCAAAAGAAAATCTACTCTTCTACGCACATGACTGCCATCAGCAGGACTCAAAGCCGCAACCGTGTGGATGTAATTGTGATGCTATATCCATTACAACAAAGCGGCGCTGGTGCTAGTACATCCCGAATCATATTACCTGATTTAAAAAGCTCGCTGGCAGCTGGGGCTTCGAACCGAGACGCCTCACATCACATACAAAAGATTTAAACCAAAATAGAAGCCTGTTCTTCGTCCCATCGTGCTCAGTTTGGAACTCACGACCTCATGATGAGGAGGACTTCATCTAGTCCAAGAAGGATCTAGATATCTTTGGGAAAAATACTCTCCCCATGTCTCCCATGGGGATTGAACCCAAGACCTCCTCCTTCACATCCTTGAGACATAACCACTAATCTAAGTGGATCACTTGATCACAAGAGCACAAGACCTCCTAGTAAGGCTAAACTCGAGATCTTTGGTCACACATATGGATGACCAAACGGTGTCCGATTTCAGATCTGTCTAAACTGGCCAGACCCTTGGATCATAGACTTACTTTATTACATAGCTTGATTGCGAGAGTCATATCTCTCAATGTATGTATTCATTCTTAGAGTGAAAATACTCATTCAACATATTATCTAATGTACTTCCTCTTCTAAAAGAGTTTTTTAAATTCATCATGCTTTGTGAGTTATTCAGTTCTTAGCGAAAACTAGTTTTTCAGCGTAACTGAGTGGATAGGGAGCCGGGCTTGAGGAAAAGTGTTGCCATACCAAAAGTACTCCAAATTGAGTGTTTGATAGCTCATTCGAAATCTATTAGTGTCTAGATTGAGTGACCAAAGCCTCAAGTTCATCCTCTTCTTCAATGGTTACCTGTTTTCATTCTAAGGTTGAGCTATAGGTAAATGTCTTCATCTTGAGAAGGTCTTCTACACTTTTTGTTGTGCATAGGAGAGGAATTGTCCAACACAGAGGTGTGCATGGTGAGTAGTTCATGAATGAAGCTTCCAAAAGTGAATATCAAGCTCCTTCAACCATAACATGTAGGCATAGATCGTTCCCTACAAGCGAAGGAAAAGCTCACTTCTTCACACACACTAAGAGAAAAGTGGTGCATTGATTATGCATTCAGAAACATCATACTATGCTCAATCAGCTCATTCATGTAGTACATGAGCACTTCTACAATGGCAACCCTACAAGTATGGGTGGATCTGGCATAGTTGCACTATATACTACACACAATGCGCTTCTAGAAGAATGCTATCTCTATAACTCCACCCTTGTAGAGCATCCATAGGCTTAGAGATTCAAATGACTTCAATTTCTTAGAATGACCACGATAATAGTCTACTAATTTTTGCCACATAGTGCCATATACCTACCAAATCAAACCTCTATAGGAGAAGGACCTATAAGCAAGCGTTGTGAGGCATCTCTATTGTGCTATTTCTCTTTGCCTAAGTGCATGATAGATACTATTTGTTTAAAGCTCAGTCTATTGCACCATCTCTAGGGCATCCATCCTCTCCTCTCTCTTCACTAGAGAGCAAGAGGGAGCATGTGATTCAGTAGCATGCTCTCAACAAATAATCCATGGCTAGTTGTAGAGGAGAGAGAGAGAGAGAGAGAGAGAGGAATGACATGGGCTGTGGGGCTAGACGGTGGGGGAATTGTGGGATGGCATGTGTGGAGTGGGCCTTCATAGAGAAGAGAGAGAGATAGAAAGAGAGGGAGAGAGAGAGAGGGAGAGATAGAGATAAAGAGAGAGAGAGAGAGAGAGAGAGAGATAGAGAGAGATAGAGAGAGACAGAGAGAGACAAAGAGAGACAGAGAGAGCTACAGGGGGGCTATGTGTAAGGCTATAGGATGGGCATTTTTCAAAGAGATAGAGGGGAGAGAGAGAGAGAGAGAGAGAGAGAGAGAGAGAGAGAGAGAGAGAGAGAGAGATAGAGAGAGAGAGATGCAAGGTGAGGTGCATCGTGGGCCATGGGATGAAGGTTTTGGAGAGAGAGAGGGGGAGAGAGAGAGATAGAGAGAGATAAATAGATAGAGAAAGAGAGAGAGAGAGAGAGAGAGAGAGAGAGAGAGAGAGAGAGAGAGAGAGAGAGAGAGAGAGAGAAAGAGAGAGAGAGAGAGAGAGAGAGAGAGAGAGAGAGAGAGAGAGAGAGAGAGAGAGAGAGAGATTTGGTGTGGGGTGCATGACAGGTTGTGCAGGGGGGGTTTGCATAGAGAGAGATAGAGAGAGAGAGGGAGAGAGAGAGGGAGAGAGAGAGAGAGGAGGGAAAAATTGGGGAGTGTTGTGGACTCACGGGGTAGGAGGGCTATGAGATGAGGGATGTGGAGATGGTGGAGAGAGAGAGAGAGAGAGAGAGTTTGAGAGACAGAGAGAAGGGAAAACGTGGAAAGCTGCAGACTTATATGGAAGGAGGGGTACAGGTTGAGGGGTGTAGATGATGGGGAGAGGGAGAGATAAATAGAGAGAGAGAGAGGTAGAGGGAGGGGAGAGAGAGATAGAGAGAGAGAGGGGGAGAGGATCTTGGGCCACTCGGTGGGTGTTAGGACACAGAGGGAGACACAGACACAGTGAGAGAGAGAGGGGAAAAATAGGGGAGGGTTGCGGACTAGTGAGGAAGGAGGTTTGCAAGGTGAGGGATGTGGAGACGATGGGGAGAGAGAGATAGAGGGAGAGAGAGAGAGAGAGAGAGAGAGAGAGAGAGAGAGAGAGAGAGAGAGAGAGAGAGAGAGAGAGAGAGAGAGAGAGAGAGAGAGAGAGAGAGAGAGAGAGAGAGAGAGAGAGAGAGAGAGAGAGAATGGGGGATGCAGAGGGGAGGAGGCCCACAAGGTGAGGGTTGTGGAGAGGATGGGGAGAGGGAGGGAGAGAGGGAGAGAGAGAGATAGACAGAGATATAGATAGAGAGAGAGAGAGAAAGAGAGAGAGAGAGAGAAAGGGATGTGGGATGTAGAGGGGAGGGGGCATCAAATAAACATCAAGAAAATCTTGAACCACAATCTCCGAGGCTGTGATATTTAAATCAATTGAACTCTTCAATAAGTGTCATGTTTCTTGCATGTGATGCTTAAGATTTGAGATTCTCATGATACCAAGTTGAGTATGCTTATAGTACTAATGGGAGTGGCCATCATTCTACTCTATTCTCCTTCAATAGTATGAGAAAAATAGAGTTGAACTAAACATGACTACCAATTATTGAAGTTGCAACCATTTCATGACATCTATCTTTCTTCCACACTCCTAGTTTTGTAATTCCTCACCGAATCTTGAGAATATGCTTCTTGAAGAGAAAACAACATTTACTACATACAAGGACCGAGTTTCTTCTAGGAGATGCTTCCACCTCGAATTGTTCATAGATCCTCTGCTCTACACTCACAAAATCTATCATTGAATTACTCCACTGAAACGCACTCATTTGGATCGACCATTACTAAGAATGGCACAACAATTGCATGTGGTTTATCTTCATCTTGTTCTTAAGATTCAGCATATGTAGATTAATGGTCTTTCTTATATCAAGAGGCCTCCTTCATGTGAGTGGGTCAATAGGGGCCCTGTGGATAATGGTAATAGGGAGGTGGAGAAGTTGCTCCTTATTCTCTGGTTTCCTCTTGATAATATCCTCTTTAATCTTATTCTATTCATTCAGCAAACTCTGAGATGCAAGTTTTCCACCAGGGGCAACTATGTCATCCTAAGAGTCTAAACTTTCAATTTATTCCACATTAGTGGGCTTTGTAGTCTTCTTATGGGGCTTCTTCTATATAGGTTGCTTAACCTTTGACTTTATAGGTGTCATCTTCCGTTGTTAAATCAGCATGATATTCCCCTATATCCATGGCAAGAGATCCATTGAATCCTTGCGAATCTGAGTGAGCCTCTCTAGAACACAACATTGTGGACATAGAAGTTCCATTTTGTGAATCTCATTCGATTTTTATGTGAAACATTATCAGTATCAATAATATACCTTTCTCCTTCCAATCTTTTCTTGAACAACTTCACGTGTTTTTGTGCAAAAGGAATTTTAAACAATGAGTTATTTAGTTCTTTGAAGGTATGTTCATTTGGAGTCTTGGTCATCCTAAACCATTTGTTTCTAACATAAGTATTAACGTGTGCTCATATGAGCTAATGGGCTTTGAAAATTCTCTTGTCATTTGATTTGCCATGAAAATTTATCTTACGATGATACCTCTAGAATTCACAAACTTTCATGGTGGAGAAGTCCAAACTACTTCCTGATTACACTTCAATGCATAGTTGGAGCAAAGAAGTCTTCACTCATAAGTGCTCAAGCTGCACCAGAAATGGTTGTTATAATCTCTTACCTACCTTACCTCTCCGAGGTGACTCCATTAATAGGCTCAATCAATATCAAACCATCTTCTATGTCCATGTGCTCACTTTTATGGCTCGTAGACTTGGACTAATTGTATGCCTTACCCTATGGTGTGCCAAGTGCTATAGCTATAAGAATTGATTGGTTAAAATTTGGTTAGGGAAGTATCTTTTGAAGCTTTACCTAGTTCTTGTCATAGCCAAATAGAAGCATCATAAAGAATCTGAATTAAGGTGTTGATGACCACTGAACTGGTAATAATTTTCTATCGTGTTGCTATCAATTTTCAGATATAGAAGTAAGCTCATTCTTGGAGATTCAAGAGGGTGTAGCAATCCAACTCTACATGTTTGCAAGTCATGTATGAAGAAAATCTGCATAAGGAAGTTCTTTCTCCTACTCTTTTTGGCACTCATCTTAACAAAGATGGTTCAAGTGTTCAATGGTAGTTGAATCAAACTCATAGATCTCACAGTGCTAGTAGTGTGGAGTATGTGTAAGTGCCCTAGGAGGGGCTTCTAAATTGCCTTCACTACTTGGAGGACTTGGAGAACTTAACTAGCATGAACAATCATGCTTTCAAAAAGTTCAAAACTTCACACGTTTTTGTGCAAAAGGAGTGTTAAACAATTAGCTTGCTTTTCAAATGTTATACATACTTGATCACACATAAAAAGACTTATCTAATATCGAAATGTGTTTTGGAGGTTGCCCATCTTGTTTTCAATTTAACATTGATGGATTTTACATTGGTTGATTGTACATTGTTTTCAAATATTCATGGATTGTACATTGATGGATTGCCTACCATGTCACTCTTCAATTTTTAATGATCAATTAGATCGTACCTCTTAATGATTTTTGATTCTCACATAAAGTGGAATCATAGAACCCATAATAATGGGCACAATTTTTTTTTGTAATTACCTAGATACGTGATTTTGGAGATAATCATTTGATGTTACACTTTGAGTATTTATATATTATAAAGGGAATGTTTTCACACTTACACTGTCAATGAAGATGAGCTCCCTCTTTTCGGTAGATCTCTAGGCAGCACTTGTCTCTAGTGATCTCAATAGAATTTGAAATTTGTTGTTTTAGTGGGTCCTTTCATGAACGATGTCCATGGCTTAGAATGTATCAATGATTATGTGTTCTCAATTGACTCATATAAGTTAGATTCTCAATGCAAAAATGCTCAATCCAATCCATCTATTGAAACCGATCAACCCATTGATCTCTCTTTGGATTCAAGTGCATGTGGAGCAAATGATGTCAGCAAAGAGAGAGAGAGAGAGAGAGAGAGAGAGAGAGAGAGAGAGAGAGAGAGAGAGAGATGGATAGAGAGAGATAGAGAGAGACAGAGAGAGGGAGAGAGAGAATAGAAATCATGTGGCATTTAAGCAAAGGCCTCATGAAGTAAGTCAAAGAAGATTTCAAGTCCTTACTTTGGATAGACAAACTGCATTGGACATTGTGAAGCATTGTTGTGGTTTGAAATGTTTGTATAAATTAGGAACGAAGAAATTAAAGTACCTAAGAGATAAATTCTTACATTTACATAGTGAAATGCAAGATATAAACCTTGTTTCTCACATGCAAATGATTGAGGGTAACATGTCGCTTTTGAATATTCCTTTAGTCAAGGGATCCAATGTTGTAGGGCTTGGGGAATTGTAGAATACATAAGATTCAGCAAGCACTTATCATTGGAGATCTCATTTTTTATACATATCAGGGAGTTGGGACCAAAGGATCTAGTTGTCATCATGCAATGAGTTGGATGATGAACTATTTTAGTTTGCATTGTGAAGTTATGCCTACAATTAGAATGTTACACTTGTTAGATAACTTTGCTGGTTGTTAAGTATTTCAAGTCTATAAAGAAGAGATGGAAAGTAAAAAGAGAAGTATGTCCTATATCACCATTTTACTTCATGATGGAAAGAAGAGTTGAACAATGTGTGTATTCGTCATAAAGTTAGAATGGTTGAATGCTCAATTTGTGCCTCTTTGGAAGAGATGGCAAAGGGGTCACAACACCACAATAAAAAGATAATTTTAAAATTCTTCTAAAGAACCATCGTGAGAGTCAAGCTTCACAAAGAAAGAAAGCAAATCATCATCGAAGTAAAGCACAAAAAAATCGAGACCATTATATGTGTTTGTTGATTGATGGTATGCATGAAAAGAAAACATGTGTGCCCCATTTTGCTTGCATTCCTAAGGACATTGGAGATAAAGTCCTCGTGCAAATTCATTTGATTGCTCCTTTGGTATACAATGGAACCGCTTAGCCAAAGATTTTCTTCACATATCCCAATGTGCATAATGATAGAAACCTTATGGTTATTATGATTCATAAAGTTTTGCAATCATGGGAGGGTCTTTTGCCATAAAATCTCTATTTGCAACTTGATAATACTATAAAAGAGAATAAAAATTCTACAATCTTTGGATATTTATACATGCTTGTTGATAGACAAGTGTTTTAGAAGGTTAAGGTAAATTTCCTTTTGGTTGAACACACTCATGATCACATTGATCAAATGTTTAGTTGTTCTCTAAGACGTTGGAATGCCATAATTTTTTTACTCTTCCAATATTATCTCTGTTGATTTTTGATGCATATACTCCAAGCTTGAAGTTCAAAAACTTACACATGTTTATGACTTTAAGCAGTTTTTCTAAGCAGGTATTGATAAGAGTACTAAGGTTTTGGCTCCATTGCAAAAAATTATTTTAAAACACATATTCTTGATGAAGAGTCTTAATGACATTACTCTTTTATTCACAAAAGCAATATTCATGTTCCTAAAGATGGATGCAGATTTTTATTTCATGTGCCTAATTTATTTGTGGATGGTGCAGAATAAGCACCATGTGAAGAAAAAAACAATATGGAAAGATGTGGAAATAAGGTTCACCAAAGTAAAAGGTGGATGCATGTACTTATTGAAAAGAAGAGAGAAATAAATCGTGCAAAAAAAAATTTTGGAGATCAAGATGTATCTTGGTTGCATGAGTTTTGTAACTATCAAAAAGAGCTGATAAACAATACTATTGTAGTGCATTGGCTTATTGATATTCCATTCACATGGGGTTTAAGCACACAAAGATCAATGAATGTGGACAAAGCATGTAATTCAAATACACCTGCAAGATTTATGCATCCATGAGAAAGAAATATTTATGTAGGCCCAAGGATGACAAAACATGGTGAATCACGATGGCAAGGAAAATAAAATGAAATAAATGCTGGAACACTTATTGTAGTCCTTGATGATGGTGATGAGGCTACTAGACCATTTTGGATAGAAAACGTTTTAAAGGTCATTAACGATATTGATCAAAGAAGAATAGAGGTTCTGATAGTCCATTGGTATTTAAATACAAAAAGTAGTAATGCATTCACTAGTAAGGATAACCTAGAAATGGTATTTGACACCAAACAAACACGCTCAAAAGAAAAAATGAAAATAATATTTGAAGTACATCCACTCTTAAAATGGATGATGTAGAAATACTTGTTTATGATTTTTCCTTAACAGAAACAAGGCATTTGAGGAAACCAACCATCAATATGATAACAAAAAATATTCTAGATGTATGTGGGACATATAATCATAGGCAAACGAGAAGATGTGTGCATGATCCTATAGAATCAAGTATGTACTTGGATCAGAATAGAGCTCTTTTTGATTTAGTAGAAGAAGAAGAGAGCTACCAACAATCTCATACTGAATAAGATACAACAATGATGGGCGTGTAGACCTGGACAAAGAAAGTTGTGAGTTAATTTGAAAATCTATGACATTTTTGGTGCCTGTAGAATTGCTCCAAAGCACTTCGCATAATGAAACCATGCTCTATTGCATTTTTTAATCACTATTGCAGATCCTCCATCCAACACATTCAATTTTGATTTTCTATGTAAGTTTTTTTATCACTTTTATATTTCACATATAGATTTTGGACATGTCAATAATAAATATATCCAAACTTTGGTCACATTTTGAGCTCCTAAATTTTCAAAAAATGACAAAAAAATGTCAAAATAGTCGCATGTTTTTCACTTCATTTTTTAAATGTATATATACTGGTGTAAAGAGTTTTCAAATATGACATGTAATTTGCTTGATTTTTGATGAGGGAGTTCTTGCTGAATCAAGACCTAGTCTCGTTTGTTATGACTCAATGCTCAATGATGATCAGAGTGTTTGGATCCTCTACCTAAAAGGTAGTCTTGATTCTTAGGAGATAATTTGAATTTAAATTAGAAACAATTCATGGATTTTATCTCCCATAAGTCACAAGTTTTTTTCTTTTTCCAATACGATTGACTAAGGTCAACTCAAATATTTAACCTTTGAATCTCTTCAAAATATATGCTAACTATAGACTATGAGCATGGAACAAGCTTGTAGGCTTGATCCTTGCACCAATAGCTCTCTTCAAGCCTAAGATGCTTGAGTCTTGAGTTCTTTAATACTTCTTGTAATCCAATCATTGCTTTGAGCATGTTCAACTTAAGTCCATCTATTGCTTTGGTCAACATGTTTGCACATATTGGTGAGTGGATACATATGAAAACTTAATTTTGTTACTTATAATCTTCTCTTTGAAATACTGATAGTCCTCTTCTATGTGCTTGTTCATGGTATGGTAGATTAGGATAGATACAACATGTAATGAATGAATGTTCTCCCGAAAAATGTGTGGAATATAGGGACTTGAAACCTTAATCAAAATACAAGGTCTTGATCCATATTGCTTAGTCAGTTGCATTAGCTAGTCCTCTATATTTAGCTTGAGTTGATGAGAGTGCAACAATGTGTTCCTTCATTGAATACCATGAGATGATTTTTTTACCTGCAAAGGTGAGATATCCTAATGTACTCATAGGTTCTAATTCACCTCCATGGGTGTACCTACAAGCTTTGGATTCTCCATCTTGAACTTAGCAACCATATCCTTTATGTACATCCTTTGGGTGAGATACTTAAACTCTTCTATATATGCTACTTCCAACCTTATGAAGTATGTGAGTTTCCCTAGATGAGTGATTTTGAAGTTCTCTAACATTTGAATTTTGTTCCTCATGATGCCCTCAACAACATGACTTGTGACTGTTATACCATCAACATATGCACAAACGTACATAACTCTAGATTGGTTGGTCTTGATGAACAATGAAGGATTTGATTTTTCCAACAATGATTCCTTTATCCTGCAAACACGTAACAAGCCTATGGTTCAAAACCTTGTGGCTTACTTCAGACCATATAGGGCCTTTCTTATGTGTTCAACATATGCTCCATGCTTGGTAAATCTCACGTTCAAAACTTTTGTTGGTATATTTTGGTAGTGATGTGTGTGAACAAGTTAAGGAATATCAAGGCACTATTTTACCTCTTTAGGAGGTTTTTTTCCAACAATTTGTATGTACGCCTATAACCCTAAGGGGTCACTTATCTTTGTACATTCATTATTCTGTGTTGTGCTTCAAGCTTCTTGTTCTTCTTCCTTTTGTTGTTTGTGTGCTTTCGTAGACCTCAAACTCTAAGAGTTGGTATCAAGGTACGTCACCACTTCATCTAGGGTGTCGTTGAAACCTCCCACTATTGGTGCAATTAGCAAGCCTAGGTGCCTTGCTAAACTTTCAAGACTACACATCACTTTATCTCTTCACAATAAGGAACTTCATGTGAACATATGCTAGTCATTTTGGGCATAGTTACATTGGATAAATGTAAAAGCAAGGAGAATAAGGACTCTTGTAAAGTTAGAGGGCTGAACCCATGACTCATGTGGTAGGTAGAATCAATCCAATTCATCCCTAAAGTGTAGGATCACTTTGAGATGAAGGAGACTTCAAAGTTAAACTCAAAATATGAGTACAACTAGACATGCTTTTAGTTGCGGGCTAAGGGAGCCATTTTGAGAGGCATTTAGCTACTTGAGTGAGCATACATTGATCTTATCTCATGTATGAGAAGTCCAATTCATACCAAGTTCTGAGCTTTGAGCGAATTACTGAGCATTTCTATTCCCAAAATAGAATGTTTCCTCACGTTTTCAGCACATTCAAGTTATTTTTTAATGCAAAATTTTGGAAATGATGCTTCAAGACACTTAGTGGTTTCAAATGCATTATTGTAAATCTTAAAGAGTCTACTAAGAACCTCTAGAGTTAACTTGGTAGGTGTAGAGTAGGTTTTGTGCGACACTAGCTCATCTCTAGAAGCTACCTATCCATCTCCTCACAATGGTATGAGATCAATAACAAATCAACATGGGAGATGGATTTCCTTCATCCACGGACAAGTTGGATGGAGCTAGCTACTTCGCTCGATTACTTAGAATGGAAGCTTGTCTTCAAAGGAAAAACCTCTATGGTTACATATCTAGAGATGAGATGATGCTATTCCTAAAAAGAAAAGGAAAACCAACTCAAGAAGAACAAGAGAGGTTAATCACATGGTGCTCAAAGGATGCTCTAGCCAGGTCATATATTATTAACTCAATCTCTTATTTTTTACTTCCAAACATCAAGAACAACAAAACTTTAGAAGATACTTGCAATGCTCTTGAAGCATTCTTCTCATCAAGTACCAAGGAAAGAAAGAATCAACTCTGGACGGAGTTCAACACACTCAAAATAATGCCCAAGCAAGGTGTAACAAAGTTTTTCACAAAAATGAAGGACTAGCAGATCAACTTGGAAGCATTTGAGAGATCATTGAGGAAGAGTAGATAGTTAGGCAAGTGATCAACGGAATAAAGGTAGATGGCAATTGGTAAGCTTTCACCACAACCATGGACCTCTACACGAACATGCAAGTTCTTGATTTCAACACCCTCATGTGGAACTTGTTCACACATGGGGCAAAGCATAAGAAGAATGGAGATATCTCAAAAGTATTCAATCCTTTGCCCTACATAGAGATAAGAACGAGAATAAAGATAGCAAATGGAAAAGGTAAAAAGTCTTAGGATAAAGATTGTACCTCTAAAACAAACTTTAGAGGAAGAGGTAGAGGCTCAAGAGGAAGAGGTTGAGGAGGAAGACAAGGCCGAGGGAGAACACAAGGCTCCTCTCCATGTGCCATATGTGGCTTAACTAATCACATTAGTGAAAATTGTTTCAGGAATCCTAGAAATCAAAGAGGAAGAGGTTACAACTGAGGAGGCTATGGAAGCTCAAGAGGTAAATTCAACAACAACAATGGTTACAACCATAACTCATTCAACAAAAATAATTATCAAGGAGGATATAGAGGAAGGAGAGACTACAACAATCATGCAGATGATCAAACTCAAGAGGAATCATTACTTCTGATGAACATGACCATGAAGCAAGGTAAAGCAAATGAACATGTATTCTATATAGACTCAAGTTGCTCAAATCATGTAGAAGGTTTTGTAGCTCTTCTCTCAAACATGGAGGATTCAAGGAATAGACATGAAGTCCAAATAGGAGATGACACAAGACATCTAGTGAAGAAGATACAAAATGTGAAGACTTCAAATGGTAACATGAATCTATTAAGCAAGGTATTTTAAAGCCATGGGGCTGAAAAATATACACTTCTTCATGCAAGTCACCATTCACAAATGCAATTTTAATGTCCAATTGATGTACATTCCAACCATGATGGGTTGCAAGTGCACAAATGCTCTGAACAGTAGTTATATGGCATGTAGGTGCTCTATCATCAAAATCAATGCCTCTTTCATGTGCATAACCCTTTGCAACAAGCCTAGCCTTATACCTGTCAACTATTCCATCAAGCTTAGGATTTAGCTTGTAAACCCACTTAGTGCCAGTGACCTTCTTGCCAGGAGGCAAGCCACATAAAGACCAAGCACCATTCCTCATTATAGCATCATATTCAGATTGCATAACAGCCATCCAATTTTTTGAATTTTGTGCTTCGTTAAATGAAAGAGGCTCATTCTCATCATAGAGACTAGATGCAGCCATAGCATAGCAATCTAATGCAAAAGAGGCACTATGAGAGCCTGATTGAGTACGATATGACAGAGGTGCATCTAATTTGCTGTCATGCAAAGTCTGCACCAACCATTCGGCATAGTTTTTGCCTCCTCAATATCAGCTCTCTCATCAACAAGTGCATCATGTAAATCTGCATCAGAAATGGGATCATCTGCATCATCACATGAAACCTGCAAAGGCTGATAAGTTGCCTCATTAGGACCATCACTAGACTATCCACCTGTAGAAAGAGGCAGTAGAGTATCATACATGTCTTTGGAGCTAACATATGTCTCCTTAGTACATGGAAGTAATGACTGAATAGCATCTTCCACAAAAAACAAGATCACGACTAACCAAAATGCATTTAGATTGTGGATGATACAGATGACAGCCTTTACTTTCAGAAGTGTACCCAAAAAAAAAACATTTATCTACTTTACCATCCAATTTTTTGCAATGTTGTTTAGGCATTAATGCATATGCCAAACAACCAAAAACACGTAGATGAGCAATAGATAGCTTGCAATCGTGCAAAGCCTCATATGGAGTGATAGATTGTAGTGCTTTAGTGGGACACCTATTAAGTACATATGCTGCACACATGATAGCCTCAAGCTAGAAACTATGTGGTAAAGCCTGACTCTTGACCATACACCTCGCCATCTCCATGCATGCATAATGGACCTTTTCTGCTTGGACTGAAATTCTTGCAATAGAACAAAGACTAGATCCTCAAATGACAAGGCATTTGGATTGCCTTTCATCATAAACCGAAGAGTAGAAGTGAAACTATGATGTGAATCAGGAAGACCATTCAGAAGAGTCTACACAAGTGAGCTATCTGGTATAACCTCATCAGTGAGCTATCTGGTATAACCTCATCAGCATAAATCAACTCTTCCTTCAAGTCTTTGATCTTTGTTAGAAAATTGTCCATAGAATCACCTTCATTCATGTGCTCACTCTCCAACTGTTTTCACAGGTAAGCAACACGAGCCTCATTCCTAGCTTGGTACAATGTGGTAAGTGTATCCCAAGCATTATTAGTTGTTCTACAAGAGCGAATGTGAGGAATAATGGCACATTTGAGAGACAAAGCTATCAATGCATGTGGTTGGGCATCTCTTCCATCCCAACAAATTTGCTCTACAGTAGGTGCAGCAAAAACCGCAGCCCAAACAAGAATAGCAGAATATCAACATCTTCAACACCATCTACATTTGCTTCAATACCTGTAGTTGTAACAGTTGTAGGTCTGATAGGACGTTTTTCAACATCCTACTCAATGGTCCACAATCCTTGTGCAACCAATACATGTCGCATCATATAATCCCACAACGGGTAGTTGGTACCATCCAATGTATCCTCAACATCCAACATACGAAATACATCACTGCTTTTAGCCATGGCCGGTGACTAAAATACCTTGATGCAAAAAATTGACTATATCTCAAAAAGTTGAACAGAACTGCCCAAACGAATTCTGCTAAACTTGTAGCAGACTTTGACATGCTTATACTGGCAAAAAAAAACTGGTATATACCTTTGGCACAAAAAGAAGAAATAGCCTACACAAGCACTATGATAGTGCGTTCGAAGGCGGAAATAAGCTCACATCCCAATTTCGGCACCACAGAGCGAACTAGTTTTGATCTCGAAAACACATTGAGTATGCTCACCAAAATTCATGCAATTCTAAGACTACAACCGGAGAGGTGGTGACGACGCCCTAGATGAAGCGATGACTTGCTCACATACCAATTAATGGAGTTAGATGTCTGTGCAAGCACACAAACAACACAAGGAAGAAGAAGAAGCTTGGAGCACAACACACAATACTGAATGTATTACCACTAGAATGTACAAAGATAAGTAGTCCATTAGGGCAATAGGTGTATATACAAGCCGGGGGAAAAAAACCTCCTAATAAGGGAAACAAGTGGCACGACGGTCCTAGAATGTTCACACACATCATTACCTAAATATTTCAACATTATAAACGTAGTGCTTGTCAATTTGGCAAGTCTCATAGACAACCATTTACAAAGAAGGGATACATTCATGGAGATCTATTGGAGCTAGTCCATACAGATGTATATGGACCAAGCAAGGAGCCTTCAGTCTCTAGATTCACGTATTATGTGTCATTCATTGAGGATTGTAGCAGATGGACAATACTATATTTTATGAAGCCTAAAGATGAAGTGTTCTCTTGTTTCAAGAAATATCTAGCACTTGTAGAAAATAAAACAGGTAAGAATTTGAAGAGCCAAGGTCCAATGGAGGGGGAAATTATTTCTCCCATGACTTAGTTTTGTATCTCCAAGAGAGAGGAATAAAAAGAGAAATCAAAGTGAAATGAGCATACACATGAAGAATCAAGTGATTGCGAAGAGGACGAGAAGACTCGAAGAAGAGAAATCAAGTCATGGAGCTCCAAAGGCAACGCTAAACTACAAGAGATTAGAGATGTGGTAGAATCATCTCAACAAACCATAAGGAGGTCTACTAGAGAGAAAGGAAGCCAGAAAGGTACAGTTATGACACCTCCTTAGTCACTAAGCATTCGATTTACTAAGCATAGGATAGAAGCTCATAAGAACCATCTACATATTAACAAGCCAAGAAGAAGTTAGAATGGAAAAATGCTATGGAAGTAGAGATAGAAGCTCTACAAGAAAATGAGACATGGGGATTGGTTCCCAATAAACCATTTATGAATGTCATTGTTTGAAGATGGATTTACAAGGTAAATAAGAATTGTAATGGATCAATTAATAGTTATAGCAAGAGTTTTAGCCAACGTGTTTGCACAAACCCAAGGTATTGACTATGAAGAGACATTCTCACCTGTGGTAAGAATGCCCAAAATTAGAGTACTCATGAGTGTTGCATCTTCCATAACTTGGAAGATATATCAAGTGGCTGTTAAAAATGCTTTTCTAAATGGTTGGATTTAAGAAGAGGTATACATGGCTTAACCTTCTAGCTTTAAAGATCAATCATATCGAGAATATCTATGCAAGTTATGGAAAGCCTTGTATGGCTTGAAGCAAGCTCGTAGAGCTTGGAATCATAGAATTATCACTTACTTATAGGATAAAGGTTTTATGGTAAGCAAGGTAGATCCTTCCCTCTTCATTAAGAGGAAACACTCAAAGATCATATATCTTTGTGTATATCTAGATGACATAATCATCACAGGTAATGATGTAGATGGAATCAAGAGGATCAGAGCTTGGATGAATGAAGAGTTCAAGATTAGTGATCTTGGACCTCTCACATACTTCTTAGGTTTGGAAGTAGTATATACAGAGAAGTGTATGTTCCTAACGTAGAGAAAGTACATTGGGGATATGCTTACCAAATTCAAGATGCAAAATACAAAGATTATAGGTACACCCATGAAGGTAAATCTGAAGGTAAATTCTCATGAAGGTGAGTTATATGGAGATTGTACTAGCTATGAAAGCTTACTTGGAAGCTTTAATTATGCCACTCTAACATGAGTAGATATTTTCTATGGAGTTAAAGTGCTAAGTTAATTCATGCACACTCCAAGTAAGCATGACATGGAAGCATCCAAGAGCATACTGAAATTTTTGAAGGGTACAATCAATGAAGGATTGTACTATCCATGTATATCTGATATAAATGTCAAGCTCTTTTCTCATGTAGAATGGTCAGGATCAAAAGATGATGGGAGAAACACTTTAGGCTATCTTACTTTTGTAGGTACCAAATTTATTTCATGATCTTCCAAAAAGCAACCATAGTTTCTGTTTAATCCATAGAATAGGACTTGCAAATGCTACTCAAGAAGCTATATGGATTAGGACCTTATTTTAAGATTTAGGGTTGAATATTTCTACTTCATACATATAAGGAGACAATATTAGTCCATTAGTTCTTGTTGCTAAACCTAGTTCTCAAGCCAAACCCAAGCACATAGAAGCTCACTATCATGATGTCAAGGAAAAGATCATGATTAAGGAGATACAACTCTCATATGTATCCAATCATCAACAATCTGAAGATATGATAACAACAACATTGGATGGAAGCAAATTGAATAGGCTCAAACCCATGATTGGACTACATGAAATCATGAAGGATTGAAGAATAAAGCATCTTAGGCTTGAAGGGAGTTGTTGGTGCAATTAGCAAGCCTAAGGGATTGGCTAATCTGTTAGGACTACACATTATTTTATCTCTTCACAAGAAGAAACTTCACGTGAACCTATGCTAGTCATTTTGAGCAAAGATACTTTTGATAAATGTAAAAGCAAGGAGAATAAGGAATCCTTGAAGGTAGGGAGCTGAAAATGACTAATTTCATAGGAAGAATCAATTCAAATCATCCCTAAAGTGCAGGACCACTTTTAGGTGAAGGAGAACTCAAATTCAAACTCAAAATATGAGTATAAATATGCACGCTTTTAGTTAGAGGCTAAGGGAGCCATTTTGAGAGGCATTGAGCTACTTCAGTGAGCATATGTAAATCTCATCTTATGCAGGAGTAGTCCATGATACTTCCCTATGTATCATATGTTCATTAGCATATACATTGTGATACATTATGTCAAGCTCATCTCTCTCTCTATTGTTCTCTACAACATCTTCATCATTTTAATGACCTTGTGAAATTGATTTCGTTGCATATGCTGCATCATTTGCTATATTCTGACATGGGTTAGATAGAGTAAAAGGTCTACTATTGGCATATCAATTTTCATTACATTTAGTTTAGAGGATCTACATATATGAACCATAAAAGGTGACTATGTCTACACATCTTCTAGATCCTAAAATATGGGGATGACCCCCTACCCGACTTGGTAGAGTCATTTGTTAGTGTATGGTAGGGATAAATTGATGAAATAAGTTGCTTTACTTATCTAGGCACTCCAACATGATGTGCACAAAAGCTCTCCAGTAAACTCATACGAGGTTGTGAGATCTAAGAAAATTAATGAATAGTTTTATTCCCAAAATAGAAGGTTTCTTCACATTTTGAGTACATGCAAGTTATCTATTTTGATGCAAAAATTTGGGAATTATGCTTCAATACAATTAGTGGTCCGAAATGCATTATTGTTAAGCTAAAAAAGTCTACTAATCATCCCTAGAGTTAACTTCGCAAGTGTAGAGCAGGTTTTGTGCAACACTAGCTCATCTCTAGAACATATCTATCCATCTCCTCACACTCAGGCCACAGTCTCATAATCACACAAAAATTGTTGACATACTCAAGGCAATTAGGAATTCAGAACGGCTTTGCTTTGTTGTGTGGAAGGTTTTATCTGAGCTAGTTTATGCCTCTAAATGCAGCAATTGCATGGCCAATACATGCAATTTCATCTTTTTGTGCCAAACATATATCCACGTTTTGGTTTGCCAGTATAAGTGCCTCAAATTCTACTATAAATTTGGTAGAACTTGACATGGTAGTTCTTTTCAACCTTTTGAGATATAGTCATTCCTCTACATCAATGTATTTAAGTGAGTGACCATGGCTAAAAGCAATGATGTTCTCGATATGTTGATTATTGAGGATAAGCTGGATGGTACCAATAACCCAAGATGGTCATATATGATTCCTCATGTACTAGTTCCGATAGGATCATGGAATATTGTGCACGATATTGAAAAACATTATACTACACATGCAAATATAGTTATTGAAGGTGATGTGAATGGTGTCGAAGATGATCTTGAGGTTCCACTTCATGCTATGGTTCATGTTGCACCTATTGTAGAGCGACTTTGTTGGGATTGCTAAGATGCTTAGGCACATGCATTGATAGCTTTGTCTATCAAACATGCCATTATCCCTCATATTCGCTCTTGCAAAACAACAAAGGATGCTTGGGATACAATCATCGCTTTGTACAAAGAAAGACATGAGGCTAGTACTGCTTATGTCCAAAAACACTTGGAGAGTGGGAATATGAATGAAGGACATTCTATGGGTAGTTTTGTGACAAAGAACAAAGGTTTGAAGGAGCAATTGATTTTTGTAAATGAAGTCTTGTTTGATGGTTCACTTGTGCACACCATTCTTAATGGTCTTCGAGATCTTTGGTTGATGATGAAAGGAATTCCAAACGCCTTAACATTTCAGGATAGTCTCTGTTTTGTTGTAGGACTATGCAAAAGAGGTCCATTATGTGTGTTGTAGATAAAGCCTCTTAGCTAGTCAAATGGGCAAAGGTAAATGGAGCTCATCTGCTCGTAAGTAAAAATCTACTAATGCTATACAATCAAAGAAGGAAGACAAAGGCAAGAAGAAAATAGGGAAGCAACAATATTTTTGCAAAGTGATTAAAAAACAAGAAAAGGAAAAAGAGGCTAGAATGGTTGCTGCGAAAGCCTTTAAACCTAAAGCAGAGTGTGCAAATCTTGTGTAGAATGAAGAATGGGTGTTTGGGCTACTCTCTATGCTTGAAGTCATAACTTCCATCCATAATTAGAAGCTTTTGTGACCTATCAAGGTGCAAGTTATTTGTTTTGCATCAAAATGTTTTTGTTGATTTTTCAAAGTACCTATTGGATTGTATTGCACTAACCATAAGCCTACAAGGTCTACTTTACATATCCAAATAGCTAAGGAAGGTCCTATAATAGTTTGTTGGACCAGCTTCCCCACTTAATAACCTACTTCCAACCCTCTCCAAGCTTCTCCAACTTTTTTCATGTGTAGGTTGAAAAAGGCATTATATCGATTGAAGCAAGCACCACATGCTTTGTATGAAAGGATACATGACTACTTGATTGCATATGGTTTTGACAAAAATCCAACTGAGACACCTTATATGTTAAGCGTGCAAATGATGCACTTCTAATTATTGTTGCCTATGTTGACGATGTGCTACTCACTGGTCCTAATAAGAAGAATATTTCTGATTTTAAGGCTGATTTGCATGTCTCATTTGAGATGTCATATTGGGGGATATTTCCATCATTATTTGGGCATTCAATTTGATGCATTATTCTAGCATTTTGGGCTTGAACATTGCAAGCCTTTCACCATTCTTGTGGAAAGAGGTTTATGGTTGAGTCTTCATGATGCTCAAGATGAATTTTATGTTGTTTTCTATTAACAAGCTATTGGTTTCTTGATTTACTTATGCATAAGGTAGTGTGATATTCAGTTTGGTGTCTCACAGATGAGCAAGTTTATATATTACCTAGGTGTCAAGAATTTAAGCACACCTTCTGCTACATGAGTGGTACCCAACTGCTTGGATAATTTTATCCCAAGGGGGGATCACTACTATCAGATTTACATGCTTTTTTTTAGACTCGGGCTAGGCAGGTTGCTATGACACTCGTGGTTCCACTAATGTTTTTTGCTTCATTCTTGGGAGCTAATGCATATCTTGGTTGAGCAAGAAGTAGCTGAATGTGGCCACTTCTAGTTATGAGGCTAAGTATAGGGAAGCTTTCATTACAACTATTGAGTGTGTGTGGCACACACACCTATTGGCTAATTTGGGTGTTGATCAATCTTTCGCCACCACGATCTTCACTTATAGTAAGAGCACATTAGCAATTGCAATCGATCCTATGTTCCTTGCACACACAAAGAAGATAGAGGTGCAATATCTTTATGTTAGGAAAGGTTCTTAGCTAGAGAGATCTGTTTGGCATTTGTGCCCACACATGAGAACATAGCATACCTTTTCACAAAGGCTCTCCCTCCGGAGAAGTTTGAAGCTTTCCACAAAGATTTAGGCTTACTTTCTTTTGTGGACTGATCTCTTTTCGAATAGCTTGGCTCTCCCTTATATATGAGTGTGAGCTCCTTGATTAGCTCATCACTCTTTGGGGGGGGGGAGGATTTGTTGATATATTTTGGTATTGATGTGTGTCAACACACTTAGGAGGGACGAGGGAGCTTTTCCCCTATTTAGGAGGTTTTTATCCTCTAACTTGTATATACCCCTTTAACCCGAATGGGCTATTTATCTTTTTACATTCACTTGGTAATGCATTGAGTATTGTGTGTTGTACTTTAGGCTTCTTCTTCTTCTGCGTGCTTCTGCACACCTCAAACTCTAACACCTTTCTCAAAACTCTTACCAACAATAAGGTGTTTGTGATGGAAGGCACATAAAGGAATCTAATTAGTAGATTTAACATATGTTACCAGTAGATTTCTTCACATTACCTATCTTCTCAACTACATGTCATATTTCATCTTCTATTTGGACTTCATGTTTTATCTTTGAATCTTTCAAGTATAAGAGTAGAACCATAGTGCTTGCCACATGATTCGAGCATTGGGAATCTATGTAAAACACATGCTCATAAGTCTTACCATGTTGCATTGTCATGTTCATGAGTAAATGTGAATCTGCTTGAGCTTGTTCATCTATATAGTTGTTGTAGTCTCTCATTCCTTAGTATCCTCCTTGATAGTTTTTGTTGTATGAGTTGTTATTATATCCATAAGAGTTATTAAATCTACCTCTTGAGTTTCCATAGCCTCCTCTATTGTATCCATTTCCTATTTGATTCATTGGGTTCTTTGAACAAATCTTAGTGATGTGATTTGATAAACCACATATAGCATAGGGTGATGAGATTTGGGCTCTCCCTCTTCCTTGTCTAACTCCTCTAACTCTTTTTCTTAAGCCTCTACCTCTACTAGTGAAATTGGTTTGAGAGGTACTTTCTTTATCATCAAGTTCCTTAACTTTCCCTTTGTTTTGATTGTCTTTACTTCTATATGTTTGGAGGGTAGGTGACTCCTTTCTAGCTCTCACCATTCTTCATAAGCTTTGCTTCATGTGAAAAACGTTTCCCCATGAGTTTGTTGAAGTCATGTACTTGCATGTCCATGTAGAGGTCATTAGTTGTGGTGAAGGCTTCCCACTTTTCATCAACTTTGATCCCATTAATGACTTGCCTCAGAACTCACTCCTCATAAATGATCTCTCCAATGCTCCTAAGTTGGTCTAAAATCTCGTTCATCTTGGTGACAAAGTCACTCACATGTTTCTTGGGCTTGTTGAGTGTTGTAGACTCCATCCCTGGTTGATTCTTCCTAGGTTTGGCGCTTGAGGAGAAGAATGCTTCCAAGACATTTGACATCTCTTGAGGGGCTTTACGATTCCGAAATTAAAGGAGTAGAAATTCAGATATAGATTTGTGAATGTATGATCTTGCCAAAGCATCCTTTGAACACCATGCATTCAACCTTTTGTGCTCTTCTCGTGTTGGTTGGCCCTTGCTTTTGAGTATTGGCATCATCGAATCTCCATAAATGCATCCTTATGAGAGCCTGCCTTGTAGATAAGCATCCATTTTGAGAGATGAAGCTGAGTTAATACATTCTATCCATCTTCTTAATGCATGATGAAAATCCATCACCCATCCAACAAGTAGGCATGCATCATCTCGTACCAAGAAAGTGGTGTTTGAATAAAACCACATAGTCCCTATTTCAACCTACACACTTTTTTTCATGCCCTTTCTATAGAAAATCACGAGGTTAAAACACATACACGTCCTCAAGTAAATTACCATTCACAGATGATGTTTCAATGTCCAAGTGATTTAATTTGCAACCATGATGAGTTGCTAGTGCAAGAATGCTATGAAATATGGTAATTCAACATGTTTAAGCAAAGGTCTCCTAAAAATCAATGCCTTTATCTTAAGCTTACCTTGGGAAGAAAGCCTAGATTTATACCTACCAATTGTTCCATATGGCTTATCGTTTTATCTTTGCACCCATTTAATGCCAATGGCATTTTTACATGCACTTCAATCAAAAAAATCCAAAGTATCCTTATTAATAATTGAATTGTATTGTGATTGCATAGAAGCCATCCAACTAGTTTGAATTTTTTACTTCATTGGAAAACGAAACCTCATTCTCATTATTAGGACTAGAGACAAACATTGCATAACAATGTGTTGAAAAGGAAGCACAATGAGAGTCTAAGCAAGTATGATATGATAAAGATTCATCTATTTTTATATCTCTCAAAGTCTACATTAGCCATTTAGGCATAGTTATTGCTAGTTATATATCACCCCTCTCATCAAGAATTTATCATGTAAATCTTTTTCATCATTTAAAACCTATAAAGGTTGGGAAATCACATCTTTTAGTTGAAAACTTCTATATGCACCTATAAAAAGAGGAATCAATGTGTCATGCACATCCTTTGAGCTAATTAATGCCTCCTTGGTACATGAAAGTAAGGGATGAGTTGCATATTCCACAAAAACAACATCATAACTAATGTTAATACAATTATTTTATTGATGATACAAATTATAAAATTGAATTTTATAAATGTACCCAACAAAAATAAATTTGAGTGTTTTATCATCATTTTTTATCCATTTTTGTTCAAGCACTAACAAATATGCCAAATAAAAAAAAGCATGAAGATGAGCAAAAGATGGCTTGGGACCATGCCAAGACTCATATGGAATGACATTCCATAATGACTTCATGGAATACTTCTAAGTACATATGTTTCACACATAATAGCTAAGCTAAGTGATAAAGGTCGAATTTTGACCATACACCTTTCCATTCCCATGGGTTGAAAAGTAGTGTATATACTACACACCTCAACAAGAGGCACACCAATGCATTAAAAACATGTAAATTGATGTAACAATGAGCTTGTGAGTATGTTGAAAGTCAACGCATCCCTATGTTAATGTGTGACATTGAGGATTCCATTGATATATCTTGGTAGTGATGTGAATGAATACACACTATTGTTGGGGAACCTTTTCCCACTTTAGGAGGTTTTCTCCCTGGATTGTATATATTCTTGTAACCCTAGCATATCAATTATCTTTGTACGTTCACTTGGTTATGCCCTCATTTAGTTTTGCACTCCCAGCTTCTTCTTCCTTCTTGTGTTATTGGTGTTCTTCCACAGATGTCCATCTCCAAAAACAAAATGGTATAAGAGTAGGTTCTTACTTTATCTACAATATTGTTGACACACCTTGGGTCATAGTCTCTGAATCAAACAAAAATTGGTGAGCATTCTTGAGGCACTAAGCAGCACAAAATAGCATCACTATGTGTTATCCGAATTTTGATTTGAGCCTCTTTCACCATCCAAACATTCTACCATATTGATTGTGTATGAAATTTCTTCCTCTTGTGCAAAACATATATAGACTTCACTAGTAGCAAGGAGCCAAAATACTGGTAGAGATCTAGCAGATTTCACCATAGCATGTATATTAAATGTTTTCAAATACGTTGAATTTACTACATCATGATATTTAGTTAATCATAATGGCTGAAAGTATTGATGTATGGTGTATGTTGGTTGTTGAAGATAAGTTGGATGGTACTAATGACCCATTGTGGGCATACATGATGCATCATATATTAGTAGAACAAGAGTTGCGAAACATTGTGTAGGGTCTTGAAAACTATCCTACTACACTTACAAATATAGTGATTGAAGGTCAAACAAATGATGTTGAAGATGATGATCTTCAATTCCCTGATGGTGTTGCGGCTGCTATTGCACCTACTATAGAGAAATATCATTGGGATGGCAGATATGCATAGACATATGCATTGCTAGCTTTGTTTGTCAAAGATGCCCTTATCTCTCATACACACTTGTAAGAAAACAAAAGAGGTTTGGGGAACATAGTACATTATACCAGGCAAGAAATAAGGCTCGTGTTGCTTAGCTCAAAAAATAGCTGTAGAGTGAGCATATGAATGAATGAGATTCAATGGATAGTTTCTTAACAAAGAGATAAGATTTGAAGGAGCTAAGACTTGAAGGAGCTAAGATCTTTAGGAAAAGTGTGCACTTTTGCACACTTTTCCTAAAGATCATCTAGATTTATATCAAAGTTTTTCTTCCACTAGTCAATTAATAATGAAAGGAAATCCAAATACCTTAACATTTGAGGATTTAATCTATGTTTTGGTGCACCAAGACTTTTTGAAGCTAAAGAAGTCAATTATGCTCATCTACTAGTAATATTTTTTCTTTCTACTGCTAGAGAATCAAAGAAGGAAGACAAGCCCGATAGACATATAGAAAATAACCAATTATCCTACAAGTGTTATAAGCAAATGGATCATTTAATTAAAATTTGTTCTAAATTGGCTGAAGAAGAGGCATAGAAGAAAGAGACTATAGTGGTTTTTGTAGATGCCTCTACATGCAAAACACAACATGCTATTCTTGTTCAACATGAAGAATGGTCATTTTTTATTGTTTGTAGCTATGAACCATCTTCATGAGGAATGTATGACTCTAGGAGGCTTGGATGTTTGGTACTTTGATAGTTTTGAAACCAAATATATTACCTTGCATCATAGTTTCTTCACTTGTAATGATATTTGGAAAATGTGCTAGAAAATTCCTCTTGCCTTGTACTGAGATTTGGAACTATCATTTAACTATAAAATGTGCTATAAAATGTGCTAGAAAATTCCTCTTTCCTTGTAATGAGATTTGGAAATATCATCTAACTACTACTAATGATACGTCTTTCACATTTGTAGGTGCCTTGTATGTGAAGGGATCAACAAACATTTGTTATCAATTTCAGGATTACCTTGGATTGTCTTGGCTATGAAGTTTGTTGATGATAGATGTGTAGTTGATGGTTTATTGAACGATGAAGTTATTGTTGCTTTAAGCATTTTATTTCATGTGTTGCATACACTCATAGATTATGCAAAATTTTTAAATGACTCAGCCTGCGAATCTCGTGACTCTCAAGCTATCGCACACTTTGGTCATTTGGATTTCTCTAGTTTTCTTTGCCTATGAAAATAAAAAATGGTGTGTCCTAGTAGATGATTCAGTTAGAGCTCCTCATAAATTTTAATTTGTTTACAATGATGTCTATGGTTCTAGGCATACATCTTCACCTTAGAATTATCTAGAATGTGTGAGTTTCATTGATCACTTCTCGATGCATGCATGGGTTTATCCATTAAAAGCAAAGTCTAAGGTGTTTATTTGCTATCGAAAATTCCTTGTTATGGAAAAAAACTTCTCATCATGGAAAATGCAGGTCCTCCATTCTGATGTAGGGGGAATAAATGTCTTATGAGTTAAATGCATTTTGGGTCGAGCATACGATAAAAGAGCATCATAATCGGCAATAACATCTTCCTCCAAAGAAGTAAGTTGAACAACACCACTTCGAGAGATTTTCAAAATCTTCAAGGGGATATAACATGTTTTTTGTACATTTTCGGCATGTTCCTTTAAGGTTTATACCAATACCAAGTTCAATTGGTTATCTTTGATTTCAACATCAAAGCAAGCCTTTTAGAATTTCATTACTGCACAGAGAGCTACCATAACTCTCAATCGTTTTCTTGGATTATCTGAGGCAATGTGCTATATTCAAAAGCTCCCCTTCAATACATTCATATTCTTTTGCTACTCATAGAGTAGGTACAAGAAAACTTATTTCTTGAATGGCTTCTTAACCATGGACTAGGTTCATTAGAATTTCATCTACAAACATCTCATAAGCCGCTAGAGAAGCCTTAATTGCATGGTGCAATTGTTTGTCCCTATTGGATCTTCCCTTATTTAACAATTTGGTAAAACAATGGATAGGAATTAGGTAGAGCTTTTATCTTCTACATTGGCTTATGGGTGATAGAGAGTGGACCTTATGTTTGATAAAAAATGTGTTAGGAGGTTTCTATATCACTTCATTGATGACATGATTCCTTGTATGTCTCATGATCTTGATAGGAAGTCCAAAGTGAGTGATGATATGCTCAAAAAGGAATTTTTAATTCCTACAAGCATCACTCTTAGTAGAATCTTTGGATTCAATCCATCTCATTAAGTAGTTGATACCTAAAATAACTTAATCTCTATGTGAGCCTTTTTCCAATTGATGAATAGGTCCAATAAAGTCAATGCTCTACTTGGCAAAACCTCTAACTCAAATATGTAGTCTTAAGGGCA
>CM035422.1:130226915-130291915 GCA_020310875.1 Ceratopteris richardii | reverse complement strand
TTGTGGTAACAGAACCTGGTAGACATGCATACACTTTGAAGGGTGAATTTATTTTCCCTTCACCAAGATCTAACTTGTTCACCTAGTTTGAGGCATTTGGGTTGACTCTCAAGGGTACGACTTGAGATTCCTTTCAACCTCTAAATAGTTGTAACTACCAAGATATAGCTCAATTGCTAGAAGCATTCATGTGAAATTTTCCAAGAGTGGCATCGGGCATAACACATCATCCTTGATCCACAACTTCAAGCAGACACCCCAAGAAACAGTGCGAATCGTAGGAAGAGGGTTCAGAAAGTACTTAGAAAGATGCCCTATTCCAAAACTACCCATACCAACCAAACAAGTGGCCTTGTTTTTAGATGGCTTACTAAGCACCAAATTAAGATCATATGTGTACTTGAAAGAACCTAGATCCATAGAGGAGTGTGTGCGGATGTGCACTAACATAGAAGAGAACTTGGATGAGGAGCTAGAGTTGTCCAAACTCCAAAAGGATTCTGAGAGTTCTACTAGACATTCTTCTAGAACGTCCACTAAGATAGATGAGATAGCTAAGCAAGTTTCCAAGAAGCTAGGAGTTCAAAATAGACAAACACCAAGGGTCACCTCAATGAAGCGATGTTACAATTGCTGAGGAGGCCACATGGCCAATGTTTGCTTGATGATGGCTGAACCCCAAGGAAACCCTTATGGTCCATATTGCACTATTGAGAGAAAATACACAGAAAACACCACTCAAGATTATCCCTACAATAGGTAGGTTGTCAAACAAACTTATTAGCAACCTTACCAACAAGGTAGCTATCAGAACCAATACCAACAACCATATTATAGGCCACAACGACAATATCAACCTCAATACCAACAACAATACGAGGCGACCATATAGGCCACAACCGGTCCTAAGAAACCAACTATGACCTCTTGCTAATATGATTCGAGTTAAGTATGCAGTAGCAGAGGAGATCCCTAATAGAGCATTGGTTCCAATGACCCCTTTGGTCTCAAACAACTACCATCATGCTCACAGTTATGACTACTCCTATGAAGATAGTCCACAACCTTACTACACAAAGTCACTTGAGCATAGTGAGACTCATCCATATCAATACAAGGCACCACCTATGGAACCAAATTGGGAGCTAGAATACTCCAATGTCATGTACACAAATCCTAACCCCATGCTCCAAGGGAGACAAGTATGACCACAAGCCCCTAGAGGACCATGTTTTATATGTCCATGCGACCATTTTATTTGTGAATGTCCCCACCCACCGAGCTTTTGTCCTGAGTGCGGCAAGGAACATCTCTTGAGAGATTGTCCAAGGAACCCCTCTAGTGCACCCAAGGTTACACCTATTAATGTGGTAGGCTTACTAGTAGATTCAAGTTCAAGTAGTGTTAACATGGCTCCTACACAGGGAGTTACTAGGGCACATGCCTTACAACAATTGAAACAAATTGAACAATCAGAGTCAAGAAAATTAGGAGAGCCTAGTGAGAGGAAAACAAGATCATGGAAGGATACTAGGGAGGAGGTCAATTGTAAGTGGGCTAGAAAGTTATTTGATCTAGAAGAAAGCTTGAGAGATGCAAAAACCTAAATTGCAGGCATTGCATCTCAAAACCCCTCACATGCCAAAAACCCATCCATCTCACTTCATCCCTCCCCACCACCCATTGTAAATAGACGGGAACCAAGGTTTTTGCTTGAAGATCCAACCCTAGAAGGTTTGTACATGATGTTCAAACAAGGCTCGAGTTCAAGAAGGGCCAACAACTACAAACCTAGACAAGAATTACCCTAGAGCAGATTTAGAGTGAACAAACAAAAATGTGCATTAAAATGGAAGCAATGAAGTGATATGAATAATAATGATAATAATGAAAAGTGAAAAAAAAAAGTAATGTTCAAGCACGGAAGCTTCATATTTTAATGTACTTTCTGGAAACAAAATTGTGTATACTTACATGGGAGAAGGAAATACATTATATCCTAGCTTATGCGAGTTATACACCCCAAAAAGGTACAACATTCTTAGTGGTGTACAAAGCACAACAACCAAGTGATATTTGTGTTATCACAAAACATGGAGTCAAGCATGATAGGCCATAAAGATATTTACTAGGTCCTTAAGTTGCCATCGAGCATCCCTAACTAGCACGCTCTCTCTAGGGATCTTTAGATATTGATGCTCACGTGGAGCATCTAGCTCCATCCCCTGTGAATGATTCTCAAGAACCACTTCCTCTTTCTTGGAGCCATGCATCATGAAGTACGCTCTCTACATGTAATATCTTAGCACACATGTTCTCTATACAATTTGAGGTGTGCTCAGCCATGAGTGTATTAGCCCTAACTAGTGAAGAAGGTCCTAATTCCTTACTAGAATAAAGTGAAGGTCTCATTTTATGTTTTTATGGTTTTATGATTTTCTTTAAATTTATATGCTCTATTTTAATCCAAGATAACAAAGTGATAGTGGAAATGAACCAATCACAAGTGGTTGCATAAAGAAATAATAGAAAAAGAACCTTTTAGTATGATTTTATTAATTTTTATGCATATGCATGCTAAATTTTAAAATTTCAATAGCATTTCTGTAAGAAAATTGAAATTAGAACAAAAAGACTAAGTGCACTACACTTAATTTCCAAACCAAACAGTGCTGACAGACACTATATTTATACGATGAAATCAAAGGGCACTACATGCACTTGTAGAAAACTTCATGATTGCAGCATAATATAATAAATAAGAACGCAAAGAGTTCTTATAATTTCTTGGTTGTACTTGCAAGATCAAACACTTATATAGTACTTTAATGCAAAGCTTTAGAGCTGAACAAGCCTCTAATCAATCATGTACTACACATGCTATGGATTATGCTTGTTCTATGTGCACAACAATGCATGAAAAGAGCAAGAATGCATATAAATTGACAAGAGAACACACCTTGGAGTCTAACAATTTGATGTGTATGTATGTGCAAGAGCTAGTGATGGTCAATACACACTCCTCTTGATTCGATAAGAGTATCTTGATGGTTGAAAACATGCTAAAATGGAGGTCTTAGTTGTTGAATAGCGAAATCTAGAGCTATATAGAGGTTTGCATATGGGTTCAACTCATGGCATGTGATAACCAATGGATAGATCTCTTAGAAAGGAATCCATAGAAAGTTAAGTCAATGTCTTCTCTCTCTCTCTCTCTCTCTCTCTCTCTCTCTCTCTCTCTCTCTCTCTTTCTCTCTCACCTTCTCCATGAGCCCATGAGCGAGTTGATTGCTGGACTTTGGGCTGCTCCGAGTGTACTTATGGTCACCATGTGTGCATGCGAGCTTGAGGGGGGCTCATGACTTCTCCCAAGGGTTTCTCCTACCTTCGTTTCTTGCCAAATGATGGTCTTTGCTACACCTAATCGGAGGCACATCAACTAAGGAGGAGGACGATCAATTGGCTCTCCATGCGGTTCCACAAAAATTCTTACGTGAAACTCAAGATGATTTTCCCCAAAAATTGTTCAAAAGAAGCTCTGAATACAAAATGTGATAAGCTAAAAACTCTCTTGAATATTGGAAACTAAAGACTTGTGAATGATGTGTGTGCAACTATGCTCCCATCCAATATATCCTCTACATTGAAACTAGTAATGATTTCAAATGGTCTGGAGCCACTATATGGCAATCATGCAACACTCATCCCCATTACCATGTAGTACCTCAGGATATCCCTTGAGCTTGGGACCTTGGCTATGGCTAGCTCTCGTCCCACACACACACATGGAGTCGTCTCTATAGACCAATGTCTGACACCCATTTTTTGTTTTTCCTCTTTTAATGAATTCTCTCAAGTACTATTGCTACTCTCACTTAAAAAAATTGGTTCAACTTAGCACCACCACAAGAAAGAGTTTCCTTAGAGTTAAAAGTTTGCAACGAACAATCCCCTCAGAACTCACATGAAACTAGTTCTACGGTCAATGAATTTCTAGATGCTTCCCAGAACGTGTATGCCTCTAAGGTCCACTTTTTACTAACCTTGCAAGAAAGGATTTCCTTACACAGTAGTCACATTTTCAAATTCTATCTTGATGAATCATTGTTATCGATTATCTGGAAAGTGTTAATGCTTCAAATGCACGTTAAAAGTTCAACTTTGCAATAGATTCATACTTTGATCGAAAATCCTAATTTAAGGTATCAAGGCTTTCCAATGTTCTCCTTTTTAATATTATGTGTCTGATGGCAATCCCAACAAGTGACTTTGCTCTCGGCTAGATGCGAGTCATTTGACATATAGATGACGAAATTCTAATAATGCAGAAAATGATCTCTCTGGAGTAGGGCAATCCGGATTAGCACTTTAGGCGTTTTCAATGGTTTTGCCCTTGGATATGTCAAGGATATGTTCCTAAGCACTAAGGATTTTTCAACGTGTGTTTTGGTACAGTTATGGAAATCATGAAATGATTATTATTATTATTTTTTTTTTGCCTGACTCCAACTTTATCGATGGCCATTCTGCTAGCTTTGCGAAGACCTTAGATCAGTATTATGCAAAACATATCCACGATTTGTAAGGAAACATCCAAGATTTTTACCAAAAATGGAAATCACAAGTTCCCTGGCAAGGGTATTCATGGATTCCAAATTTTCACTTAACTTTGAATTTTTTTTTTGTGCTTCCCATATATTGGTACGAGTATTTATCCTTTCTGGTGAGTCAAAGTGGTCCAACTCTTCAATATAGTGCACAAATATCTGAACGACGATTTGTTTGCGTAAACCGCCCAAGAAATTTTAGAAATATAAAGTAAAATTTTTGTCACACATTTTAGCATTTAGAATTGATTTATTATTTTGCGTATGGCTCTTATGATGGCAAGGGTCCAAAAGAAGTCCTCATAAGTACATAGAATAACAATTGCAACTGCCCTAGCTAGAGCAATCTTGGATGACCAAAGTATGATTTTTTCCAACTTTTCTCAATTTGAAAGCTTTGATTATCTTTCATTATATCTCTTCTTGACGAGGTAAATCTCCCTTCACTTAATTGGCAACATATTGCAAATGCTATTTCTCTACATAGTTTTGTCTTTTATCAACCAAGGTTTTCATTTAGTCCTAGTTTAAGAATCTTTTCAGCTCAACGTTCCTCAGACCAAAGCCTTTGCTCTTTGGAATCCTTTAACGACCAAAAAAAACTGGTCAAAATAAGATAAAATATAAAAGATGACTTGTCTCCCTAGAGCCTCACTCTATAGCCATCTTGGTTTACACAACTCCTCAATTAAAACTCTTTTGATTGCAACAAGGTCAAGTATCCCAAGTCGTGGGGCTCTGAAATAACTCAGAAATTTGTCAACATTACTTAATTTTGTTCTGCTAAAATACCAAGTGGACAATTTTCTTCACTCTCTAGGGATATCCAAGATGCACTCATTGGCCTTATTGATGTCTATTCCAAACTACGATTGCTCCACAAGGCAATCATGTTTTGCATCCAATGCAAACTTGAATTTTCCTAAGTCAATCATACTCGATCATGTCTTCTCCTCCATCTCATATACCTGAAATCTTCAAATATCCACTTTAACTTATGTTATGTAGAGGGAGATTGCCCGAACAAAGTTGTTTTCTTGGGTAGTCTTGGTATGTAGACACAAGTTTTTCGTTTCTATTACTTCTAATACCTTATGAACGTAATGCACTGAAATTCAAAGGGGCACTTGAAGTGGATGCCTCCATTTTAATATATTTGAAGTGGATGCTTCATATTTTAATATACTTTCTGGAAACAAAATTACGTATACTTACATGGGAGAAGGAAATACATTATATCCTAGCTCATGCGAGCTATACACCCCAAAAAAGTACAACATTCTTAGTGGTTTACCAAGCATAACAACCAAGTGATATTTATATTATCAGAAAACATGGAGTCAAACATGATAGCCCATAAAGATATTTACCGTGTCCTGAAGTTGCCATCGAGCATCTCTAACTAGTTCACTCTCTCAAGGGATCTCTACTCTCTCAAGGGATCTCTAGATTTTGATTCTCACCTAGAGCATCGAGCTCCATCCCTCGTGAATGATTCTCAGGGACCACTTCCTCTTTCTTGGAGCCATGGATGTGCTCCGAGATATGATGAAGTATGTTCTCTAAGTGTACTATCTTAGCACACATCTCCTCTATACAATTTGAGGTGTGCTCAGCCATGAGTGTATTAGCCCTAACTAGTGAAGAAGGTCCTAGTTCCTTACTAGGATAAAGTGAAGGTCTCATTTTATGTTTTTATGGTTTTATGTTTTTTTTTTTTGAAGTTTATATGCTTTATGTAAATCTAAGATAACAAAGTGATAATGGAAATGAACGAATCACAAGTGGTTGCATAAAGAAATAATAGAAAAAGAAACTTTTAGTATGATTTTCTTAATTTTTATGCATATGCATGCTAAATTTTAAAATTTCGATAGCATTTCAGCAGAAATATCAAAATTAGAAAATTATAATTGAGTGCACTACACTCACTTTAATCCAAACCAAACAGTGCTGATAGGCACTATATATATATATATATATATATATATATATATATATATATATATATATATATATATATATATATATGATGAAATCAAAGGGCACTACATGCACTTGTAGAAAACCTCATGATTGCAACACGGTATTATCAATAAGAACATAGAAAGTTCTTATAACTTCTTGGTTGTACCTGCAAGATTAGACACTAACATACTACTTTCATGCAAAAATTTAGAGCTGAACAAGTCTCTAATCAATCATCTACTACACATGCTATGGATTTTGCTTGTTCTACGTGCACAACAATGCATGAAAAGAGCAAGAACGCATATAAATTGACAAGAAAACATACCTTGGAGACCAAAAAATTGATATGCAGGTATGTGCAAGAGCTAGAGATGGTCAATACACACTCCTCTTGAGTCTAGAAGAGCCTCTTGATGGTTGAAAACGTGCTAAAATGGGGGTCTTGTTGAATAACCGAATTTGGAGCTATATAGAGGTTTGAATATGGTTTCAGTTGATGGCTTGTGATAACCAATGTATAGATCTCCTAGGAAGGAATCCATAGAAAGTTAAATCACTCAATTTGGATGTTATGCCCATTTGAGTGAAGAAGGGTAGTCAAATTATATTCGTGAGCGGGCATTTGATGAGAAAACTAAGGAGATTCGAGTTTTTCTTCCTCTCTTGCCTTCTGCCACGAAGTGTTCATGCATTCTTGAATGTCCCATATATGCTTATGGGAGTGCCAAATTTGCATACATATAGATGGTGAGTTCCTTCACACTCTCAATTTGAAAAGACGAGAGAATGTCTTTTTTTTCTCTCTATCTCTCTCTTTCTCTCTCACCTTCTCACTGAGCCCATGAGCCGGTTGATTGGCGGGCTTTGGGCTGCTCCGAGTGTACTTATGATCACCATGTGTGCGTGAGAGCTTGAGGGGGGCTCATGAGTTCTCCCATGGGTTTTTCATACCTTCGTTTCTTGCTAGATGATGGTCGCCGCTACATCTCATCAGAGGCCCATCAACTCAAGAGGAGGATGATCAATTGACTCTCAATGCAGTTCCCCAAAAACTCTCGCGTGAAACTCAAGATGATTTTCCCCAAAAATTGTCCGAAAGAAGCTCTGCATACAAGATGTGATAAGCTAAAAAATGTCTTGAAAATTGAAAATTGGAAACTAAAGACTTGTGAATGATGTGTGTGCCACTCTCCTCCCATCCAATATATCCTCTTGCATTGAAACTAGTAATGATCTCGAATGGCCTGGTCCCACAATGTGGCAATCATGCAACACTCATCCCCATTACCATGGAGTACCTAAGGATATCCCTTGAGCTTGGGACCTTGGCTATGGCCAGCTCTCATCCGACACACATGGAGTGGTCTCTATAGACCAATGTCTCACACCAAATCTATGTTTTTCCTCTTCTAATGAATTCTCTTAAGTTTTATTGCTACTCTCACTTAGAAAACTTGGTTCAACTTAGCACCACCACAAGAAAGAGTTTCCTTAGACTTAAAAGTTTGCAACGAACAATCCCCTCAAAACTCACATGGAACTAGTTCTAAGGTCAATGAATTTCTAGATGCATCCCACAACGTGTATTCCTCTAAGGTCCACCTTTTACTAACCTTGCAAGAAAGGATTTCCTTACACAGTAGTCACGTTTTGAAACCCTATCTTGATGACTCGTTGTCGATTATCTGGAAAGTGTTAATGCTTCAAATGCACCATAAAAGCTCAACTTTGCAATAGATTCATACTTTGATCGAAAAACCCTAATTTGAAGTAGCAAGGCTTTCTAATATTCCCCTTTTCAATATTATATGTATCGGATGGCAATCCCAACAAGTGACTTTGCCCTAGGCTATATGCGAGTCATTTGACATATAGAAGACGAAATTCTAATAATGCAGAAAATGATGTCTCTAGAGTAGGGCAATCCGGTTCAGCACTTTAGGCGTTCTCAATGGTTTTGCCCTTGGATATGTCAAGGATATGCTCCTAAGCGCTAAGGATTTCTCAACGCGATAGCCATTCTGCGAAGACCTTGGATCACTATCATGCAAAACATATCCACGATTTGTAAACAAATATCCAAGATTTGTACCAAAAATGGAAATCACAAGTTCCCTGGCAAGGGTATTCATGGATTGCAAATTTTCAGTTAAATTTGATTTCTCTTTTGTGCTTCCAATATATTGGTACGAGTATTTATCCTTTCTGGCGAGTCAAAGTGGTCCGACTCTTCAATATAGTGCACAAATATCTGAACGACGATTGGTTTGCATAAACCCTAGCAAACATCACCTCTACTTGTTTGCAACTTTAAACTTCTTCTGGCATGAGAAAGAAGGTCAAACTTTATTGTTTACACATTCTCCTATCTCGGCCTACTGCTAAAACGGATGATAATGATGAAAAAGCAAGAAATAATTTACATTAATCTCTTGAAATACAAGAAAATGCTCACCAACACCTTCAACAAGGCTTTTCATCACCTCTTCCAAGGTCAGGCTTCAATGCAAAACCTTGAAAAGTACCATGGTCCCTAGAAACAGCTCCGAAAGCTGTTGTGGCATTCTAGCACAAAGATCAACTAACTTCTACTCATTAGGATCGACTTGATTGACAATCGAAGTACTCTTAACCTATTAAAGTGTATAAATACATGCCACCACAAAGATATGGAACTCAAGCACACATTCTTGAAGAAGGCCTAGACCAAACATGTGCACAACAAGCAAAAAAACACACACTTAAAGAATGCAAAAAAATTACCATGGTGGAGACGGGGTTCGAAAGCTTTAAACATGCCATGTAATCTTCAAATGAAGGAGGAGAAGCAAGATATGAGCCCAGGAATCAAGATGACTGAAAATTCACTTCTTGCATTCAAAAGGTTGTGTACAACGTAGGGTTTTTATCGTTCATAGTTATGGATTTAACCTTTTTCACATGGGTTTCTCGCCAAAACTGTTAGGAGGTCCTATAGCACATTAGAACCCGAAAATTCTAACTTAAAATGACTAAGAAAATTATATCAAGCATGGAATAATTTCATTGGCTCATGAACACCTTGATCTTTACAAAATTGGAGATGGAATACATTAATTGGAAAATACATGGGAAATTTGCATCTCGTGTTTCCGAAATTTATGAGTAGATGCGTTCTTATTGCTTGACATTATTCAAGAGATCGTAACAGAAGGAGAATTATCAGGTACTCATGTATCTCATGGAAAGAGATACTAAACCCAATTCTATAAACGTGTGTATCCCACATCAAGTTCATAATGATATCGTAGAAGATAAGGGACATTAGATATCATCATCAAGTGTTCAAGGAAAATATTAGGTTATAAAGTTATAGAGCTATATGCATGGTCGATGTGTATGCTAGAATGATGTCTATATTCTCATGGAACTCCCTTCAAATTAAATTGCACGAAACAAATACAAGGGTTTTAGAGATAATTACAAAGGAGGTTTCAAGCTTTTTCCTTGAAACATTTTATGTGTAGGTCTTCGTTTAGGCTTGAAAGAAATGAAGCATGTTTGATATGACTAATAATAATAATAATAATAATAATAATAATAATAATAATAATAATGAGAAGTGAAAGAAAGAAGCACGCGCATTGCAAGTTATATAACTTTGTAAATTAACAAATCAATGATTGTATATAAACGATGATCTTAAACAGAAATATAGTTCGTGGCATAAATACTTGGTATATCCATCATGCGCACTAGTCATTTGATTCTTGCATACAATAGCTACATGTTGCTTATTTCAAAATGATGCAAGAGGGAAATTATTTATGTCAATTTTTTTTAAAGGAAGTTCGGCAATAGGCTACTCTCTAAAACTTTATATAATAGAAAGAACAAATGTACAAGTGAATGTGACTACGACCCATGGGACCCCTCAATCCTATAAAGGAGTGGTTGCTTAAAAGTTCCTAGAATACATTAGAAAGAAGTTTGATATCCCTCTTGTCCCTATCATAGTGGCCCACTTGCTTTATATGAGCATCACACAATTTCTTCAGTAATGTCTCTTTCCAAGCCTTTGAAATAGCGCTTTTCATGATCTTTTCTAGAGGGATTTTGACTAGGATACCACTTCATCTTTAAGGAGATCTTACACTTCATTTCTACAGGGCTTTTGACAACCTTTTTCTAAGGAGATCCTACAACTCGTCTTTAGAAATCTTTTTAAAGAGCCCTCAATCATCTTACTCTTGGGTATGTAAAGAAAATGTGGCCGAAACCCTCATCTTTAGGAAGGCATCTTCTGCACCATAGTGGCGCCGAAGGGGGGGGCGGGGGGGGGGATGTATACCAATAACCTTGTAGCCCCTTACATTGGTCTCGCTTCCTTCATTTTTTTTTGAGTTTTTGTTTTTATTTAATCGGTTTATAATTGTAAAGAGAAACATTGTCGGTACTTTGTTTTTCTTTTAGGTTTATCAATGATTGATGGTTCTGGAAATTCAACTTTTTGGGCCTTTTGTTATAGGGAAATAAATGTTATGATAGTACCTATCCAACGAATATCTTTGTACTTAAAACGACGTGAAATACATGTACTATCACATCTTTCAACACTTTAGTAGCCTTTCCAAAAATATTTAATGTGATTACTCTTCTTCCATTAGTTGGAGGAAGAATGCAATTACCAAAGACACCCCTCGTTTCATTCATCTCATCGAATGTAGAACAAAGAATATGCTATATAATGCAGTACTTTTCAAAATTAAACGAATTCTTTAAAATGCATCTGATATAGTATTTATGCATACATACATCCGTTCTACATCCAAGTACAGAAAATACGTTTTTGATAGGAAATCACATTAACCCAAGTGCTCCTTCTGATCAACAACAAGCTTAAACCCAAGTGAGCCCTCCGTGAGGATGATGAGAAGGTGATTAACTTTCTTTGTAATGCCATCTAAACTCTCTAACATCTACCCCTTCTTTGTGGGATTTGGGCGGACCCGTGGGCACTAGTCCTTTTCTTTTGTACTTTTCTTTTCCTTTAATTAATACAAGGCCAAAAGAGTAGGCTAAGACCAAACTTCCTTATATTAAAAAATAAACATTATCCAAGGACATGATCATTGTGCAATAGGTGGACACGTATCATCTCTGAGAGTATGCAATGTATAGGTTCATTAAAGGATAGATTGATACCATGTATCATGGGATGAATTCAAAAATGTAAGCCATCATATTCTTGACTATGAATGCTTCACTTTATAGCAAAAAAACGTTTCTTCATTGTGACATCTTCAAAAGAAAACTTTAATATAATGAAAAAATATCTTTTTTTATGGTCTAACATCCCTTGAATATAATTGTACTATAAACGATGCTAGATTATTTTGTATGGTACTTTACCCTTAGTAATATAGCAATGATTCCAAAAGATACTATTTTGGATATGATAAAGTATGCGTGACAATTGTTTCGAACAATAGTTTTTCTTTTCAAATCATAATGTGACGAGTCCCGATATGACATGAGGTGTGAAGTTTTCATCAAAAGACTTTTAATTTTCACTACATGTTCCATGATTGGCAATATTGAGCTCTATCATATATTAATATTGTCTTGTATCATTGATGTAAGATTGCTATGAATGGTTTTGCTTCAAATAGACTATGAAGTAAATAGAGTTAGTTCATGTGAAATTATAAGTGAGAGATTTTCTATATGCGCATTAACTTGGATAGCGCTAGAAGTTAATTTTACATAAAATACATTTAATATATACATCGTAATATGAGTTTTAAGGAAATAAGCTAATTCAAGAGGTGTTCATAGTGGGGCATCTTCCTCTGTTTAACTGATGCTCTTGATGACTTCTTTATTTATCTAGTCATATTGAGGGAAAATCGGCCCTCCTATGATGGTTATCTTTAAGGTGATTCTATCAACACCTTCTGTGTACAAATTATATATGGTGGTTTCATTGATTTGATCTTATTCACTTGAGATAATATTGACACCATATGTTGTTACTCCATACGTATTTTTTGTTATAGTACTAGAGTTACTGATCATGTTGGGAGTGTGCTATTATTTATCTCTTTAATCATGTTCCTCATAATGGGGTTATAGATGGATGCTTTATCAGTTATAAAGGCTATAGCCCCTATTGTTGAGTGTGTGGGAAGGTGCAAGAGATGCGGAAGAATCACACACAATGAGCACAAACATAGAAAATCACATGGAGAAGACGGTGTGGTCGAGATTTTCTCTCCTCTCTCACTCGTTAAAGCCACTAATTTAGGAAACACATTCGGTGAAGGTAACCATAATTCCTTGAGAATTCCAAGATGTGTCAAGGATTTCAAATGGAATTAACATGCAGAGTTTGAAAGAAATTAAGCAAATCCAGGATAGCTGTCAAAGCTGGTTAAATTTTGGAAATTAGGGCACAAATTTCAATGTCATCAAATCACATGAAAATTCATATACTTATAAAGCCTATCAAAGGTAGTATATAGCATGAATTTCACATGTAAATGGATTTTCTAGCACATTGATATGCCATGTGCATTTTATAAAGGTGAAATTTGTAAACTTAGACCCTAGAAAATGTTGTATAGGAGTTTTTGTTAGCCATATGGAGTGGCATATATAAAGAGCATATGTGGCTACATATTCATACAAATTTTCAAGGCTATCAAAGCTTCCTAGGCACCTTAATGTAATCCAAAGAAATTGATCCTAGGGTTAAGAGTTGATTTTTCTAGATCCATGGGCCCAAATTCATTCAAATACCTATAAAATCCCCCCTCCAAACTCATAGAGCATCATTGTTAGGCATCCATAGGTCCCATTCTAGCACATGATTTCCTTGACATGATCACCCTTAGTTGAGTGTTTGAGGATCCAAGGTGGGCTAGCAAGAGCATAGTTCCTAGAGTGCACTTTAAGTTAGACATCCGAACTAGGATAGGCTCATAAACACAATGGTTTCTCTATCTTTGCTCACCCTCAGTGAAGGGTGTGAGTGAGTTTGAGTTGGTTTTATGAGTGTTAGACTTCTTAAGTTGGATGTTATACTCCTAGAAAGATATAGGGTCAATGAAGTGGAACCTATCCTCTCACATGTGACGTTCGGTTGAACTCTCATGGTGGGAGAGTTGTGTGCATTACCTTTGATCAGTGGATGCTTAGCTTGACATATCACAACACTCATGTAGATGTCTTTAATTAAAATCTCTTTCAATTCATGTCTCTTGTCTCTTATCTCTTAGTCTCTTATATGTTTTTACATGTCTCCTTTTATCTCTTTCTATGTGTGAGAAGGCTTTGCAATCTTGCGTTGAACGAGTGAGGGTTATCTATTGAGATTGAGAGAATAAGTTTCTATTTATTCATAAATCATGAAGCACATGAACTCATACTATGCACAAACACCCATGCATATGTTTGAATTTTTAAAGTGTATAAGAAGCTCCTTTTTTGGACCGTTCTTCCTTTAGAAATCAATTCATGTGTATGGTTTTCTTTTGTTCTCATCTAAATAAAATCCACAAGAACCCTTGCATACGAATTAAATTTTGAAAGTGTATAAGAAGCTCCATTCTTAGACCATTCTTTGTTTTGAAATCCTTTCATGTATATGGTTTTCAATTCATGTGCATTGTTCATGTTCATGGATTTACCTTGCATTAATATGTTACCCTTCCCATAATCAAATCATCACATCTCTCTTCTCCATGCCACACTTGAGCTTCACCTTCACATTTTGATCACATAGACCTTCCAAAACCCACTAGCTTCATACACTCTGTGTGTGCCAGAACTAGACCCAATCCACCCCAATTGCGATCACCTCTACATTTGAACCCGACGTGAAATGCTTCATGGTGTTTGCTTCTGATCTCTTTGGGAGTTTGTGATCCATATCCTTTCCTGCATATTTTGCATCATCAACATTCTTGAGTGTTGCACTAGATTTCTCTGAGTATCATGCACATCTTCGTAGTGAAGTAACTACATTTGCCAGAGAGATTTCGAGCATCATGCATCACTTGAATATTCACTTAAGATTGAGGAAGGATTCAATCCCTTATTGTTGAGAAACAAGGCCAAAAAATAGTCACTTCTATGTTGAGAGAGAAGGAAAAATTCAATGACATTAACATTACAAGCTACATAGATTTGTTTGAAGAGCAAGCTATGATTTTTCGTCTTTGCGAACATCTTTTGATAACATTCTTTAAAAGAATTATTGATAGCTCTATCATAAACTCTGTCACTCAATATGATAGTCTTTCTTGGTGTGATTTTAGAAAGGAGATGCTCAAAGAATTCCATCTTGAGGATTATAGCCAACATAATCACGATGGGTTCTTACGATGGGTTAATTCTCCAAAGCCTACTAGCTTCATTAATCACTTACAAAATGAGTATATTAGATGCTATCAACAACTTGCTAATGAAGATAAGATAACTTTGGAACCTGATCTTGTGATTAATTTTCTTAAACTTCTTCATCTTGAAACTTGTAGGGAAGTTCAACAGTGATTAGAAGAGTCGAATAAACGATATGATCTTACTGAAAACTAGCAAAAAGTGCATAGAGTAGTAGAGGCTATAGTCCATAGAAATCAAAGACAATCCATGCTTTATGAGAAAACTAGTCTTCATCAAGCTAGCCTTCCACAAGCTAACGAGAAAGTTAGTGAGGAATCCCATGCTTTGCTTTTTGACTCTACTCCTATTCCTAAAATGATGGAGCCTACTCAAGGTTTTTGAAGTAGAGCCAAATAAAAGTGTTTCTGAACAATCTCAAGTGAAAATTCTCACTCACAAAATGGAAAGTCTTATTGCCACACAATCCAATTTGGCTAAGAAAGTAGATGCTTTAAAATCCAATTACATCAAAAATTTCCAAAATCAAATGAATCCAATGTCTTCTCAAGAACCTAATCAACATGTTATAGCTCCCAATCAAAATCCACAAGTAGCTCTTACTCAAGCATATCAAGTTCCTCCAATGCATAATCCCTCAATACAAAATCCTCATCCTCGTGCAAAATCCTCAAATGTATCAAAACATGTATCCTCAAGCTTCTCAAACAAATTCTCAAAATCCATAAAATCAAAATTCTCAAATTCATCTAACGTATACTATGGAAGCTCCTCTTGCACCTCAACTACCACAAGATGCTCCCCATGCTCCTCAAATACATCAATTTCCTTATCAAAATGCTAATTATCCTACTCAAGCAATACCTCACTAAAAAATACTTAATCTCAAAATTTCACACCACAAATTAATCAAGATCCTCAAAAATTGAATTGTTTTGTGCGTGGTCCGCATAGGTGTCCATGCGATTCATTAGAGCACTTTTTGAGAGATTGTGAACTATTGAAGGCCGCTAAGGAGCAACAACTAGTAATAGAAATAGACAAGAAAACCTCTTACTATCGATTTAAGCTACCTTTTCAAGGAAATTATGATAAGGAGGAATGAAAAACACTATGAAAATATAACCATAATGGATGTACGAACGAGAGGGATGAAACTGGAAGCTCTTGATGAATAAGAAGTGGAATCAAGTAAACCCATATAGGAAGTTGACTTTTTTGTAGAGTCTTTAGTAAGAGCACGAGATGAGATTAGGAGAATAACGGCTTGGGAGTCATCAATATAATATCAAACTCTTATTTCTCACATATTCAATCTAAAAGAAAAACAAAAAAGAGATAAAATTGAGCCTACTCAAAGAAGAGTGACTCAAAAACAAACCTCAAAGGGAATAGAAACCATCAGGGAGCAAGGGGACACATCACAACCCAAAGATAAAAAACAAGAATCACAAACCAACGAACAAAAACAATAGGAGAATCAAAAAGCTTAGAAGACAAAGCAAAGAAAAATGGAACAAAAGCTTAAAGAACTTATAAGAACAATCAAAACAAACTCAAGAACAAACACAAGAACATGATAAAAAACAAGATCCTGAGCAAAAACAAAAGAAACCAAATAGAAAAACTAAAGCCATCTTGATTTCAAAAACTGAGAGAAAAATAGATCCTATGGAGATTTTACATGACATTTTTCTTAAGAGTCAAGTGATTTTGTCTTTAGAAAACTTTTTCTCTATTGAAAGGCCTATTTTTAAAGATAATATAGGCCTAATTAAAATGAAGAGGTTTTTGCTTAATCTAGATACTTAGGCAAGATTCTCTAGATCAAGATCAAGTTATGAATGAGGCCTTAAACTTTCATGAGTCTGATCAAGAGGACCTTGAAAATGATGAAGTAAATGTTAATAAAAAAGAATTGGGACCTATTCAACCTGACCATGAAAATCATGAAAACAATCGTGAAAGTCACTTTAAAAGAAAATTTTGGTCCAGAGGTACATCAGAGATGCATGTTAAAATAGATGATGATAAGAATGCTATAACTGTAAATGCATTAGTAGATTCCAACTCCGAAATGAATGTGATTTCAAGAGAGTTATATAGTAAATTTTGATGGTCCATGGATAAAGATTGTGGATGTGATATGAGAATGCACATAATGGTGTAGGTACCTTGTATGGAGCTTGACCTAGTGTGCCCATATCCATAGGAAGAATCACAGAAGAATTTCACTTTGTTACTCAAGATAATTGCTCCTATGAAGTTCTCTTAGGTCAGCCCTTTATTTGTGAGAGTTGTATGGAAACTAAAGCCATGGATGATGGGTCTACCTATGCTAGAATTAAGTCTAAAGATGGAATGCAATCACTTCAAGTCATGATGGTTGGATTGAATCATCCTAAGAATCGATTGTCAATTAGAAAGAAACCTATTGTTACTCAAGTTCATGAGCATGTTTGTAGTGATTGTGCACCTCGATTCATGTTTGGAGCTACATATGATCAAAATTTTGGATAGAATTCATTATTGATCGGGACAACAATGGACATTGGTTTGACATCTTGCAACCAAAAAACCTGTACAATAGTTTGTTGGTTTGTTTACATTCTAGATTATATTTCCTTCATAAGAGTCAACTATCCAAGTCTTTTATCCAAAAAAAAACCCATAAAAATTATAAAACTAACAAAATCATGGAGCATGATGAGAACATTGAGCATGTGATTGAGACATCTCATTGTTTCTCTACTCTTGAGGAGTTAGAGCTATGTCTTAAACAATATTCAAATTCACACATAATTCTTCTTTCTTCCCTTGATAAGTACGCTCTAATCCAAGAGTATGCTCTCACTGTTGAAAAGTGCTCAAAATTGAACCAAACCCATGATGTCTTACTTGAAATAAAGTACAAAATAGTAGACAAAAGAATCGAACCCATAGCTCAACCATAACCTCAAGCAAGCAAGGTAAAATTATTGATGTGAAAAATGATCTAATTGTTTTCGATCAGAAAAACATAGGACATACATTCACGGATGAGACAACCAAACATGTCCAAATTGGTAGAGATGATGACTTTCTTTTGCCAATATAGAGAGATAAATTTGAGAGACTCATACATAGCCATGGAAAATCCTTTACTATGTATCCTCATGAGATTGGTTGCACAGATCCTAAGCTAGTTGCACCCATGATAATCTTTATTGTTCCACATATTCCATGGAATTTTTGCCCTATACCAATTCCAAAGGATCGCTTAATTGAGCTAATGAAACTACTTAAGGAGAAGATAAAGATGAGAATTTAAGAGCCATCTTTTGCACTTTACTCACATAGATGATTCACTTTGCCTAAAAAGAATGGAAAACTATGTTTGATTCAAGATCTCTAACCCATCAATAAATTCACCATCACGAACGTAGAAATAGGACCAATTGTAGATGAGTTTTCTGAATCAATTTCATGATAGTCTATTTATTCAATGGGTGATTTATATTTTGGTTATGAGCAGTTCCAATTAGCGATTGACATATGCTGAGTGCTATGAATATGGTCTTACATGATTTTATACCACATATAACCATGCCATTCATTGATGATATTCCAATTAAAGGGATTCAAGAACCTGTAAAGGACATTACTTTAGATTCATCTAGATATTGTAAATTTGTTCTTGACCATGTCTCTAATTGTGAATGAACATTTCAATGATTTCAGGAGGTAGGTCTTATATTTTCCATAGAGAAATCTATTTTTGGTATCAACAAGGTTCAACAATGTGGTCACTATGGTTGAAAGCCATACCCACAAAAATTTGATGCCATTAGCAAGATTTCAAAAGCATGTTACAATGTGAGTGAGGTATGCAGATTTCTTGGTTCTTGCATCTTTTATGTTATTTGGATCCCACACTTTGCTCATGTTGTCGATTGTCTCTATGACTTGTTGAGGAAGAAACAAAGACTTATTTGGACTATCATAGACACACAAACTATGCATAAATTGAAGAAATTATTGCTTGAATCTCCTATCCTTATGTAGACTAGTCTATTAACAAACCTATTATACTGATTGTTGATACTAGTCATATTGGTATAGGTTGGGTTATAAGTCAAGACTATAGTGAAGGGAATAGATATGCAATTAGGTTTGGGGCTAAAATTTTACATGAAACACAATGAAAGCATCCACATATCAAAGAAGAATTATGTGGTATGGTAACAACTTTGAAAACAAATAAAGAATATTTCATAGGTGCAAATCTCAAAGTTGAGACGAACTGTTTGCCTCTCATGAATAATAGCCAATTGTTCATCTCTTAATATAGCCATGCTTTGATGCATCTCATATATTAAGTTCAAAAATTTTGGGTTAGTTCATATTTTAGGTAAGTCAAATTCAATTGTTGATATGTTATCGAGAGCTTCATTTGGTGATGATCTTGAAAGTGACCTAATAAATAATGTGACCTAAGTTGATCTATGTTCCACATATATACAAGTATGATAAATTTTATGAGGCTGAGTATGAAGATGAATGGAGAGACATATGAAAGTATCTAAGCACACTACAACCATGACCCGCTGGAGTCCGAGTAGATTCCATAGTATTAGGAAACAAGCTTCCAATTTTTCCCTACATAATGGTTATCTTTGAAGACATGCTAAGGTTAAGGTTACGAATCCACAATGAGTCCTAGGAAAACAAGGTCTTCAGTTGCAAGTAATGGAGGAAATTCATGAGACATTATGGGCGGGTCATAAAGGATTTTTTGGAACATAAGAAAAAATTAGAAGTACTTATTATTCACCTAAGATGTATTTTGACATTAATAACTATGTTTCTACATGTTCTACTTGTCAATTTTATTCTTCAATCAAACATAAAGATCCTTTGCGTTATACTTATCTAGCTTGTATTCACTACAAGTGGGTTCTAGATCTTGTAATTATGCCTAAAGCTATTGAAGAAATGTGTTACCTTGTACTTGCAAGATAGGACTTAACTAAACATGTATAGGGACATGCACTATGATCTAAGAGCGCTTACAATGTTTGCAATTTCTTGCTTGAAGACATCATAAGTTGCTTTGGGTAAATAGAGAAAGTAATTGTTGATCATGGTGAGCTAGATGCCAGAGAAGCTAAAGAATTATTTCAACATCATGGTATTCATTTGTCTCTCACTACTGCATATAATCTAGAGGCCAATGGTAAAATAGGCCAATGCATATGATCTAGAGGCGGATAGAATGACCTGCATGGTACCATAGGGTATATTCCTTCTGAACTCATGTATTGTCAAAAGCCATTGTTTCCAATTCAATCTTATATTTCTACATAGTCAAATTTTCCTTTGTCTCAAAATATTTCTACTAATTATTTTTCAAGTTTGTGGATTAAGTAGTTAGAACAAGGTAAGTTAAGAATTGATGATGTCCTTGAAAAATTAAGAGTATCTAGAATGAAGAAGAAGCTTTTTTTTGACAAAAAGCATTGATTGCATCCTAAGCCAATTGAAGTAGGAGATTAGGTGCTCATTTATGATAGTACATTTGATTCTCAATATGATACATGTAAAGAACTCACTCAAATCTTTAATTGCAGGTAAAAGGATAAAGCTATTCATGAAACATGATAATGATGAGTACATTTTAGATGAGGACATTGAAGAAGATGACAACAATGACGTTGATTCATAAACATGAGTATCCATAAAAAATAAAAAATTAATTAGTTAAAAAAAGAAAATAATAATAATAATAAACTAAAATAAAATAAAAAATAAAAAATAATATAATTTCTTTTTCAAGTTCATGTTGCTTTTTTTTCAAGTTCATTCCACCTTTTTTCCCATTCTTGCTTGTTTCCAATTTCACTTCATGCATGTTTCTTTTCAATATTTGCATTGCATTGCATATCCACATTGCTTGAGTCAAATGGGCAAATGATGGTTTCTCTACTTGTGTAAAATTGTATCTTAAGTAGTAATTTATCTACTAAGAAATTGGTTATAATCTAGGATTATGGAAGAAAGGGCATGTAGATTTTGAGGTTATTTTGGTAACATGGCTTTCACATATAAACATGCATACATCAAAAGCATAATTGTTGAAGTCCTAGCTCCTGCTACTGCATGTGTCTACATCCTTAGTCCACCTCACAACACTTGTATTGGAGTTTAAACAACTCTTCTCCATCATCAAAAAGGGTTGTGTCTTATATCTAGGTTTAATTTTTCCCCGTCAGAAAAAAAAGATAAACTTCTCTATGTTACCACAAAGTTTACACTTTCTTCCACCCCAAAAAAGTGAACATAACCATCAACTTGTTGAGTCATCATCAAAAAAAAAAAGAGAGAGGAATCCAAATGAAAGTAAGGAGGTATAGGAGAATAATGAATGGGCTATATAGGCACATTTATGCATTAGTGGACTTTAGTTAGATTTCCTTGTTTGTAATTAGAAAAAGAGGATATTCATATTTATGTAGGAAAGAAGTTGATCTAAAATAAGCTAAAGATAAAAGATGTCTCTTAAAAATCCTAAATCTTTGTTTATAAGCATATCTAAGGTAGATTTCTATATGAAAAAGGTACAAATTTCTCTTCAAGATGAGTGAAACTCATGTCTTAGACAACTCAATACATGCACTTCCAACTCATATTGATGCATGTATCAGTGAGTCGTAACAAACGCGAACTATATCCTAAAAAGAGAATACCCTCGTCAAAAATAAAAAAAATTGTATCTTATGTTAGAAAACTCTTTATACCAAAAATCAAGTGAAAACATGTGATTTTTTGACATTTTTTGTCATTTCTTCAAAAAAAAGAGCTCAAAGTCTGGCCACAGTTACACTCGATTTAACATTGACATGTCGAAAATTTTCATTAAAAAATATAAAAGTGACAAAAAAGCTTATACAGAAAAATAAACATTGAACATGTTTTCAATGGTGGATATCGGATATTTATTCAAAATTGATATACAACATGGTTTCGTTATGCAAACTACTTCAAAACATTTATATAAGCACTAAAAATATTATGGATTTTCAACCAACTCAACTTTCTTGATCGATGTCTACACCCCCATCATCTAATGCACTTGATTCAGTTTGAGACTCTTGAGAGCTTTCTTCTTCTTCTTCTTCTATATCCACAAGAACTCTATCTTGATCCAAGTACATATGGAATTCTACAGGATCATGCACTGATCTTCTTGTTTGCCTACGATTAGCTATACCACATACATCTTGAAGCTTTTGCTTTATCATATTGATGGTTGCTTTCCTCAAGTGCCCTATTTTTGTCAAGGAAAAATCATAAACAAGAATATCTATGATAGAGGTGAGATGCATGCTACATCCACAACAAATTATTGGAGTGACTACATATAGATGTATGCGAACCAAGTCAAGAACCTTCACTGGCCGGATCAAGGTTTTATGTCTCATTAATTGATGACCATAGTAGATGGACTATTCTATACTTTATCAAGATTAAGAGTGAAGTGATTGATTGCTTTAAAAATTATCTAGCACATTTGGATAATCATACTAGTAGATCACTCAAGAAGGTCAAATCTGATGGAGGGGGAGAATACTTCTGCAAAGAGTTTGATGAGTTCTTTTAGGATAGAGGTATCAAAAGAGAACTGCCTACCAAGTACTTTACTAAAGTAAATGGAATTGTAGAGAGGAGACAAAAGACATTGATTGGATTAGTCAGAACAATGCCTTAAAAGAAGAGATTGCCACATTATCTATGGGAAGGGGCTATTTCAACTACTTTGTACTTTTTCAATACAACAACGTCCAGATCACTCTAGTGTATGAATCCTTATGAAGCATGGCATGGAAGAAAATCTAGTCTTGGACATTGCAAGGGGTTTGGTTGTTTAGCCTATGTCCATCTACCATCACAAATAAGCTAGATGAAAGGGCAATAAAGGAAATGTTTATTGGGTATGGCTCAACTCAGATGGGTTACAAGTTCTATAATCCTTCAACCAAGAAATTCACTACAAGTAGAGATGTTGTGTTTGAAGAACAGGTCTTGGTATGATGAGGACAAACACAAGGTAACTCTACCATATGATATTGATTCTCATTCTCATCAATTAACAAGCAAGCATGATACAGAGGTCTAAGATCCAAGAAGTGATGTAGATGATTACCACGATGAAAGGAAAAAAGATTACAAACTATGGAAGTCAAGAGGCAAAGCAAAGATGCAAGAGTGTGAAGAATGCTCCAAGCAAGCATCTAGAAGATCAACAAGAGAAAAGAAACAACCAGAAAGGTATGGAAATGATTCCACATTTGTTACAAAGCATTCAATCTACTTGGAAAAAAGACTCAACTTCAGAGGAACCATCAACCTATGAAGAGGCAAAGGGAGACCCTAATTGGGAAAAGGCCATGAAAGAAGAAATAGATGCATTCAAGGACATGGTCACTTAGGATTTAGTTCCAATGTCATCTAATCAAAAGGTAATTGGTTGCAGATGGGTATAAAAAGTTAAAAAAAGCTCACATGGATCAGTTTGCAAGTACAAGGCATGATTAGTTGCCAAAGGATGCTCAAAAACTCATGGTATAGATTATGAGGAAACATTCTCCCAAGTTGCAAACACAACTACAATCAGAACAATGATAAGTGTAGCTGCTACAAGGAATTGGAGACTCCTCCAACTTGATGTAAAAAAATGAATTTCTAAATGGTTGGATAACTGAAGAGATATACATGTCACAACCCCCAAGTTTGGAAAACGCTAATCATGTATCTTATGTTTGGAGATGTAAGAAAACATTCTATGGATTGAAACAAGCACCTAGATCATGGAATTATAGGGTGGTTACATACCATCAAGATCAAGAGTTCAGACCGAGCAACTCATATCCTTGTCTATTCATCAAAAGGGATCATGATGAGGTTATCTATCTATGTGTATATGTAGATGGTATTATTGTGATAAGTGATGATTTGAATGACATGCAAAGGATCAAGAGACACATGCAAGAGGAGTTCAAAATCAATGACTTAGGTGAGCTCACATATTTCCTAGGTATGCAGTTGATACAAACAGATGAAGGAATGTATTTGACTGAGAGAAGATACATTGAGGATCTAATTCTTAAGTTCAAAATGGAGAACACTAAACCTGTAGGTACACCTTTGGGGATGAATCATAAACTTAGTGTTAATGAAGGTGAGAAAATTGAAGACATTAAAGAATATTAAAGCTTGGTAGGTAGCTTCGATATATGCTAGTCATACAAGGGCAGACATCTTATATAGTGTGAGAGTTCTTAGTCAAGTCATGCTCTCACTTAGAATACGACACATGGGTGTAGCTAAGAGAGTACTTAAGTATCTCAAAGGTACAATCAATGAAGGTATATTATATCCTTACTCTTCAAATTTGCATATCCAAATCTATTGGGATGTGGATTGGGAAGGAGCTAAGGATGATAGAAGAAGTACATGTGATTACTTAGCATTTGCATGTTCAAAGCTATTGGAACAAAGAAATCACCAATTGATGATTATGAAGTATTTGAAGCAATTCAAAAATCAAAATGAAGACAAGAAGTCATTGAAGGGAGTGAAGAGACCTTAGAAATGTAGCTTGTATACATACATACATTATAGATGAAAATTCTTGTACAATAGGCATACATGTTCATTAGAATGATAAGGAATAATGTAATAGACGTAGGCTTAGTCTAGAATCATATATCTATAAGTCAATAATGTAAATAAAGAGGTGTGAGATTCATTAGAAGTCAAGAGTTCATGTGATAGATGTGTAGAGAGTCATCTTCCTGAGTTAGCGTCAAGTCTTTCTTTGATTTCTCTCATCCTGATCAAGTGGATCAGGAAATCTTTTGTACAGATCTAATTTTGAATTGAATCAAGCTATTTTCAAATTTTCATGGTCTAATTCCTTCTTGGTTATATGTATGATCAATTGGAACATGTATATGTAAATTCTGCAGATGAAGCTCTCATAGTCACGCACTTTTACGTGTCAGAGTTTTGCATCTCAATGCATAGTGTAAAGTTTTTGATAAATGAGAATTCAAAATCTAAGTTAGAGGGTAAGGAAGCTATGGCTAAAAGCATTTGGCAAAATGGGACTTGTGTTTTGAGAAATCAACTTGAGAAGGTGACTATGTCAAAGTCGATTCTTTAGAGAGACAGTTTCTGCCATACATTTGATCTTAATGATAAAATCAGAGTTTTAATGATTCATTTGAAGATATACGGAATGTTATGATTCCACAAAGGTGGCTTGGAGGTATGTGCATCATTAGATTGAAGAAGTTTGAAGATGTTTGCAGGTAATGAAGTTAGTCTCTAAAAGACTCTTTGAAGAAGAAGATACTTCACATAGAGAAGTGTTTGTGAATGATTTTGTAAATCATGACAATATTTGTGTAATTTTGGGTCTATGATTGATATAGAAGAGTTCGTAAATCATTATAGATCAAGCATTTGGAGATTTAGAGGTCTCCATCGAAACCTAGTGTCATGGAGTTCCAAGAAGCAATAAATATTTGCTTTATCCTCAATTGAAGCACATTATAAAGGTTTGACCACAACAACTTAAGAGGTAATATGGTGAAAAGGATTCTATACAGATTGAGACTTGTGAGTTTCAAACCTCACATATTTGGAGATAATGTAAGTTCCATGCATCTAGCAGCAAACCCTAATTTCCATGCAAGAACCAAACACATAGAGGTTCATTACCACTTTATCAGGGAGAAGCTCATGGCAAAGAACATTGAAATTTCTTTTGCTCCAACTGAAAAGCAAGTCAAAGATATAATGAAAAAGGCATTTGATGGAATAGAACTTTGTAGATTCAAAGATATGGGAGGTATTCAACCTATTAGAGAATGAAGACTCAAGCATAATTTAGCTTGGAGGGGGGCTATTGGAACATCAAGCTTACAATAAGCTTGAGGTGGATTTGATCTACAACAAAAGCTACTTTGATAACGTTGAAAGAATATCCATCGGGGATTTCTTTTACTTATGCTCACTTTTTGTATTTTTTTTAAAGAATTTTCATGGATCTTTTACCATTGTAAAAGCCCAGAGCTTTACACATTTAAAAGTAGAAAAAAGAGCTAATCTTCCACGAATTTGTGGTGGTAGATTTTGAATCAATCAATCAGTCAATGACATAAAAGTAGATCAAATTAGATCTTCACTTTTCCTAGATTGTAGGAAAGTGAATTGATTCCCTCCAAAAACATTTACGGCCTTCATTTAAATTCACAATCCACTTGTAGAAGTCTTGGAGCACTTCTCGATTCTATATAGAGACTTCAAATAGCTTGTACATTACATGGAAGCAATATACATACACTTTTGAAAATCATTGAGTTGCTCCTTCATTTTTCTGCATCATCTCCTCAAACAATAGTAAGCTTACAGAGGCTGCTGCTCTCTCTATAGAGCCTCGAATTGGATGAAAGAGGACTCATAGATTCTAGTTTATGTGTCACAATTTTTGAAGCATGTGGTTAAGTAGATTGAGATAAATCTGAGTTTCTATGTCTTGGGGTCAATCTCTATGTATTCCTGAGAAATAAGAGGTACCATTGTTGAGTGTCTAGTTCATTCCAAAAGAATATTTTGCTTATTTTGTTGTAGTTTGGTGCATTGTATACACACAGACCTATGCTTAAAACTCCTGCAAAATGTCTTTGTGTAATTGTAATTATGCTAGTTGCAATCATAATTTGAAGTTCATTGTCTCATCCAAAGATAGTAATTTTTTTAACTTAGTGGGTGCACAAACCTATCTCTTTTGTATCGACTCTTTATCCTTGATTCTCCAAAGTACATAGTGCATTTTATTGCACTTATCACATGCCTATAAGGTCTATTTGAGCCTCCATAAGCTCAAGGGTTGGTCTTGTGCCAGTTGATTGGAATAAACTTTGTCACTTTGCAACTCACTTTTCTACCTCTTACAAGCTTCTCCAAGTTCTTTAAAAAATTGCTCCTATGGCTATGCCACTAGCATCTGTCTCCAAATCAAATGGTTTCTATAGATCTACCACTTTGAGTATAGGAGTCCTTAAAACAACTTGTTTAAGAGTATCAAAACTTTCTTGCTGCTCTTGCATCCATGCAAATAGAACTGTGTCTTGAAGCAAGTTCGTCATAGGTGCTACTATGGATGAATAAGAATGGATGAATTTCTAATTAAAAAAAGTCCTAGAAATGACTAAAACTACCCCTCGTCCTAAGACGTAAGCCAAGCTAAAATAACTGAGACCTTCTTGGGATCCATCTAGACCCCATTGGTTGATACCACATGCCCTAAATACTCTATTTGTAGAAGAAACAATTGAGTCTTTTCTGGATTTACATAAAAATTATTTTCTTTCAACTAGTCTCTATGATGAGAATGAGCCTGTTTCATTTGACAAAGCAAAAAGTTTTAAAAATTGGATGGCTGCTATGCAATCTGAATATGATGCTATAATGAAGAACAATACTTGGTCTTTATGTGACATGCCTCTTGAAAAGAAGGCCATTGGCACTAAGTGGGTTTACAATCTGAAGCGTACGCCTGATGGAATAGTTGACAGGTATAAGGCTAGGCTTCTTGCAAAGGGTTATGCACAAGAAAGAGGCATTGATTTTGATGAGACTCTTGCACCTACATGCCGTATGACTACTATTCGGAGCATATGTGCACTTGCAGCCCATCATGGTTGGAACGTACATCAGTTGGACATTAAAACTGCATTTCTAAATGGTGACTTGCGTGAAGAAGTGTATGGTTTTTAACCCCTTGGATTTGTGCAGAAAGGGCATGAAAACTAGGTGTGCACGTTAAAGAAGGCATTAGAGGGTTAAAGAAAGCACCACATGCCTGGTATGAGAAGATACATGCCTATCTGATTGCACATGGTAAGTGGAAGATTGTGCAGGGTGTTGAAAAACGTCCTATCACACTTGCAACTATTACAATTGCAGGTACTGAAGTTGATGCAGAAGGTGTCGAATATGATGATATTCTGCATATTCGTGTTCGTACTGTGGTTTTTGCTGCACCTACTACAGAGCACATTCATTAGGATGGCAGAGATGCCCACGCACATGCATTGATAGCTCTGTCTGTGAAACGTGACATTATTCTTCACATACGCTCTTGTAGAATAACTAAGGATGCTTGAGATACTCTTACCACATTGTACCAAGCTATGAATGAGGCTCGTGTTGCTTACCTCCGAAAACAGTTGGAGAGTGAGCACATGAATGAAGATGATTCCATGGATAGGTTTCTAACAAAGATCAAAGACTTGAAGGAACAATTGATTTTTGCTAATGAGGTTATACCAGATAGCTCACTTATGTAGACCGTTCTAAATGGTCTTCCTAATTCATATCAAAGTTTTGCTTCTACTCTTCGGTTGATGATGAAAGGCAATCCAAATGCCTTGTCATTTGAGGAGTTAGTCTCTGTTCTATTGCAGGAAGATTAGTCTAGGGAGAGCCCGTCCAGTATGCATGTTGCAGATCAAGCTTTCCGGGCTAGTTAGAAGGGCAAAGGAAAATGGAGCTCTTCTACTAGTAAGTAGAAATCTGCAAATGCATTAGGGGAAAAAAATGAACCCTACATGGGCCTTGTAAGGATTCCTAACTTTTAGGGATTAAAGAGCCTAATCTAAGAGGTTAAATGAGCATAGAAAACCACTTGTGGTATTTCTAAATTAAATAGTATTTGAAAGAATTTTGTGCTTGAATTCTTAACTCGAATTTTTATTGTCCTTAGGATGCTTCATTTTCATGGTCAAGATTGAAAGGGATAAAGCTTGTAGAGAGAGAATCACACGGAAAATTTTTGCATTCTCTCTACAGGATATATGACTGTTCGATCTTCGTCAATCTAACGCCAAACCGGATTTGGGGCTGAGCCATTTTTTGCAGTCATTCTTCAATGTCCGATCGAGGATGAATCTGAGGGCTCTTGTGTAAGGGCGCCCTTTCCATTTTTTATTTAAACCACATCCATCGGATCATGTAAATTTCCAATGGTCAGTATTGACTGGCGCCCAAAAAAAGTTCTTTTGAACCAGAATCGTCCAATGGAAGATGAAAGCGAACGGTGCAAATTGAATGGTGCAATTTTAAGGAAGAGATTGATGCCATCCATTGAAAAGCATGTTGATCCAAGGCTCATGTTCACTAATGCCTTGACTTTTGCAATTCAATTTCCACCTTAATCAAAAAACAACAACACACTTTCAAATGAACGGTTGTAGAATATTATTCATTGACATCATGAATGTAATAGGTGTATTAGTCAAACCAAATAGCATAACTAAGTACTCTTAATGCCCAAAACAAATCCTGAAAGTTTTTCTATATACATCATGATCTTTTACCCTAATTTGATGGTAGAAAATATTTGAATCTATTTTGCTATATATAATGGCTCCACCTAGAGCATTTAAAAGATCATCTATCCTAAGCATGGGATATCTGTGCTTGATGGTAATCTTATTGAGTGCTCAATAGTCGACACACATTCTATAAGACCCATCTTTCTTCTTTAGAAGAAGGATTGGTGTTGCAAAGGGCAAATAGTTGGGTCTAATCAGCCCTTTCTATAGGTACTTATCCATGAACTTGCAGACTTGATTCCCCTCCTCCAAACTCATTTCAAATGGTGGGTGAGCAGTGGGACTCAATTCTGGTACCAATTTGGTCCTATGCTCAATGTTTGTACAAGGGGTAAATGGTAATTCTTTTAAGAACATAGCTTGGAATTTTGCTCTTAGTTTCTTGGAAAGTTCTTGAGCATTTGAACTAGGGTTTCCACGACTACATGAATCCATCATAATACATGATGAATACCTAAAACAAAGAAAATAAATATACTTATAATCAATATTGAGAAAATTAGTAGAGGTTACCAATCAAATCTATTAGAGATCTAGGTCTGCACAGATCAATAGTTGCCTCTAGCTCTCATGCTCAAACTTGTAGACATGTGACACAAAGTCAATGATTGGTCATTTCCTAGCATGTCACTTCTTACTTAGGACTACATCGAAATGTGCCAGCCAAGCTATCCCAAAATCCACTCCGTCCTCATAGAACTAGATTTGGAAGGGCAAACCAATAACTCATAAGTCTGATGTCTCAGTTCCCTTCCCATCGGCTATATCTATGGTGTATGCATACTCTGACTACACAATCTCTAGATTCAGCATCTTGACTATGGATTTAATCACATTAGTGTAAACCTAGTGTTAAAGAGTACCTTGACAGGTTGTCCTACCATGACTCCCCTCATAACAATGAGTTCTATGTCTCGAAACTGATATCCTTTTTCTGCCACTCACAAAAGCACATTATCTCGCACAACAGGGACCTTCTCACTCTCATGGCCACTATGTGAGATGATATAGAGAATATGGAATTTGCAAAGTACTCATCTCCATCACTCCCTACCTGAGTTGGATCAATAACTATGGTGGCTACTATTTTCTTTTTCTTAGGATAATCCTTGAAGAGGTGCTCCCTAGACACCCATAGCATAATCCCTCTTTCATTACCTTCTCTTTCTACTGAGGTATAAGAATAGAATTATTATACACCTTCTCAACCAAAGGAGATACTTTCCTTTTACCTTCATAAACTGTGTTGACCATGTGCCCCTTCTTAGCCTCTCTAGAAGGCCGTGCATTGATCGAGCTAGGAGTAGATGTGTGGAAGGGTTAGCTTACCTTAGCCCATGAGGACCTCTGAACCTTGAGAGTTTGTGCCCCTATGGCCATCCTAATAGACTAAATCCATCTATGTGGCTGGTTCCAAGGACGGAGATCTCTCCTTCCTCACCAAAGCTCTAATGGTTTCTTTGAGTCCCAAGACAAACCTGTGGACATGAAGAAACTTAGGGATAGTATTACATACTATAAGAAGTACCTCTCTGTACTTATTCAAGTGCTTGAGCAGTCTAAATCTTTTGACTGATGAAGAACCAAGTTTCTAGCACTCTAGACCTCTCGTCAGGTGGTACAAAATTATTGTAGAACAAGACTTTAAACTGTTCCCAAGTCATGGACACTTTCTTGTCTTGTTCTATCTCATGCCACCACATATGGTGGACATCCATGAGGTTATAAGTGGCCTTGAAAATTTTGTGCTTCTCATCCCTGATATGGCCCAAAAAAAAGCACTCCTCCCACTTGATGAGCCACTCCTCAACATCATCAACACTCCTAGTCTAGGTTGCATTTATTGGATCAAATAGTCAAAAAATGCTAAATATGTTCATTTTATTCATGGTTGTCTGAACACACATATACATACAAAATCATACACACGCATAGACATATGCACATACACATATAGATACTTGCACATATACATAGACACACATATAGATACTTGCACATATACACACACATACATATACACATATACGAACAAAATCGTACACACACCTAGACATATACACATACACATACACATAGATACTTGCACATATACATACACACACATATACACACTCATGCATACATACACACATGCATATGCATATATACATAGATACATGCATACACACATGCACATACATACACACATATGCATACACACACACACATACATGCATATACGCAAACATACATGCAAACATATATACACATACACAAATGCACACATATATGATATGTATATAGACCCATATACAAATGCACACATATGCATACACACACATACACATATAGATACTTGCACATATACACATATGCACATACACATATACATATAGATACTTGCACATATACATACACACACATAGACACACACACACATATACTCACATGCATACATACACATGCATACATGTATACACATGCACATACATATATACATATGCATACATACACATATGCATACATAATCACATGCATACATACACATATGCATATGTAGATACTCGCATACATACATACATACAAACATGCATATGTATATATACATAAACGCAAGCTCATACACACAGTAAATCCACTTCAGCCTTGAAAAAAATAAGAACACTCAAAAAATCTTATCTACCTTCGCAATCATGTACAAGTAAGTAAAGTCAAGAAAGAGGGTTCTTGATGCATCAATAACCAATGGTGCACATACGCACGTATGTTATTTTCAATCGTACTTTTTTTCGACCGTCCTACCCGTATGTGTTTGCCATATGGTTGAAGTATATACACATTGCATCTAGTCCTCCCACCACCTACTCAGCTCGAAATCTATCAACCTTCATAATAGCCTATAAAAATATAAAGGAATAAAAATTCATTATTATGTGCTTGATTAAATACTAAACTATATCATAAAAAGTAAAATTGTTTTTTACCTTTTTTGCATCTTTTTTGTCATAAGTATCCAAAGATCAGGTGCATAAGTCGATTTCTATCAAAAATTTTCCATAACAAGTCCTTCTTGATGTTATTGGCTTAACAAGTCAATTTATTTCCTCCCACCAAGTCCCTCTTGATGCTATTGTCTTGATGCCAACATCTCAGCTAACAGAAGGTTCTTGTTGTATGAATACAATACAACTTCCTAAAGACGATCTATGGATCTGTGAAGTTGTATTGAATTGATACAACAACAACCTTTTGTTAGTTGATATGTGTTGTGTTGGACCCCTTTGATCTTCACTTATTAATACCTTCTCAACCCTTGAATTATATAAAAACATAAAACCTTTTCCAACAATTAAAATAGTTTTTAATTCACAATCATACACACATATATACATCCACATCCACAACCATATTAGATGTTCACTTATAATCATATAACATACATGCACATACACATACAAATACTAATTTGAAGTAAGAATCAATATTGATTAAAACAATCACAATACATTTTCATTCACAATCATACACACACATACATATACTATCGTGAAGTAAGAATCAATGTTGAATCAAACAATCACAGTAGATTTCATTCACAATTATACACTCAAATACACATACATATAGTATTGTGAGTAAGAATCAGTACTGATTAAAAAAAATCACAATACATGTTTATTCACAATCATTCCCGCATATACATATACTATTGTGAGCTAAGAATCAATGTTGAGTCAAACAACCACAATAGTTTTTAATTCACAAACAAAATTATTTTTCTTTATGATTTTAATGTTAGTATATGATCAATGTCTACCCCTCATGATTGTATGCACATTTTGTAAGGCCCCCATTATGAGGAGAAGGCAAGCGTGCATTACCCAATGGATGGGAATCCCAACTTGCATGTTGGATGAAGGTCATATTGGACCATGTAAGCTATTGTAAGGAAAAGGAGTTACCAAGGTGACCAATTATGGGGTCCGGGGAATATTCCATGTTGAAGTTAGAAATCATTTATATTTGTTAGGTCAGCTGAAGCAGCCTAAGCCGTGTATGGCAATAATGCGGGCGGTGTCCGCCCATGCTCTACCGCCCATGTATAGCCGTCCATAGAAGGCCACCCATGATCCTATATATACATGACTTCTACGCTACCTGTGACATCGAATTGAGCCAGCATACCTCTACCTTGTATCTCCCAATCTATAGTTGTCTAGATCACCATTTAAGCTCTACCCTAAGAGCGCACGGGTGGACAATGCCATCATCTTTTTACTAGTTGTTAGTAGAAAACTGTTGAGATTTGAGTGATTACATGATGGTTCATTGTTGAAGAGTAGTCTTGGTGCTCCATCTAGTGTTAATGCTGCACCTATTCGAATTTGCCCTCTTGCATTCACTAAAGGGAAGCTGGATGGAACCCACTAGACACTCTGGAAGTTCAAAAGTTTTGCAACTTTGGACTCCTATGAATGACTTGACACTGTCATGGAACCGATGGGACTGGATCCAGAACCTATACCAGTTGAAGATCCAACAAATTCAAGATTGATGATTCCGCGAGATCCAAATTTTTTACGAGCTTGGAAGAGGCAGAATGTTGATGCATTATGTGCAATTGTCACTAGTGTAAGTGATTCTGTGCTTACCTTAGTTCAACATACTACTAAAGCACATGAGGCTTGGGGCATATTGGCTCGTCAATATGAGACCAAGAACCACATAAGGATACAAAATCTAGAAAATCAATTGGCAAATGAAAAGCATTTTGATTCTGAAAAGGCTGAAGATTTTATCAAATGGATAAAACATCTTCAAGATCAATTGGTTGCAGTTGGTGTTGTTATAACTCTAGAAGAGCTAGCTCTAATATGTGTATGTGTTCCTCCAGCAAAGTATGATGGATTAGTAACAGCCCTTAACACTCAGGTAAGACCAATTCCTCCTACATTTGAAGAGTTCGGTGATATGCTTCTAGAAGAAGAGATGCGGTTGAAGAATTAGCAAAGTTCAAGTGATGTTGCATTCTTAGCAAATGCAAAAGGTAAAGGCTCTTCTGATGGATAAAAGAAGAAGCCAAAGAAGAAAAATTTCACAAGAAGTTGCTTCTATTGTGAAAAGAAAGGCCATGCCCTTAAGGATTGTAGAAAGAAGCAAGCTGATGAATGGAATGGGACTGTAAAATCATGGTGGAAGAACAAAGAGTCTGCAAACAATGCAGAGGTGGAACTATGGGTAGCTATCGAAGAGGTATGCTCATCTATTCAAGGTCCTATTGATGAACCATGGATTTCAAATAGTGGAGCTGCTCGCCATATGACCAGTAAAATGGATTGGTATAGTTTCCTAGTGCCTTTGGGAGAATCAATCAATGTAGTGGTGGGAAATGACTCCAAGTGTCCAGTGGAAGGAAGTGGAACCATCTCTTTTATCACTTCTCTAGGTGTTGAGAAAAAATTATCCCATGTTCTCTACGTAGCTACACTTAAAAGAAATTTGTTATTAGCTTCTGTAATAACAGATCATGGACTCGAAGTTCACTTCAATAAGAGTGGTGCATAAATCATGGATTAATCAGGTAATGTAGTAGGTAAAGGCATAAGACGTGATAACTTATATGAGTTAAGTGCCTTAACTGCTATAGAAGATAAAGATGTAAGCAAGTTATGGCACTGATGATTTGGGCATCTCAGATTTGCAGTTTTGAAGGAGATGCAAAGAACTAGGATGGTTGCTTATTTGCCTACATTTTTTAGAGTTGTAGGAACCTTGTGAAGCTTGTATGATGGGCAAGCAATAACGAAAGGCATTTCCAAGAGAGTCTAGCAATCGATCTCAAGCTCCTCTAGAGTTGGTACATGCTGATCTCTACGGTAAAATGTCTACACCTGCTTTAGGGGGATCTTTCTACTTTTTGCTACTAGTCGATGATTATAGTAGAAAGATGTGGGTTTATTTCATTCGAGAGAAAGCTCATGCTTTTGAAAAATTTTAAATCTGGCATAACTATGTGGTAAATTAATAAGGAAGGAAACTGAAGAAATTCCGAAGAGATAGAGGAAGTGAATTCTTGTCAACAGAATTCAATAATTACTGTAAGTAGCATGGTGTGAAAAGACAACTTACCATAGCTCATAAACCTCAACAAAATGGCATTGTTGAGCACAAGAAGAGGGCAGTAGGTGAAATGGCTCATTCTTTGTTAAAGGCTCAAGACATGCTTGATTGCTTTTGGGCAGAAGCTATCAATATAGCAGTCTACATCCTCAATCGAAGCTACACAAAAGCACTAAAGGGGATGACTCCTCAAGAAGCATATTCTGGCAAACATCCTTCAGTTTTGCATTTCAAAATTTTTTATTGTTTCTGTTATGCACATATTCCTAATTCAACAAGATTAAAATTTCAGGCAAGGAAGATTTTTGTCAGTCGAGATGTGGTGTTTGATGAATGACCACACTTAGTAGAAGATAAAGGTAAATCTACTATCTCATCAAATGGAGAAATATCTCACCTTGTGCCTATCAAAAGATAGGTTAAAGTTGAGGAGGAGGACACACCTAATGTAGAAATTTCCTCAATAAAAAGCCAACCAATTTTAGCTGCACAGTGTAAGCCACTACGGAAGTGGGCACAACAGCTCTTTGATGATCACAATCCACATGTAGATATACCAGAATCATCCTCGCATGGATTACGAAGATCAAAGAGAATAGAGGAGCAATGAAGAGCCCCAAAACACATTTTTAACATGGCTCTAATGATAGATATCATGGGCTCGATAAAGGAACCTACCACTATTGAAGGAGTCCTTGATGATCTAGGTTGGAGAGCGGCAATGCATTCTGAGTATGATAGTACACTCAAAAATGATACTTGGGATCTAGTCAACTTGCCGCCAAAGAAGAAGGTAATAGGTACTAAATCAATTTGGAAAGCTAAGTATAAAGCAGATGGAACATTAGAAAAATATAAGCCATTATTAGTTGCATAGGATTTTTCATAGATCGAAGGATTCAATGTTCAAGAAACGTTTGCACCAACAGCACCATGACAACTATTCAGACGGTACTTGTAATAGTTGCAAAAAAGGCTTGACCTATTTTCCAGATGGATGTCAAATTCGGATTTTTGAATGGTCATCTCAAGGAGGAGGTATATGTATCTCAACTACCAGGTTTTGAGGTCCCAATTCAGAAAATAAAGTTTGCAAATTGAAGAAAGCTTTGTATGGACTTAAGCAAGATCCACGGGCTTGGTACCAACAGATAGATAATTTTTTCAAAAATATGGGTTTTGAAAGAAGTACTTCTGATGCTAACTTGTATGTAACAAAAAGGGATAGCAGGCAAGTTGTTGTCATTGTATATGTAGATGATTTGATAATTTCACGAGATCATCAGGAACTCATCAATCAAACTCAAATCAGCTTGGGAACAGAGTTTGAAATGACAAACTTAGGTCTACTGCATTTTTTTCTGGGAATTGAAGTATGGCAAAGGAAGGATGGCATTTTCATCTCACGACAAAAATATGCCAAAGAAATTCTCAAGGCATTTGGAATGATGGACTGGCAAACCAACTAGCACACCTACGGAGGTAAACCATAAGCTATCTATGGATGATAACATGCGTGATGTACATGCTAAGAAGTATAGGAAGCTCGTTGGAAGTCTTATTTTTCTGTGCAACACTAGACTAGACATTTGTTATGTTTTTGGAGTGTTAAGCAAGTTTTCTAACAAAACTAAGGAGAGTCACTCGAATGTTGGGATGCGAATTCTAAGGTACATTGTAAGAACCTTGGATTTTGGTAACTTTTATACCACATGTGATACACTTCAAGGATATTGTGATTTAGATTGGGTTGGAGATTATGATTCTAGAAAATCAGTTTTTGGATATTGTTTCTCACTTGGTTCAGGAATATTTTCTTGGGTAAGTAGGAAGCAGCCAACTCTCGCACTCTCCTCCACTGAAGTATAGTACAAAGCAGTTTGTTTTGCCTCTACCCAAGTGTGATAATCAAAGTTGTATGGCTATTGCAAAGAACCTAGTATTTCATGCTTGCACGAAGCACATAGAAGTATAGTACCATTACATTCATGAGCTAATTGAAGATGAAATTGTGGAGCTAGAATAAAACCCAACAGAGGCAAATTGTGATGACATATTCATTAAAGCACTTGGAAGAGAACAGCTCAACAGGCATCTGCATCTTCAAGAGATGGGCATAAGACCGAGACCTACTGGATTTATCATCGATAAACATTGAGGGGGGTGTTAGTATATGATCAATGTCTACCCCTCATGATCTTAAGCACATTTTGTAAGGTCCCCATTATGAGGAGAAGCCAAGCGTGCATTACCCAATTGATGGAAATCCTAACAGGCATCTTGGATGAAGGTCATATTGGACCATGTACGCTATTGTAAGCAGAAGGAGTTACTAGGGTCCCTAATAGTGGGGTTCGGGGCAGCGATGAGCGGCCCCGACTGGGGGGTCCAAGGGGGCCAATGGGTCCCCTGGCTAGGGGTCCCAGGGGGCCAGCAGGCCCCCTGGTGTGGGTCTCGGGGTAGTAGCCCGAACAGGATGGTAAAGGGAATATTCCATGGAATATTCCTTGTCGATGTCAAAAATCATTTATATTTGTTAGGTCGGTTCAACGGGCCTAAGTCGTGTATGGAAATTACGCGGGCAGTGGCTGCCCATGCTCTACTACCCATGTATAGCCGTCCATGGAAGGCCACCCATGATCCTATATATACATGACTTACACACTACTTGAGACATCAAATTGAGACAACCTACCTCTACCTTGTATCTCCCTATCTAGAGTTGTCTAGATCACCATTCAAGCTCTACCTTGAGAGCGCACGGGTGGACAACGCCATCATCTTTGTACTTGTTGTTAGTAGAAAATTGTTGAGATTCTCCTATATCTGTTATGTTCTCTGCTACTGCCCCTGTGTTATATTGTGTAACTATTGTCTTACATTTAATACAAAAATACTTGATATTTATAGCAAGAGTTTATACCTTGTGCTTTCTATACACTGTAAGTTCATAAAAAACAAATTATTTCTTATGAAAAATGAGTTTAGTTATATTATTTTATAAAACATTATTCAACCAAAATTGTTTTGATTAAAAACATATTCGATTGAACAAATTTTGACCTATAAAGTTTTTTATCATAAACGTTTTTTATCGAAAGCACATTCGATAAAAAATTGTCAAATTACCATGGAAAAAGTATTCGTCCATGTCCGAATAAGCTAGCATGTCACCAAATAATTTGGTCCAATAATGAGTGTTTATCATAAAATTCCATAATTATTCACAAATAAATAAATTGTCGAACAATTAATAATGGAACCTAACTCCTAGCACTAGTTGAGCCATGGTATCTAAGCAGCTTAAGATCCTAATGCTTCCATCGGGCTTCTTTGACCAGTGTTCTATCTTTACGGACTTCTAAAGCTTGATGCTCACGTGGAGCACCTAACTCCATCCTTGGAAAGTTAGGCTCAAGCACATCTTCCTCTTTCTTGGAAGCACGCACATGTTCTAAGATATCTTGAAGTGCACTCTCTAGGTGGGAAATCCTAGCACTTATGGTCTGAATGGGATCTAAAGGGTGCTCTTCCATGAGTGTATCAGTCCTATTAGCTGATGATGTTGATTCCATTTGATACTTTTGGAAGAGAAGAGGGTTCCAACACTTGCATGACCAGCCCATCAATAGGTGAGGAATGGTACACGTTGGACTTTGTAGTGCATGCAATGTGTGGGTTACTAGAATCAAAAGGGACCATGCCTTCCAATTCAACTATTAGGCATTGTTTATTAACCTATACCTAAACCAATCACTACCACAAGTTTTAGTTGATTGCATGATCGAGCAACCAATCTTGTCCTACTATTATATGTCCTCTGATGTCATCATCATGGCAAACTAGCAACTTTACTATCAAAGGTACATCCTTTAAGAGGATAGCAATGTCCACCTTTTGATACAAGGGGTTTCCACACCTACTAAGACCACTAAATAAGATTCTAATAGCTTAACTTCCATGCCGAATCCTTTACAACATGAGTACCTAGTTGCACTAGTGGAAGCTCTAGAACTGATCAAAGCTTTGATCATCTTATTTGTAGTGCCGTGTCCTAGCTCAACCATGATAAATATTTACCTATATTCTATAATGATATGATGTTTAATTGTTTCCGTGCACATATCCATGTAATATCTTGGGGCATTGGGATTGACATCTAGGCCTTGTCACCTTAATGTATTTTTCCTAATGCACTAGCTAGCCTCTACTTCTACTTCTTCTTTAATCATTAAATCTTCTTCTGTTTGCTTCTTCGCAATGCTGATTCTCATTAGCATAGCCTCTATAATGGTCTCACCTAAGTGTTCTATATCAAATATCCTAGATGAAGACTTGTGTACATTCCACTCATGCTCTTGTGCTACTTTTAAAGTTAGGATCAAGAGTCTAATGGTAACATAGGATTTTGTCTAAAGACCATCTAAAATGGGGTGGGATTGAGTAACATTTTCTTGAAAACTCGATAAGCCCAAATAGAATGATGAAGTTTTTTATCCCATTCAGAGCGTTGATTATTTATCCATTTTATCAATACATGATATAGGATCTTATTTGTGCTCTCAGTTTTTCCATTAGCTTGTGGATGATAGGGTGTAGAATTCGTATGTATCACCAAGAATTCTTAGAGAAGTTTTCCAATGACTTTGTTCAAGAAGTGTGTATCCCTATCACCTATTGACTCTATTGGTACCCATAACTAGGGAACACATTCTAGAAAAAGAACGTAAACATCGTTTGGGCATCTTTCTTTGTTGTGGCTTTAACTTCTATCCACTCTGTAAGATAATATGTGGCTACATAATGTACTCTGCATGCGAGCTTCTAGTTGGGGGTTAATAGGACCTAGAAAGTTTGTACCCCACTTCCAGAATGTGCATCCTCCCATCATTGGACCTCAAAGGCATCTCGTCACATAGGTATGTGCATCCATATGAAGAGTGGGCCACAAAAAACCTAAGAATAGAATGGTATTAATTACTTGGTGAATCCCAAAGTGTCCACCTACAATACCGTTATGTGCAGCTTCTAAGATTATCAAATAGGTTGATTCCTGAACGCACAATTCTATAAACATGTGTATCACACATCAAGTCCATAATAATATCCAAGAAGACAAGGGAAATCAGATCTCATCATCAAGTATTCAAGGAAAATATTAGGTGATAAAGTTATAAAGCTATATGCATGGTCGATGTGTATGCTAGCATGATGTAAATATTTCCATGAAACTCCCTTCAAATTAAAATGAACTAAACAAACAGAAGAGTTTTAGAGGTAACTACAAAGGAGGTTTCAAGATTTTTCCTTGAGACATTGTATATGTTCGTCTTCGTTTACGCTTGAACGAAACGAACCATGATTGATATGAATAATAATAATGAGAAGTGAAGAAAGAAAAGTAATTTTCAAGCATGGAACCTTCATATTTGAATATACTTGATGGAAAAAGCTAAATATACCTACAAGGGAGAAGGAAATACATTATATCCTTCCTCATTCGAGTTATACAACCCAAAAAATACAACATTATTTGTGGTGGTAGAAGCATAACAACCAAGTGACATTTGTATTATCAAAAAACATGGATTCAAGCACGAGAGGCCATAAAGATATTTGCGTGATATGAGCGTGCATGTTCGCTATATCAATGAAGCATCATCAAAATTTATTGCACAATGAGCTTAAGAACCTATAGAAAATAATGTTTTGAATGATAAATATTGACACTTGTAAGGTTTAGATAGCCTTTAATGTTATTGCATCTATCTCGTGTGTCATTGAGAATGGAAAACGTACTCGCATTTGTTCCGAAAAATATGAAATATTATGAAAAATCATAAGATTCAACAAATCTATTTTTTCTTTACAAAAGCTCCATGGATTTTTATACGATTAACTTCTTCAATTTTTAACGTAGAGATAATTTGCAACGACATGGAGGATGTCAATAGTAGTTACTACATAGATTTGGGAAGGGGAGTATCCAAAATCATTAAGGTGCTTATATGCTTATCATTGGGACTAGAGTATTATATTTTATATTTATTGATTGATTTGGTCGTGTTTAGAAAACATTGTATTTATTGATTGATTTGGTCGTGTTCAGGAAGATGCTAGAGACTGTGCGGCGGGCTCGCAGAGAAGCTCTATATCATAGACTCTGGCGGCTCGAGGAGGAAGTGAACAAAGGAAAATCTCAAGCCCAGAAAGGACTTCGAAAAATCAGAGCGCTGCTGAGATATGAGGAAGAGATACAAAGGAAAAATTTGCAAATTTTCTTCAAGGAGTGGTGGGCTGGCAAAGCCGACAAACCCACCAAAGAGATGTGCCGTATCCTCAAAAGGAAACACAACAGAGATTCGATCCCCTTATTGCTAGACGCAAATGGCAATGTATGCAATACGGAAGAAGATAATTCTGGGATCATTGAAGGGCACTTCACGAGACTCCTGGGGACCTCAAACCCCCTCTCCCACCATAGAAGGGACTGTATGGTAGCCATATCTAGGGTTTCCCCCCACAGGATACCACCCAACCTTCACTCTTTGCTTCATGCCTCTATCTCTGAAGCCGAAATCATTGAGGTCATCGATGCCCTCCCCTTAGGTAAAAGCCCGGGCCCCGACGGGCTCACTAATGAGTTCTTCAAATCCTTCAAGTTGGTGGTTGCCACCCCTCTCCGTTTGGTTTGGCAAGAGGCACTCAAGTTTGGCGCGCTTCCTTCTTGCCTCAACAATGGCATTATCAAGCTAGTACACAAAAAAGGGGAAAAGAACAGAATAGAGAATTGGTGTCCCATTACAATGCTCCAAACAGGATACAAGGTCATCGCCAAAGTCATTGCCAATAGAATCTCTTGCCACTTGAGAGCGTGGTTAAGCGAGGACCAAAAAGGTTTCATCAAAGGCAGGTCAATTTTGGAAACCATAATAGATATCTGGGAAGGTCTTGAATTTGCAAATGAGTCTAAACAAGATGTGGTTTTCCTCAAGATCGACTTTGATAAAGCCTACGACAGGCTAGAATGGGACTATATTCTTCAGTCGCTACAGGATCTTGGATGTAGTCAGAAATTCACCAAGATGATCGCGACCCTTCTCGGAAACGCATCGACCCAAATTAACATTAATGGAAATCTTTCAAAGGTGATCAAACTTAGAAGATCTATCAGACAAGGGTGCCCATTGGCTCCCCTTCTCTTTGCCATTGCCACGGAAGGTCTTAGCAGGCTGGTGGAGCATCAGGTTGAAGCTGGTAACATTAAAGGCCTTCGTTTGCCGCATGACCACAGTCAGATCACCATGAGACTTTTTGCCGATGATATGAACGCTTTTGTGCACAATGATAGTACCAGCCTTGAGACGTTCTGGAAGTGTCTTGCTACTTTTTGTGAAGCCTCTGGATCCATAATCAACCACTCTAAGACCGCCTTTAGAGCTATTGGTGGGTCACAGCCCGACCTTCTCATTGATCATGGCTGTAAAATCATCCCGCAAGGCCAAATTTTTTGGCTTCTGGGGATTCCCTTGGGGTTTGGCGTCTCTATGGAACAGCGGTGGAACTAGGTGCTTGCCAAACTCGAAAACAAGCTTAACTATTGGAGAGGTATGCAAATCAATCTTGCTGGTCGTGCTATGGTCATCAACATGTTCCTCTTATCATCTACCATTTATTTCCTTTCTTGTTGGAGACCGAAAGAGCAAGATCTGTCCAAACTGGATAGTATTTGTAGAAACTTCCTTTGGACGGGCGACCATAATAGGAGGGGGGTGCCTAAAATCAAATGGTCCATCTGCACCAGCCATAGAGATAGTGGGGGACTTGGTATCTTGGACATTGGGTGCATGGCTAACAAACTGTCGGCCAAATGGATGACTAAGGCTTGGTGCAACGGGGAGGCCTCATGGGCCAAGCTGATCTTCAGAAACAAGAATGAGCTGGCGCTCAAGGGCTTCCCAAATTGGAGGAATCTTGACATCTTGACCTTGCTGTTTTCCCCGATCCCCGTCTTCCCGAAAGGCTCTAATCTGGTGTGCTCCCTTTGGAAGAGTTGGAATAAAGTCAAAAGCTTCACAAGAATAAGTGAAGACTGGAAGTGGGCTGCCGGTATCAGACAAAACGACTCTATCTGGTTTCCGATTCATGGCATCCGGAGTGTGGAATCTTGGAACATTCAAAACGCCAAGAAGCTATGGAACAAAGGCTTCAAAAAATGGAAACATCTCTGGAAACAAGACACCAACCGCTGGATCAACCTTGAGGATATTGACCCTAGCATCAACATTCCGCATGAAGAATGGAACACTTTGCAAAGCAGATTTCTCGCCTGGGACCGACACAAAGTTCGCCTTCTCATGGGACACGACATGCCGAGTTCGCTTGGGCTCAAATGGCACAATGGGAATAGTCTATCAAAAATCCCGAACATCAAAGAAACGATCGACTATCAGGTTAACCTCAACAAAAAGTGGTGCCTGTCATGGACGTGGCTTCGGTGGGACATGAAGTTCATGGCTATCTGGCACCCACTCATAGAAATCAAAAAGTCTGTCCTCTTATGGCAAATTCTTCATCATGGAATCTGGACCAACCTTAAGGCTAGCAAAATCTGTGGGATCCCTCCTTGGTGCAAACGCTGCCACCGGTCTATCGAAGATGTTACACACATCTTCTTTACCTGCCCCAACTCCAACAGACTCTGGCAGGTGGTTGGAAAGAGAATTAGACTTCAAAAACGTCTCAGTTGGCAGCAAGCCTTGCTGGGAGAAGCGATCGGCTGCTCCGCGACTCTCTGGAACGCCATCAGAGGGGAGGTTCTATGGAAAATCTGGCGGGAAAGATGTGCTTTCAACTTCCGTGACTCCCCCAAGGAGTGGTCAATTGAGAAATCGCTGCTCCTCCTTGGCAAAAGGATTGTCAACTGTAAGAAATCCCCCCCCTTTAGGCATCATCAAGTACTCCTTTTGATCGATAACAAGCTTAAACCCAAGTGGGCCCCACACGAGGGTGATGAGAGGGTAATTAACCTTCTTTGTAATGTCATCTAAGCTCTGTAAAAGCTTCCCCTGCTTTGTGGGATTTTGGGGGTCCCGTGGGCACTAGTCCCCTTTTCTTGTACTTTTCTTTATTTAATTCAAGTCCGGGAGAGTAGGCTATTGCGGAACTTCCTTTACATTAAAAAAAAAAACATTGTTCCTAGAACATTTGAAATCAAGGAGCACGTGCATTGCAAGTCAAGATAGCTTTGTAAATTAACAAATCAATTATGGTATTTTAATGATCTTAAACAAAAATGTAGTTCATGGCATAAAAAACTTGGTATCTTCATAATGCCCACTAGTCATATGATTCTCTCCATACATTAGCTTCATGTTGCTTATTTCAAAATGATGCAAGAGTGAAATTATATATGTCTATTGTTTTTTCACAAGGAAGTTAGGCAATAGTCTACTCTCCCAAACTTTATATAATAGAAAGAACAAATCAACAAGTGGATGGGACTAGCACCCATGGACCCCTCGAATCCCACAAAAGCAGGGGTTTATTACAATTTCCTAGAGGATATTACAAAGAAGGTTGATAGCCCCTTTGTCCATATCGTGGGGCTCACTTGTATTTAATCTTATTGCTCTCAAGGGAAAACACTTGATGATGCTTAAAAGGGGGCTTTTAACACTTGAAAATTCTTTAGCTTAAAAGAAAAAGGGGCTTCATTAGGAGGCTTACCAAAGTTGGTGGAACACCTCTCTTTCCCAATTTTCCATAGGGTCTCATCTCTTATAATATTCCACAATTTTGAGGAACAATCTGAATCTTCCTTGCTTCTAGTTGATTTCTCCCTGCAGCAACATGATTTTCCCAAGGGCCAGCCTAACAAACATTGACTTTCGGCAAGAAAAGAAAAGGTGCCCCAAGTATAAAATTTGAAGAAGTCTCGTTTCCTTTATGCACAAAATGTGAGCTTTTTTTAATTTTTGTTTTTATTATAATCAGTTACTAATTGTAAAGAGAAATATTGTCGGCACTTCTTTTTTCTTTCAGGTTTATCGACAATTGATGGTTCTCGAATTTCAATTTGTTTGACATTTGTTATAGGGAAATTAATGTTATGGATCCTACCTATCCAACGAATATCTTGGTACTTAAAAAGACATGAAATACATGTACTAACACATCTGTCAACACCTTAGTAACCTTTCCAAAACTATTTTATGTGATTATTCTTCCTCCACTAGTTGTAGCAAGAATGCAATTAGCAAAGACACTCCTCGCTTCATCCATCTTATGGAATGTAGAACAAAGAATATGACATATAAAGCTATACTTTCCAAAAGTAAATCAATTCTTTAAAACGCATCTGATATATTATTTGTATATTAGAATTAGTAAATCCTTTTTACGGAAAGTTTCTCAGAAAGAGAATTAGTAATTTCATAAAAAATAAGAAATTTAATATAATAAAACTACATATTAAGATTTTGAATCATTTATCATAAAGAGAGTTTATGGTGGGAGTAGCCACATAGTCTTTTCTCCCCCCAGCATGTGAGTAACCGTTAGGTATGGGATCTAGGCACAAACACACAGATACATATGTAAGTACATACATATACGTACATACATACATGCATACATGCATATATACATCCTTTCTGCATTCAAGTATAGAAAATCTGTTTTTGATAGGAAATCACGTTAACCTAAGTCCTCGAAGCAATATGGCACAGAAGCAACATTATCCAAGGACATAAACATTGTGTAATAGATGGACATGTATTATCTCAGAGAGCATGCAATGAATACGTTCTTACAAGGACGAGTTCATATTGGCGCATCTACCTCTCTTTAATTGGCGTTAATATTGGTGCATTTACCTCTCTTTAATTGACGCATCTTCCTCTCTTTAATTCGAGAAGAGTTCATATTGGCGCATCTGCCTCTCTTTAATTGGCGCATCTTCCTCCTTCCTATCATGTTTATCTTTAAGGTACTTCTATAAACACCTTCTCTATACAGATTGTATATGGTGGTTTGATTGATTTGATCTCATTTACTTCAGATAATATTGGCACCATATGTTTTTACTCCATATCTATTTTTTGCTCTTGTACTGGAGTTATTCGATCATGTTGTGACTGTGCTATTATTCATCTCTTTATTCATGTTCTTGACAATGATGGATGCTTTATCAATTACAAAGGCTATAGTCCCTACTGATGAGTCAGTGTGAAGATGCAAGAGATGCACTAGAAATACATGTAAGAAGCACAAACATAGAAAACCACATGCAGAAGATGGATGGCTAGAATAGCTCTCTCTATTGATGATGAACATAAATAAATTAGCAGACGAAAAAATATCCCTAAGTACAAATTACCATGACATATGAGTGTATCATGTATCTGGTAACTTGGTGAAAAAACTTGTAGACAAGACTAGAGTAATAAGTGTCAATGTATAGAGAAAATGTTAAAATGAAAGCTACTCAAGGAACACATTTGTAGAAAACCTCCTACAGTGAATGATATGAACACATATAGGGAATGAAAGATCAAATCCCTCAATGCAATAATACTAAAATGTTGCAGAAATCTTCAAACTTTTCCCATGGAAGAGATTTGTGAATATGTCTACCACATTACCTTGTGTAGGCACATATACCAAATTAATATGTCTTGGATGAAGATGCTTCTACCATTTTGATTTTCAACTAATGCCTTTGATCTATGTAATTGAAGAGAGCAATGTTTCTGCTATCGTCAACTTCAAATGTAAAGAGTCTATATGATTTCTCACCTTTTGCAATCCTCTTGAAGCCTTGTTGTGGGTCCTCCATGTATGATCCATGCCTTGTGAATCTAAATGTAAGCCCTTCTCAATAATCTCCCTAAGACTTTATGGTTGGGACATATAATACCTGACTTAAAGGTTCATGTTATGATCAGGTGCTTTGACATTTCCAATCTTGTTTATAGAGTGCCTCGTGTCATCACCAATCTGCACTCCATGCTTCCCTTTAGGGTCTTTGAGGTCAGACAAAAATGCTACCTTTCCAGCCACATGATTTGAACAACCAGAATCAATATAGAATAGATGCTCATCATCTTTACCTTGCTTGGATGTCATGTTCATAATCAATAGAGAATCCTCTTGGTCTTCTATAAAGTTGTTATAATCTCTTCTACCTCTAAAGTCTCCTTAATATTTGTTATTGTATTCTTGGTTGTATTTGTGATGGTAATTGCTTTCTCCATTGTTGAACCTGCCTTTGGATTTTCCATAGCCTCCTCTGTGGAAGCCGTTTCCTCTTTGATTCTTTGTGTTCTTGAAACACTCATCTGTGGTATGATTGGTCAAGCCACATATATTGCAAGGTGAAGAGTTGTATGATCTCCCTCTACCTTGCTTTTCTCCTCTAGCTCTTCCTCTACTTGTGAAGTTATCTTGAGAGGTACTTGCCTCTTCTTCATTGTTTTTACCTTTGCCTTTATCTTTACTCTTATTTCTATCTGTATAAAAGTGTAGAACCTGGGTTACCTCCAAAGTTGTCTCCATTCTTGTTGAGCTTTGTCTCATGTGTGAAGAGTTGCCCCATCAATGTGTTGAGGTGAGGTATTTGCATGTCCATATATAAGTCCATTTTTGTGGTGAATGACTCCCATTTTTCATCAGCCTTGATGCCCTTTATGATATGATTTATTATCTAATCCTCTTCTATTTCTTCTCCAATGCTCCCAAGTTGGTCAGCTACATCCTTCATCTTGCTCACATAGACAACTACACTTTGCTTTGGTTGCTTCTTCAAGGTTGTGAACTCCATCCAAAGTTGGTTCTTCCTAGCCCTTATATTTGATGAGAAGTATGAACAAAGTACTTCCCAAGTCTCTTCAGAGGTCTTGAAATTCCTAATGTGAGGTAATAAGAAATGAGATATTGAGTTATATAAGATCTAGCTAGAGCATCTTTTGCACACCATGCAGCTAGTCTTTCTTGCTCTTCTCTTGTAGGTTGATGTTTGCTTCTGAATATTGGCATTTACTCATATGTAGGGATATATCCATATAATTGTCTTCCTTGGTAGTAAGCTTGCATCCTTAGGGACCATGCTCAATAGTTTCCCCTATCCAATTTGTCAATGAATGATGGAAATCCATCTCCCATCTTGCTTTGATGTTGCTCCGATACCACTGTTGGAGGAGATGGTAGATAGATTCTAGAGATGAAGTGGTGCTACTTATTTGGAATCCAATCATATCTAGGCTTTCTTTCTCCATGTTTGTGTAAATGTTTCACTCACTTTCATACACTTTGGAAACCTCATCTTCAAGAGAATTCAAGTCACTCATTATTTCACATTCTTTCAATTTCTTTTGCACAGATACTTGCACTTTTTCATACATATTTGTAGCTCAAAAAACATAAAAAACCTTTCAAACTTCTTTCAAGTAGTTCTCTTATTAGTACCTCAAAAAACACAGAAAAATGAGTTTCTTTTAAAGAATTTGTATATTTTCACTCCCAAGATTGCATATTGGCAGTGTAAAACTGATGAAAAATATAGAAATATTTTCCGAAGCTTTGCATATCATATTTTACTTATGAAAAATAAAAATCATTCCAAAATTCAATTTTTTTATGTTTCATATCATATTTACGCTTTAAAATCATATGAGAACCTCTCACAAAAGAATTCTTCTACTTTATTTTTCACTATTTTGTTGGAGTTAGATGTCTGCGGAAGCACGTGAACAACACAAGGAAGAAGAAGAAGCTTGGAGATCAACACACAATACGAAATGTATTACTAGGGAATGTACAAAGATAAGTAGCCCATTAGGGCAATAGGCATATATACAAGCCGGGGGTCCTAGTGTTTTCACACATATCATTACCTAAATATATCAAAAAATCCCCCTAGGAGTGATGCGGTGAACAAGGAGCTGGCACTCATGTATAAGGAAGTGCCAAGCTATGTGGAGTCAATCCACAAAAGGAAGTAAGCCCAAAGCTTTGTAGAAAGATTCAAACTTCTCCCTAGGTAGAGCCTTCGTGAAAAGGTCTACAATGTTCTCTTGCATGGGCACATATGCCAAAGTTGATCTCCCTAGCAGAGAACCTCTCCCTGACATAATGATAATGCACCTCAATGTGCTTAGTGGAAGCATGGAACACAAGGTTCCTCGTAACTACTAATGCACTCTGACTGTTAGTGAAGATGGTGATGGTAGAAGATTGACCAACACCCAAATCATTCATAAGGCATTTGAGCAACACACACTCAATAGTAGGTGTAAAAGCCGCCCTATACTCAGCCTCACAATTGAAAGTGACCATAGTAGGCTGCTTCTTGCTCAACCAAGATATACATGAGCTATCAAGCATGAAGCAAAAGCCACTAGTGGGCACACGAGTGTCATATTAACCAACCCAATCTGAGTCAGAAAAAGCATGCAAATCTAGCGGTAGTGATGCCTCCTTGGGATAAAACAACCAATACATGCCGCATCATATAAGCCCATAACGGGTAAATGGTACCATCTAACTTATCCTCAACATCCAACACACGCAATACATCACTGCTTTCTGCCATCACCGATGACTAAAATACCTTGATGTAGAAAAATGATTGTATCTCAAAAAGTTGAACAGAACTGCCCAGACGAGTTCTGCTAAACCTGTAGCAGACTTTGAGATGCTTATATTGGCAAACCAAAACAGGTATATACCTTGGGCACAACAAGATGAAATAGCCTATGGAAGCATTGTGATAGTGCATTCGGAGGCCGAAACCAGCTCAGATCGGGATTTCATCTCCATAGAGCGAAGCCGTTTTGATCTTTGAAACACCCTAAGTATGCTCACCATATTTCGTGCGAATCGGAGATTGCAACAGCAAGAGTGTCGATGACACCCTAGATGAAGCGGCGACATGCTCTGATATCAATTGTTTCAGGTGTCTGCGAAAGCACGCAAACAACACAAGGAAGAAGAAGAAGCTTGGAGCTCAACACACAATACTGAATGTATTACTAGAGAATGTACAAAGATAAGTAGCCCATTAGGGCAATAGGTGTATATACAAGCCGGGTGAAAAAAACCTCCTAAAGAGGGAAAAAAGTGCCTCGGTAGTCCTAGTGTGTTCACACACATCACTACCTAAATATATCAACATATTTGTATTAGTTGAACATACACTATCACAAAGCAAAAGTGTGATATGCACAAAGGAAAAAAAACAAACTTACAAGATGGAAGATATTCTAAATAGATGATCATTGAAAAGGAAGTGTCTAGGATAGTTGAAGCTATCCTTAAGAAGAAAGGCAAATTCATGTGTACAAAGATGAATACTAAATATTTGAATGCTTTTGAAGATCAAGTTGAAGTTCATCAAGTAATTTAAAATATGATAATTACATATTCTAGAATAATTGCAGAGGATTAATTTTTTATGAATTTCAGGGGCATAAACATATTTCTTTGAAAGACTTGAAGAATGAGATAATCATAGAACCTCTTTTTAGATGAATCTAATCAACATAGCATAAAGAGAATCATAAAACACTCCCAACAAGACATAGAATCTAGTGTGGATGTATTAATTGAAAACATGTTTTTAAATTATAATAAGCAGTTTAAATATATGGAAACTAGAGCAAGTGCAACTTTTAGAACAGGATTTGAATTTATCATATCTCTTACTCAAGAAATAGATAAAATGTTTCAAACTATGCAAACAATGGGTACTAGTTTTAAAATGTTGAAAGAGAAAATTGATCAAGAACTTTCAAAATAATGAATTTAGAGACTTTGACCAACCAAGTGAAAGAAATTCAATCATTCAAGTGTATACATGAACATCAAGTACAAGTTAAAAGTATGTAAGAAAACATTTAATTCACCAAAGAAAATCTATCCCTAGAGTGATGCATAGAAGATAAAATAGGCTCCAAGATTGATTTGGTCATATATTTTGGGATTGTATTGCATATGATGAGGCTTGTAGACATAAATTGTTAACTAAATTGAAAAGGAAAAATTTTACTCACCATGACCATCAAATATGAACTTGAATTTAGGTAGAGATGGAGTGATGCAATATTTTGAACAAACAAAATCTACGAAAAGAAAATTTAAAATATTTAGAAAACAATGGAAACAAAAGAGATATGATGATATTTTTTTTAACAATCAATTATGATATGATCGAATTTAAAATGAAGTGAAACCTTTTGAAGATAAGAAAAATGAACTATTAAAATTGGATAAACAAAATTATGAACAAATTTCGCAAGAAAGATTGACAAATGATAAGCAAGAATTTGAAAAGTCCATTGAAATGAAAACTAAGAAGCATGGAGAAGTCTATGTAACATATGATCCAAAGATTCTAGATATTGACCAATTATTTGATGAAGACAAAGTAAAAGTTTTGAAATTTCAATTGAACCATGATACTAACAGACAAAAATAAAACTCAAAGTGAACATAAGAGTGGCAAAAAGGAAAATCATGGGAATCAGAGTACAAACGACAAAAAAAAAGAAAACAAAAAGGACAAAAAATGCTTGAATTTACTTTCAAAAAATTTGAACAAAATAGGAAAAAACGCCTCAAAAAAATTCCAAACCTTGGAAACCATTCACGTGAGCTCTACTTCTTTATTTTTTGTAATTCAATTTCTTCACACTGCATATTTTGGATTCACATTTCAAAATTCAAAAGCTGGTTAGTGATCATCTTAAATTTATAATCTACAACTATTTGTCTTGAGTGGCAATGCAAACTCCTGTTATTCTATTTCAAAACATTATGAATGAGGTTAAGGAATGATAAAACTAATTTGAGTTTGAAGGTCACGTTGATTGATTAATTACTTCTATGTAAAAAAGACTATGTTTGTGCATGATAAACATATATGATTGAGATCTTAGTTATTGAATATGCATTCCTTTAAATCCTCTGATCTAAATGGAGGTAAAGCATTTCCTCCAAAAACAAAGGACTCAGAAGTATTACGGAAAACGAAAACAAAGTTTATACCTTTTTTCAACCAAAAAACGTGGAAGCTACGAAATTATCATCCAGCACATTAATGGTTGTTGATGAAGTAAAGAATTATGAAGTGAAGAAGAAAATTAAAAAAGTATTTGATGAAATTGGTTCTCGACTTGAAATCAAATATATATTCACATCTGTTTAATTATTTGGATTTATGCATGAGTGGAATTAGTTGTATTTCTTAGATTATTTGTATGTGCATTGCATCCAAATATTTATACGAGCTTATGATTGATTTTAAAAAGAGTAGATAAGGATGATTGTTTGCTTGAAAACCTAGCCATGTTTACGATTGTATTATGAACCTCATCCAAGTAGTTGATGAAGAAAGAGATTCATAATTTTAAACTGACTTGAAATTATCATATGCAAGGCAAAACACAATTTATTCATTTACATTGAACATGATTTAATAAAAATCTTGAATTAAATTTTGATAGAATAGAAGTTTTGATGCTCCTTTTGTTTTTTGATCTCAGGGTTGCCCCATTGAGGATGATGTCTAGGTTTAATAGGGAAGAATGAAGTAGAGATTTATATCTCTACACTCCCAAAGCTAAATGCAATAAACGGTACATTTCATATTTGTGGTCATCATGATTATCTCCCTTATATACTCGCTGAAATTTTATGAAAGTACTCTAAAAAAAATATGTTTTTGAAATTTTTGGTTATATGAACATTAGATCTTATATGAAGCCATATTGATGAAAAAATTATTGATTTAAATAACTACATTGATAGTACTATACATCTTAATAGTTCGATTTCATTTTCAAACAAGTGAACTGATAAGAATGTCTGATTGTGAGCATGTTTGTAATGAATTGTGCTAATGAAACCCATATGTACGATGTTCTGATGTATAAATACTTTTACACAAACAAAGATGTTATTTCTAGTTATTCACATGCACTCAAATTCATTTAACAAAAATCTTGAATTCAATTTTGATAAAATAAGAGTTTTGATGCTACTTTTGTCTTTTGATCTTAGGGTTGGTCCATTGAGGATGATGTGTAGATTTAATAGGGGCAAATGTCACAGACAATTATATCTCTATTTTCCCAAAGCTAAATACATGAACGGGGACATCTCAAGTTCATGGTCATCAAGATTATAATTATTCATGATTATCTCCCTTATATACTTGCATTTATGTGCATAAACTGAATGCCCAAATAGTGATGCAAATGCCCCAAATCAGACATCTCAAATGAGGCATGCAAATCAGCCTTAAAATCAGCAATATGTCTCTCATGAGGACTAGTGAGTAGCATGTCATCAACATAAACCACAATGATCAAAAGTACATCATTTGCATGCTTAACATATAAGGTGCTTTCAGTTGGACTATTCTCAAAGCCATGTGCAATGAAATAGGCATGTATCTTTTCATACCAAGCACGTGGTGCTTGCTTTAAACCATATAATGCCTTCTTTAACCCTCACATGTGGTTCTCATGAACGCTTTGCACAAAGTCATAGGGCTTAAAAATATACACTTCCTCATGCAAGTCACCATTTAGAAATTCTTTTTTGACATCCAACTGATGTACATTCCAACCATGATGAGCTGTAAGTGCACAAATGCTATGAACAATAGTCATTCGGCAAGTAGGTGCAAAGGTCTCATCAAAATCAATGCCTCTTTCTTGTGCATAACCCTTTGCAACAAGCCTAGCCTTATACCTGTCAAGTGTTCCATCAGGTTTACGCTTTAGCTTGTATACCCACTTTGTGCCAGTGGCCTTCTTGCCAGGGGCAAGTCACATAAAGACCAAGTATCATTCTTCATTATATCATCATATTCTGGTTGCATTGTAGCCATCCAATGTTTAGAATTTTGTGCTTCATCAAACAAAACAGGTTCAGTCTCATCATAGAGACTAGAGGAAGCCATAACATAGCAATATGATGCAAAAGGAAGATTATGAGAGCCTGATTGAGTATGATATGGCATAGGTGCATCTAATTTGCTCTCACGCAAAGTCTACACCAACAATTTTGGCATAGTTTTCGCCTAGTCAATATCAGCTCTTTCATCAACAAGTGCATCATGTAAATCTGCATCAGAAATGGATTGATCTGCATCACGACATGAAATAACTTTGGAGCTAACAAATCTCTCCTTAGTACATAAAAGCAATGGCTGAATAGAATCTTCCACAAAAACAACATCAGGGCTAACCAGAATGTGTTTAGTCTGTGGATGATATAGACAATAGCCTTCACTTTCAGAACTCTATCCAACAAAAATACATTTTACTACTTTATGATCCAATTTTCTGCGATGTTGTTGATGCACTAGTGCATATGCCAGACAAACAAAAACATGTAGATGAGCACGAGATGGCTTGTGATCATGCCAAGCCTCATATGGATTGATAAACTCCAGTGCTTTAGTGGGACACTTGTTAAGTACATATGCTACACACATAACAGTCTCAAGCAAGAAATGATGTGGCAAGACTTGACTCTTCACCATACACCTTGCAATCTCCATGAGTGACCTGTTGTTTCGTTCAGCAACTCCATTCTTTCGAGGTTTATATGTCATTCTAGACTGGTGTTTTATCCCACGTTCAGCTAGAAATGCATTAAAATCAGAAGAAATGTATCCCCCCCCTCAATCAGAATGGAGGGTGCCCATTTTACATGCTGACATGTTTTCACCCAAAACTAGAAACTGTTTGAAGCACATAAACACTTTGGATTTTTTTTTTGAGTGGATATACCCATGCATGGGCGGAAAAATCATCAATGAAAGTCACGAATTCAAGATAATTTCCAAAAGAGGGTGTGCATAGGACCACAAGCATCGCTATGAAGAAGCTGTAACTTTTTAGTAGCCCGAACTGAACCATCTTTTGGAAATAAGGAACGTTGCATTTTGCCCAAAATATAGGCTTCACATACATGTTTACTAGGTGCCTCAAGTTTGAGCAAAGAGGACACCATTTCAGATTTCTGTAGGCATATCAAACTAGCAAAGTCTACATGACCAAAGCGTGAATGCCAAAGCTTTGCATATGACATAGCCTGAGAATCATGTACTACACATGCCAAAGCATTCACCGATTTTTCATAGTGTATGAGCTTATACAACCCATGACATAAAATATAAGCCCATAACGGGTAGTTGGTAATAACCAACTTATCATCAACAACAAACATATGGAATACATTAGTTGTAAGATGCCATATTGATTTTCCCACCAAAAAAAATAAAAACAAAATGTGTAGGTAATCATGGAATTTTATGTTTAGGATATTATGATCATGTCAGCAAAATTTTCTAGCAATAAGTTTTTACATTCTCTCTGTAGGCAGTTGTCGCATGAAATTTGTGTGTTATATTTGAGCATGAAGATGAAGGAATCTGAAAAAGTGTTGTATGAGAGAAAGCTAGAGTACTCTTAGTAGAAAGACTTTACCTGATTGAAGTTTTTGTAGTTCCTATGTTTTATGTCTCATTTGGTCCCATGAAGATAGGTTAACGAAGAGATTTTTCATGTTTTTTCATCTCTCTCTAGAATCTCCCATTTTGCACGGCCCAAAAGTGATATCCGGAAGGAGATTTAGACCTAAGGTGTCTCTAACACTGTTGTACAAATTTATGAACTGAATATTTTTGTGTCTCACAAGCTTAAGCTAATTCCTCACCGTTTTTGAGGTACAAGACTTGGAAAAGTGCCGTTTTCCAACACTTAAGAAAAAAAGAGAAGCCTTCATTCATTCATCTTATTCATGTTCGTGGATTTAGAAAACCCACATTGTTATATGGGTTATTACAGGTGATTGACGTGTGTGTGAGTGTGTTGCAGCAATCGCCTCTATTTTTTCAGGTACGATTCTTGAGGTGGACATGAAAAGTAGATGCATGGGTGGTCTGGAAGTCTTGCATGAGACATGTGAAAAGACGCTATCTTGGAGCATGGAGATTCTAAGAGTACATGTCTAGGAAGGCATGATTGTTCATGCGCTAGCGAAAGGTGGAGATCCAAGAAGACGAAGACTGGAAGATAAGGAAGGATGATGGTGGTACATTGATCACGATCGTTTTCGGCTTCTGGGATTGCAATTGAGATTGAGATTGCGATTGAGATTGTGTTTGTGATTGAGATTGGGATTGAGATCAGCTCGAGGGTGGTCGGGTGGATGAGGCTTCACATTGAAGCTATTTGATAGATTTTGTAATGCAAATCAGAACTACTTCAAAATTTGCACAGATAATAAAATTCTCTCTCTTCTTGTTCTGTGTATACTAAGTTTTTCTTCTTTATATCTTATTCTGGTGAAGTCTATTATTCTCTGTGGGATTGTGATTCAAGATTAGGAGACTTGTTACAAGTGGTATCAGAGCAGAGTTGGATTTCGGGACAAGATGCAGGCTTTGAAGAAGAAGATAGAAGAACAAGAGGAGCTTATTAGTAGATTGAATGCAAAATCACATAAAGAAAGATCCAACAAACAAAAAGAGGGTACTGCAAATGCTTTCATGGACCTCAATGATGAAGGTGGTAATGGTGCAGGCACATCGAGCGCATGTAGAGCTAGACGGCAACATGAACCTGAAGATGATGATGATGATGATGCAGGCAAATCTACACTTAAGCAAGTGTTTAAAAGAGCAAAATTAAATGAATTTGATGGTGAGAAGAAAACTGGAGAGGATCTTGAAGCATGGATTGAGGAACTTGAAGGTTTCTTTAACGTGGGGGTATTTAGCGAGGAATCAAAAGCAAAGGTGGCAATTCTGCATCTATGAGGAGTCGCAAAACTATGGTGGAAATCATACATGCAGAAAAGAACACATGAAGGTACGATCCTCTAGAAAGAGTTTTGAGAGAAGCAGAGAATCGTTATTGTTCTCCACAAAGTTGCATGTGACTAGAAGTGGGCATGATACCATCTTTGTTGTCGTGGACCGTCTTACAAAGATGGCACATTTTCTTCCCATGAGGAAAACTGATATAGCTTTGCATGTTGCTAAACTTCTCATAAAAGAAATTTTTAGGTTACATGGTATACCTAAAAGTATAATCTGTGATAGGGATGCAAGGTTTACATCTAATTTCTGGAAAGCAACCTTCCAATCTATAGGAACAGAATTATGCATGAGTACTGCATTTCATCCTCAAACTGATGGTGAGACTCAGAGGGTTAACAGGGTGCTTGAGGATATGTTACGTATGTATATGAATGATAAGAAAAAGAATTGGACTAAATATTTGCCTTTGGTTGAGTATGCATATAATAATGCATGTCAATCCTTTACTAAGATGACACCTTTTGACGCAATGTATGGCTGTAATTGTTTACTACCGCATTCACTTTTTAATTCACAAAATCAGGTTGAGATATCAAACAGATGCTTGAAAACATGGATCTAGAGCTAAATAAGGTAAGGAAAAACATGAAAGATGCACAAAAACATCAGAAATTATATCATGATCTCAAAAAGAGACCCTTGGAATTTAGAACAAATGATCAGGTTTTTTTTTGAAAGTGAATCCTTCTAAATCAAATCTGGTTTTAGGCAAATATCCTCGATTGTCTTCACGCTATGCTAGTCCATTTAAAATCTTAAAGAAAGTTGGTTCTATTGCATATTTACTTGACCTGCCTAACACTTTAGAAAATCATCCAGTTTTCAATGTTGGATTACTTAAAAAGTAAGTATGTTTCTAATGTTGATCATGTTTTGCAGGACAAGTTTAAGTTGAAGGAAGATGCCACTTTTGAGCTTGAAACAGAAGTTATAATGGATAGGAGAATTAGACATCTTAGGAATCATGAAATAGTGGAAATTTTAATTAAGTTGTTTGCATATCCTATTGAAGATTCAACATGGGTCGCTTTAGATGCGTTTATGGAACATTATCCTTCTTTCGAACTCTGAGGATAGAGTTCTTAAAAGAGGGGGAGAATTATAAGATGCCATCTTGATTTTTCCACCAGAAATAAAATGTGTAGGTAATAATAGAATTCTATGTTTAGGATATTCTGATCATGTCAGCAAAATTTTGTAGCAGTCGCATGAAATTTGTGTGTTATATTGGAGCATGAAGATGAAGGAATCGAAAAAAGTGCTGTATGAGAGAAAGGTAGAGTACTCTTAGTAGAAAAACTTTACCTGATTGAATTTTTTGTAGTTCCTATGTTTTATGTGTCATTTGGTCCCATGAAGATAGGTTAACAAAGAGATTTTTCATGTTTTTTCATCTCTCTCTAGAATTTTTGATTTTGCAGGGCTCAAAAGTGATATCTGGAAGCAGATTTAGACCTGAGGCATCTCTAACACTGGTGTAGAGATTTACGAATTGAATATTTTCATGTCTCACAAGCTTAAGCTAATTCCTCATCATTTTTGAGTTACAGGGCTTGGAAAAGTGCCGTGTTTCAACACTTAAAAAAAGAAAAAAAGAGAAGCCTTCATTCATTCATCTTATTCATGTTCGCAGATTTAGAAAACTCACATGGGTATATGGGTTATTTCGGGTGATTAACGTGTATGTGAGTGTATTGCAGGGATTGCCTCTATTTTTGCAGGTATGAGTCTTGAGGTGGACATGAAAAGAAGATGCATGGGTGGTCTGGAAGCCTTCCATGAGACATGCGAAAAGAGGCTATCTTGGAGCATGCACATTCTAAGAGTCCATTTCTAGGAAGGTGTGATTGGTCATGCGCTGGCAAAAGGTGGAGATCTAAGAAGACGAAGACTACAAGATAAGGAAAGACGATGGTGGTACATTGATCACGATCATTTTCGGCTTCTGGGATTGCGATTGAGATTGAGATTGCGATTGAGATTGAGATTGCGATTGAGATTGTGATTGTGATTGAGATTCTGATTGAGATCAGCTCGGGAGTGGTTGGGTCAATGAGGCTTCACAGTGAAGCTATTTGATAGATTTTGTAATGCAAATCAGAACTACTTGAAAATCTGCACAGATAGTTAAATTCTCTCTCTTCTTGTTTAGCGTATACTCTATTTTTCTTCTTTATATCTTTATGTGCCGAAGCCTATTATTTTTTGTGGGATTGTGATTCAAGATTAGGAGACTTGTTACATTAGTGCTTTCAGCCATGGCCGATGACTAAAATATCTTGATGCAGAACAATGAGTGTATTTAAAAAAGTTGAACAGAACTACCCATACAAATTTTGCTAAACCTGTAGCAGACTTTGAGACGCCTATATTGGTGAAGCCAAACTTGTATACACCTTTGGCACAAAAAGATGAAATAGCCTGCATAACCACTGTGATAGTGCATTTGGAGGCCAAAACAAGCTCAGATCATGATTTCAGCATCACACATCAAAGTTGTTTTGATCTCTGAAAGACCCTGAGTATGCTCACCAAATTTCATGCGATTCTGAGACTACAATCGAGGGAGTGTCAATGAGGCCCTAGATGAAGCGACAACCTACTCTGATACCAATTATTGGAGTTAGACGTCTGCAGAAGCACGTGAACAACAGAAGGAAGAAGAAGAAGCTTGGAGAACAGCACACAATACTGAATGTATTACTAGAGAATGTACAAAGATAAGTAGCCCATTAGGGCAATAGGTGTATATAGAAGCCGGGGGAAAAAAACCTCCTAAAGAGGGGAAAATGTGCCCTGATAGTCCTAGTGTGTTCACACACATCACCACCTAAATATATCAACATTCCTCTAGATCCTTTGATCTAAATACAGTTAAAGCCTTTCTTTGAAAAACAAAAACGTCGTGAATATTATGGAAAATGAAAACAGTGTATACTCTCTTTCAACCCAAAAATGTAGAAGTTATAAAATTATCATCGAGTACATTATTGGTTGATAAACTAAAGAAGTATGAAGTGAAGAAAAATGAAAAAGTGGATTGAAATAAAAAGAAGAAATTGGTTGTGGTCTTGAAATCAAATATATACTCACATCAAGCTAAACGAGGTAGATTTATGCATGAATGGAATTAGTTATATTTCTTAGGTTTTGTGTACCTTCATTGCATCCTCCATCTTGAAAACTAACAAGCTGAAAAGTAAATGGACAACCCATGAGGGGAATGAAAAAATCATTTACCTTTTCTATAACTTGATGTAGTCCCATGGTCTTCCCCTTGTAGGTTGATCTTCAACTTTATCCCTATTGTTTCTGATCCAATCCTTCCCCTACTTTTTGGGATACGTGAATTCGATGAGCACTTTTCCTCTTCACTATATTATTGAGTTCCTTTAATAATTAAAACATAGGATACTAAGGTTTGGATGAACTTCTTTTGAAAAGAAAGAAATTTATCTTCTATATATCTTAGGAATGTATGATTAGTTTCAGAACTTTTAAGAATATAATTTTTTTTACTTTGTGGTAGATGAAATTTTCTTGAAGTAAACTAGTAATTGAACGCAATGAAAAAATCAAGCTTAAACACATTAAACTATGATGGCACAAGGAAACAAAATATTTCGTAGGGTCATTTGTAAATCTCAAGGGCACTAAGTCTATTCATTATATATTTGCTCTTTTATCAATCAAGCATGAGAGAGTAGGCTAGTGTAAGCTTACCTTTGTAAAAAAATATATTTCTTAAGGTTTTTAATTAATGACTGGAAACTAATTTAGTACTTTTTTTAATAAATTTTAGTCGTTTCAAGAAAACCTATTAGAAGCCACATCCATTCAAAGGAAGCTATAATCGTATGTCCGCACTCATTTAAACGAGGGTACACTCGCATGCGTTGAGTCCAGTACAATTTCAGCCTTCCCAAAGTTTCTCTTCCATTGTTTTTTCTTAATAAAGGAAGTTAGGCTTTGGCCTATTCTCGCAGACTTTAGTTAAAATAAAGAAGAAAAGTTACATGTGAATGGGACTAGTGCTCATGGGACCCCCCAAATTCAACAATGAAGTGGACAAGTTTGGTAAGCTGAAGGGCATTACAAATGAGGCGGACGAATCTATTATCTCCCTCATGCCGGACCTATTTGGGTTTTAGCTTGTTGTCTTCAGGTATATATATACAGTGATGCCTAAACGGTGGAGATCTATTATCCCGCGAGATTCATTTACCTAGGAGAAACAAGGATTACATTCTTGTTATTCACTCACACAAATTACATTATGTTTGCGGGTTCTTTACGATCATTAAATAGAATTATTATTTATGTCTACTAGAAGTAGAATTTCTTTAGAATTCGTTTTCGATGGACAATAAAGAGAAATGAGTTTCACTTGAAGAACCTTGAAAGTTGTCGAATCTTTTTGAGTTGGGTGTTCTGAAACTTAAAAAAAGCACCAAATGCAAGTATCTATTAAGAACGGAAACCACATGAGGAATGCAAAAAGGTCATTCCCAAGTTTAAAAGAAGGTGGACTCATGAACATACGAATGATTTGAATACTTTTAGTCTCCTACAAATCTTCAGCCATTTCTAGCACATTTCTTGCACATGACTGGGTTTGGACCAAAAAAAAAGATCTATTTAATGGCATTAATTTAATAGCACATTAAAACTTCCGCACCATACGCTTAATATCTAAGCTACTAGGAAGTTTTGCATATGTGAAGAAAGCAAAAAAGAAGAAAAGGAAGTTCTCTAAGAAAGAGATATTCACGTCTTTTATTTTCCCAAAAGTATGTCCAGCTGAAGGATACTCTTTCATGCTTGAATTAATCAAAGAAAACTTATATAGTGAATGGGTTTAATGCCTTTCAGATCCCTATATCCCACAGAATAGGGGTAGAATGATCTAGAGGCACAATAGCTAAGATGGTCAAGAACCACTAGGATATCGAAGATTCAATGAATGACAAACATTTTAAAGAGAGTTATGGAGAAGTTTATTTATTTTTTTCATTGCCCTCATGAGCAACCCACTTGCTTTTAGTCTTGTTGTTTACAAAACAAAAAAATTGTAGGGTGTTTGAAAGGTAGGGATGTTTTGAAATTACATATTCTTCTATCTAAGAGAGAAAGAGAGGGGGATTTTTTAGTCAACCACTCCTTTAGATGGCCATCAAAGTTGATGGCGCATCTTTTTGTCCCCTCCGATGGGAATCTACAAAGCAAAAGAGCAACCAATTCATGCTCTAAGTAACGCTTGTTTCAAGTTGATTTGACTTGGTAAACTCAAAATATTGGTGAGAGACTGCCACATCGGGTAATTTCTAAGGCACGAGAAAAAAAAATGACCAAGGTCCTCTCTATCCCAAACACAATGTTTACACCAACAAGGAAACCTAGAGATTTTAGTACCTTTCGCATTGATCCAAATTAAAGGTTTTATACTCCTCCAAAAGGTCTCCTACATTATGACTCAGACATTTTATACAAATAAGTCTCGTTAACCTTATTTAAAACTAAAACGAAACAAATATCTTTTGATCACATTTATTTCTTCATTGTACCAAAAAATGATCTTAGAAACTAATCAATCTTCCTGAAGGACGTTCACAGACGTTGAATAGACTAAAAAAGTACAGAATTGGTTCCGCTTTCTTTAAACGATTAAAAAACTGATGCTAAAGTGTCAAATCAAATAAGAGTGGAAATCCGAAAAAGTTTTCCTTTCGTGATTCTTTACTTTTCTCCTTCATATTCTTCTCTTATATTCTGAGATTTGATGCAACAGTCGACAAAAGAGCAAAATTGCTTGTACTTGAGATTCCTCCTTGAGGCCTCAATCTCTTAGCTGTTAGGCGAGCTTAGTGAGCAAGTTGCTCTACACGACTACCTTTTGTGTATCTCGAATGGTTGGTGGTATTCTTTGAGTTCATAGATGAGTATCCAAACAGACACACACACACACACACATATATATATATATATATATATATATATATATATATATATATATATATATATATATATATATATATATATTCATTAAATAGGGTGAATATCAATTGTTTAGGCAAGTAGCAATCTTATCAAATATCATCAATAGCGTAATACAGGCTGAGTCCTGGAAGTGAATATCATTAAATGTTTAGGCATTGCGCATTTGTAGCCCTGGAAGGTGTCCAACATGCATTGCCCCGTTGTCAAAAGTATAGTTCAACGATTGGACATTGATCATATTGGTACCCATTTTTACATTGAATCTCTTCTAGTTTTTTCATTTATAAACATCGCAAACTATATTGAATGTCTTTTTCCACAATTTCTCACATGTCTTCTAGCTTCTGTTTGTTCTTTTAGAATCCTTTGTCTGCATTTAAACTAAATTACATTGAATCTCTTCTAGTTTTTTCATTTATAAACATCGCAAACTATATTGAATGTCTTTTTCCACAATTTTTCACATGTCTTCTAGCTGCTGTTTTTTTTTTTTTAATCCTTTGTCTGCATTTAAACTCAATTGTTTTAGCTCTTTTATCTCAAGTTTTCTCCTTGCCAGATTCTTATATGAGTAGTTGACATTCTTAATTTCTATTCCCCTGTTTTCTATAAGTAATATTCCCTTGTTTTCTATAATTACCAACCTTTCGCGTTGGTCCCCGCTGAAGATGTTATAGGATATGGTGAACCAACCAACATGCCAAGAACATATTGAAAAGCACTTTACGAGTCTCATGCGGATCTCAACCCCCCTCTCCCACCATAAATAGGATTGCATAGCAGCCATATCTAGGGTATCCTCTCATAGGATCCCACACAACCTTTGTTCCCTGCTTGATGCCCCTATCTCAGAAGAAGAAATCATTGAAGTCATCGATGCCCTCCCTATTGGTAAAAGCCCGGGGCAAGATGGGCTCACTAATGTGTTCTACAAGTCCTTCAAGTTGGTCGTTGCCACCCCTCTTCGTCTGGTGTCGCAAGAGGCGCTCAAGTTTGGAGTGGTTCCGAACTATCTCAACAATGGCATCATTAGCTTAATACACAAAAAAGGGGAAAAGAAAAGAATTGAGAACTGGAGTCTGATTACGATGCTCAAAACAGGATATAAGATCACTGCCAGAATCATAGCCAACATAATTTCAAGCCATCTAAGAGCATGGTTAAGCGAGGACCAAAAAGGTTTCGTCGAAGGCAGGTCTATATTGGAAGCCATTATTGACATTTGGGAAGGTATCAACTTCACAAATGAGTGAAGACAAGATGTGGTTTTCCTCAAGATCAACTTTGACAAAGCCTATGATCGGCTCGAATGGGACTATATTTTGTAGTCCCTTAAAGATCTCGAATGCAGTCAAAAATTCACCAAGATGATCTCGACCCTTCTAGGAAATGCATCGACTCAAATTAATTTTAATGGCCAACTTTCAAAGGTGATCAAACTTAGAAGATAAATTAGAAAAGGGTGCCCACTCGCTCCCCTCCTCTTTTGCATTGCCACAGAAGGGCTTAGCCGAATAGTGGAACAACAAATGGAAGAAGGTAACATCAAAGACCTCCGATTGCCGGAGGATTACGATGAGATCACGATGAATGCCTTTG
>CM035422.1:130206915-130221915 GCA_020310875.1 Ceratopteris richardii | reverse complement strand
ATGCTGCCTTCCTTCTCTCTATATGAAGTGAATCTCAAACACCTTTTTCAAAGGAAAAAAATTCTTTTGATTTTGAACCTTTGATATGTACACCTTTTGACAATTTCCAGGGTCAGAAATTATATAAGGGATTGCGCAACAAACCATAAAAATATATAGGGACTTCTACGCAAATGCATGTGTAATACAATCCAAGAGAGAAATAGAGTACACAGAGTAAATATTACTCATATGTTCAAGGTACTTAATGTACCAAGAAATCATGAAGCAAAAGAGTGCACTGGGCCCGAATACAGAAATGTACAGACATACAAAGAGTATGAATCTTTTGTATATTTTTTTATCAAGATCAATAGTGATGATGTCTTCCACTTTTTCTCTCATAAGCTAGAGCTTACTTGAAAATTTAGGTGACCCAAGATCGGGAATACGTGATTCTTGCATGTGTTTGGAAAAGAGTAGACATCCGACGTAGAATACACGATTTCGCACAGTAGTTGAATGTGTTATATTCCAGGATTTTTGTTTGGAACTTTCCTCCTAAATACCATCTTCTATCAACGCAAACAAATATTGGTTAGATTCATTCGATATATAAAGAAAAATGATTCTTAAACATGTTTTGAGTGAAAATAAAAGATAATGGTTCTTTGAATGGAGATGATACTTCTAAAGCACTTTTCTTCCAATGGAATCCCACAGAGCACGGAAGCAACTAATCGCTTTTCCAAGTAGAGGTTTCTTCTAATTAACTTGATGGGGTGGCATTAAGAGCTTGCTGAGGCAGTACCACGTGGAACAACTCTTAGGGCACGAAAAGAAGAGGTGACCCAAGTCTTCCCTTCCACTAGTGTAGTAGTTACACCATGGGATTGCTGCCTTTGGTATTCATCCAAATCCCCCTTGTGGAGAGTTTTCCTCGCGCATATTTCTTTATTATTCTCAATAACCGAGTGTTAGAGGTCCTTGAACTTAAGCTCCCATCTCATCGAAGACCATTTCAACACCACTTCTTGTCAAGGGCATAGTGGTATTCCATATTTCTTGTAATTCTAGGAGTGTCCTCCATTTTGTAGTCAATATGGCACCTCAAACCTTCCAAGCAAGCGAGTTCCTTGCCAATCATGAGGCAAGATTTTGATTCATCTTAAGAATTTATTAAAAGGCACTAGTCTCCAAAGTTTAAATTGCAGATTGAATCATCTCCTCACATCTAAGCAAATGCCTTCTTTCTTGGTTACAAAGGTTCTTCTATATATGAAACCGTTTGTTATGGTTTAAGTTGTGGGTACTCCAAAAGTTTGTTCATAAGTTTGAACCATTTCGTTTTTTTTTTTCCTAGAGACTGTCTACATTCTGATGGGAGTGTTACATGCAAGGTTAAGGGATATATTGATGAGATCATCTTCTGGGATAGACTTCATATTCTTTCTTCTAAATGAATAACTGTCATTTTGCATGATTTTTATCAAAGGCATATGAATATGCAAGTGAATGCAGGATACTGAATACACAAACATAAAGAGATTTCTGAAGGTGTCCTTGGATTCCAAAGAAGTCCTTTCCATATTTTTTATAAAAAATAACACGTAGAAGATGATGGATCATGAAAGTTTGAAGCTATTCTTGGCCACAATGAAGTTCGTTAAGGATTCTAGAAGAAGAAAAGTTATGATTCTTTTTCTCATGATTAAGACACCACAAAAATAAGGGATTCGAACAGTATTATTCGATTCTTCCAAGAAATTATTAACTTCAAAAAGTTTCATTTATTTATTTGAAGTCTTTTCTACAGAAATCATTGTCAGTCTATAATCAAGTGAGAGCTAAAATCAAGTGAGAGCTCAATGAGGAGATTTGTGATACATCAACAACGTAGACTAACCGAAATATAAGCCTTCTTTCAGGCATTTTATCATCATTTCCGGTCTTAAATCATCGCTTTACATGTCCGTCCCATTAATTTAAAATCTATGTTGATGTTGCCTAAAGCCAGAAAAGATTATACTCCCTTGTATAGTTTACTATTTAGAATTCAAACACAAAATCGTGCCTGTTGATGTATCCGTTACAATAGCTAAAATATGCTGCTTTGACATGATTGGAGTCTTCTTCACATGTGACGTGGTGGGTCCTAGAATTTATTTATAGTAGATTAATGTATGTTAAATGAGTCGCTCCATATTGACCGAATAAATCACTCACTTATCCTCTCTCTCTCTCTCTCTCTCTCTCTCTCTCTCTCTCTCTCTATATATATATATATATATATATATATATATATATGAGTGTGTGTGTATGTGTGTGTGTAGGTCCTTGTATTTATCTTTCTAACCACCTTTATGCATGTCTGCGTTTGCGCATGCTGATAAAAACAAAGAGATAGATAAATGGCAAGATAGATCGGTGTATATATATATATATATATATATATATATATATATATATATATATATATATATATATATATATATATATATATATATATATATATATATATATATAGAGAGAGAGAGAGAGAGAGAGAGAGAGATACACATGCTAATTCTATAATCGGATAAGGAATGTGCTCCTTGAAACGCACTCTCAAATCAACTCTAGAGTCAACGAATCATAATATCCAGACCTTCTAATATAAAAGTCCTCAAGAATCAAAATGGATTCCCTGCAAGTATTCGGTAGTTTAATATAAACTCCACATGCATCTACATATGATACATCTTCGCTCTCATAGTAATAGTAAATAGAATAAGGTTTGTGTTTGTCTCCATGTGCGCGCGAGTGCGAGAGAGAGAGAGAAGGGGGTAGGCTATGAGAGAGAAATAGATCGATAAAAAGAGAAATCGGAAACAAACCGCACGTCAAATGACTTCATTGATTTCTATAAGGGATTATACGGAAAAGGGAGATTCTGATATGAAACAGATCTCACATCAAGTAACATATTTCGTGTGTTAGAACATGAAATCTGAATCGGAATTATTTTACATGCGGACATACATTCACGGGGATCGATTGCAGATTGAAGTACCTTCTTCCCTGAAAATCAATAAAAAATGAATAAATCAGATTGCAGGTTGCATATATTCTCGCCGATGTTTGCTGGAGTGGGCGCTTAACTCCTGTCAGCAGCGATCGACATGTAATGGGATTTACGTTAAAACTAGTCTCCTTGTTGCATTCAGATCATCAATGTTGCACTTCTTTTGAGCTATGATAGATGGAGATCCCTACTTTGGTTTTTATGGACCATGCAGAAAAAGAAAGAAAGGTGGGAAAAGTGGTAAATGACACCTTTTTACTCGTAAGGCAAGAAAAAATGCATAATACTTCTATATGACAATTATATTTAATCAGTAAATAGATAAGGTTATCGTCTATTGAACATACTTATGGTTGTAGCCTTAGCGGATACTCAGAATAAATTGCAGATGGATACTCTTTATTGGCCACCAATGGATCAAGCTCACCAATGGTAATCTAATACAGATATCATCGAAAAGGGAAAGAATCCATGACGTGGAGTCCTAAAGGGATCATCAAAACACATTTATTAATAATAGTGTATTATCCGTGATATTTGGGGCCAATTAAACTAATGTGAACTCTAACTATTGATGATTCCATCCAAAAATATATCTTTTTAACCGTTGTTTTGCAAAAAGAGCTTCAAGTTATACACAAAGAAAAATACGAAAATATAAGGAAATATTACAAAGAAGGTTGATAACCTTTCCCTCCACTTCGTGGGGGGACCACTTCTTTTTCAGCTTGTTGTGTTCTAATAAGAACACCTTGTGGTGCCTAGAAAAAAAAGGGGTGTATGTGTGTGTATGTGTGTGTGTGTGGGGGGGGGGGGGGGGGGGGGGGGAGAGAGGGGGCACTTCTTAGAGTGAGGGATCCTTCCACCTAAAGATCCTAGGCAGTTGTCCATACAGAAATCTTTGGGCTGTTTGTAGAAGTTGATTGCACATCTTTCCTTCCAGATCTTCTTAAGCACTTCATCCCTAATGGCATTCCACGGAGCAGAGGAACACACCATCGCTTTGACAAGAATAGATTCTTTCCATCTTACTTGATTTTCCATTAAAAAAAAGGCCTGTTGAGGTTTTGCCTATTCGGAATGCTCCTACGATAAGAGAATAAAAGATGTCCCAAGTCTTTCTTTGAAAAATAGAGATGGATATAGAGATACAAATGGCCTCTGCAACACCAACACGTGATCACAAATTTATACGCCTCTCATGAATAGGGATGCATTGCAAGATTTTGCACATAGTAACAAAATTCTAGAGAGCCTACACGCAAAATAGATAGCCTTTTGCATGTTAGAGTCACGGTTTCACACTTATTATGTTTTAAGTGAAAATTAATCCATAGTAACATTAACGCATGGCAATCCATGACCATGCGCGACAAAGGATATACATACATGAAGAAAAAAATAAAAGGAAAGGCATATTTGTTTCCAAAAAGATTAGTAAGATGCAAGACAATTGGAAATAGTTAGATCCATAAATAGGAAGAGGAAACAAAATAGCTTGACCATTTCTAGAGAGAACGTCCTTTTACACATTTGAAATTGAAAAATACGTAATACCTAGCATTGAGGAAATACCAAACTGAGGATAGGACATGATTCTTTCGTGTTGATGAAAAAACGAACTTATGCAAAGTCGCTCCTTATGATACTTGTAAGAGTAAGATAATGCAAGGAAGACGAAAAGAAACACTTTAATATTTGATTTAATCATAAATAACCTCCTTCAGGCATCTACAATAGCTAGATATGCTATGAGATGTTATAGGAGTAAGTAAAAGCATGGATATATGAAGGGGAAGGCATTTGGTAGTGCTAATGAGCACATGATAAATAATTACAATAACAAGATAGTATTCTAAAGGAGTGTTAAGAATGAAGCAGTGAGAGGCAAGATAGATAAAACCAATGGGAAGAGAACCAAAATCCATCACACCATGATGTTGAAAAAAGCCATTACATGGTTCGAAGAAAGCACCACGTGCTTTGTATGAAAATATACATGCCTACTTGATTTCACATGGTTTTGAGAACAATCCAAATAAGAGCACCTTATATGTTAAGCATGCAAATGGTGTACTTTTGATCATTTTTTTGTATGATTATGTCACGTTCATGGGTCCTCATGAGAAGCATACTGTTGAGTTCAAGGCTGATTTTCATGCCTCTTTTGGGATGCCACATTTGGGGCATTTGCATCACTATTTGGCCATTCATTTGTGCAAGTTGATGGCGTTACATATTTGTATCAAAGGAAATATATTGACACATTATTGCAACATTTTGGCCTTGAAGATTGCAAAACTATTGCCATTTTTTATGGAAATAGATTTATGGTTGAGTCTTCATGATGTTGGAGATGCACTTGATGTTGATCTCTATCAGTAGATTGTTCGATGTTTCATTTACTTATGCATTACCTAGCGTAACATCACTTTGTTGCCTCTCAGATTCGCAAGTTTATACATGGCGAAGGTGTCAAGCATTGGCAACGACTAGGCACATATTTCGCCACTTGAGTGGCACCTCACTACTTGGATTGTTTTATCCCAATAGATGATCATTATCACCAAATTTACATGCTTTTTTTACTCAAACTAGTCTAGTTCCTATGACACACATGTGTCCACCAATGGTTTTTGCTTCATGCTTGGTAGCTCCTACATATCTTAGTTGAGGAAGAAGTAGTCTACTATGGCCACTTCTAGTTGTGAGGCTGAGTATAAGCCATGTTTTATAGTGACGATTGAATGTGTGTGGCTCAAATGCCTTTTGGCTTATTTTGTTGTTTGTCACCCTTCTACCACCACCATCTTCAGTGACAATTAGAATGCATTGGCAATTGTGAGCAACCCTGTGTTCCATGATTTCACATAGCACATTGAGGTGCGCTATCATTATGTGAGGGAGAGGTTCTCTGCTTGAAAGATTAGTTCGGCATATGTGTGCACATAGGATAATGTTGCAAACCTTTTCAAAAAGGATCTGCCAAGGGAGAAGTTTGAACCTTTCTACAAAGATTTGGGATTACTTCCTTTTGTGGATTGATCTCTTTCCACATAGCTTGGCACTTCCTTATACATGAGTGCCAACTGGTTGTTTGAGGCATCACTCTAAGGAGGGATGTGTTGACATATATCACTAGTGATGTGTGTCAACACACTCAAGATGAGTGGGGAGCTTTTTTCCCTCTTTAGGAGGTTTTTTCTTGGGCTTGTTTCATATGCATATAACCCTAATGGGTTACTTAACTTTGTACATTCGCTTGGTAATTTGTTTAGTTGTGTGTTGTGCATTAAGCTTTGTGTCCTTGCTTATGCTATTTTTATGCTTCCATAGACCTGAAACTCCAGCAATCCAAGCTTTCCAAGATAAACTAGTTGTTGCGATTTTTGTTGTGTGCCTATGTGCAGAGACACACCTTTATTGTTTGCAACCTCACGTAGAGCTCACTTCGAGGATAATCAAAAAATTAATATTACACTTTCTAGATTTTATGAGCAACAAAAAACAATTTAAATTATTTGAAATTGATACAAGAAGGAGTTACTATAAAAACAATCATGCTAGAGACTAGCTCACGACAAATAGAGGTTGTCACCAATGACTAGCTATAGAGGTATAAGCCAATAAAAATGACTAACTGAACAACATGGCTACATGTAGAAACTTCTTCACACTTTTAAATAACTTACGAAGAGAGTAGATGTTTTGGACTTAAACTCACAGCTACATGTAGAAACTTCTTCACACTTTTAAATAACTTACGAAGAGAGTAGATGTTTTGGACTTAAACTCACAACTTAGATGCATACATATGTAGGCTATCAAAAAGTATGAATCTCCTAATCAACCACTTTCACTTTTGCTAAACGTTTTGCATGAATCTCCTAATCAACCACTTTCACTTTTGGTAAACGTTTTGCATGAATCTCCTAATCAACCACTTTCACTTTTGGTAAATTATGACTTCAAAAAGTCCTTGAAACTTCTTGGTAGCTGAAATTTGTGATATGAAGCCTCAAAATTTACCCTTACACAAAGGTTTAAGGAAAACATTGAGAACACCCCTACAATGGAATGGAACATTGAAACATCTCAACACTGAGACACGTGAACACTAGAACACCAAAACATGTGAACATAGGAACATCTCAGGAATATAGTTAGTCCACTTCTTATATACAACCTTGAGTGTTTAGCTAAGGTTTAAGGTTTGATTTGTAACACACCCCCTCCAGCCTTGAGCTTAAATCTACCATATCCATGCTTTTTTTGAACTTTACTAACGCCATTCCTTCCGATCCTTTCGCAAACATATTTGAAATCTCATAGTTGGTACTTACATTCTCCAAATTGACCTCCTTTGCAATCACCTTCTCTCGAAAGAAGTGTTAGTGTACCTCAATGTGCTTAGACCTACAATGGAGAACCAAATTCGAAGCTAGATGTACACTACTCGTGTTGTCACACATGAGGGGAATTTGTTTCACCTACAAGTTCAAGTCCTTAAAAAGCTTCTTCTACCACATAAATGCACAAATGAAAAGGTATGAGGCTATATGTTTAGCTTTCATTGAAGATAGGGCTGTTATTGGCTACTTCTTGGAGCTCCATGAGCTAGTTTTTTTTCCACTAATGACTACATAGCACCATGTAATCCTCCTATCATCTTTTGAGCCTACCCAATCTACATCACAGAAAGCTTTCACCTATAAATCTTTTTAAGAAGCATAAAATAGCCCTTCCCTTTGAGGTATCTTAGTTTTACGCTTTGTGCTTTTTGGTATCTAATTTTAGTGCCATTAAGTTTTGTGCTTTGGGAGTTTGCATAATTTATGAGAGAACTCCTACTAGAGGCTTGATTTCAGACCTAGTGAGAGTTGCATTGTTCAAAGATCCTACAACCGATCTATACAAAAAAACATATTCAATTTCTTCTCCCTCATGTCAAGTAAAGTTTGGACTCACTTCGTATGGATTCTCAATTGGCTTGCAATTGCACATGCCATGCTTCACTAGTACACCAAGAATGTACTTCGTTCACATGAGGTATTTTCCTTCCTCCTTGTATATTACTTTTATGCCTAAGAGTTACTTGAATTATCCAAGATTTATAATCTTTGATTCTTCTTCAAGATTCTTCTTGATCTCTCTCATGCTTGTTTTACCACTCACTATAAGAATAATATCATCAATGTAAATGAGAATGTAGACAAAAAGATCACCTTCCTTCTTCATATACAATCATGAGTTGGCATCACTCTGTTTGTAGACACATTTGACTAAATATTCAACTAGCCTTTGGTTCAAAGCTCTTTCGTCTTGCTTGAGACCACAGATGGCCTTCTTTAACTTGCACCTATGGTGAAGATAGCCTTAATCAAAGCCTTTGGACTCCTCTATCAAAATAGTCTCCTCTAGATAACCATTCAAGAAGAATCATTCACATCTAGTTGGTGGATCTTCCAACTCTTTGAGGTTGCAATTGCAATGATAGTTCTTATAAATTCATACTTTTTATTGGGAAAAAAGACTCATCAAAGTCAATGCCATAGGTTTTTGAGAAACCCTTGGCACCCAACCTTTCTTTCTACCTAGATATGTTGCCATCTAAATTCCTCTTTACCTTTTATACCCATTTGTTGCATATCATCTTCATGTCCTTGGTCTTAGTCACCAATAACCAAGTTTGGTTCTCCTTGGGTGCTTTGAATTCTTCTTGCATGGCTTGGTTCCATTCTTCATGCTTGCTTGCATCCTCAAATTAATTTGGCTCTTCACATGCAGCCACTTAACTCGAGTATGTGTAATATTTGGGAATGAAAGAGTCATAAATTAATCTCTCAATTGGATACCTTTAGCTTGTTGAGCTTCTTATCTCTTGGCCATATATAATGAGACTTTTTCTTCTTTCCTTTGATGTCTTTACACCTAAATTTTCTATGTCTTCAAACTCTCCTTGGCTTTTGTTATCAAACATCTTATTTCTCCTTGCATTTGCTTCATAGAGAGATTTCTTCACTTCAAGTAGTCTTGCTTCTCAATCTTCCTTTCCATGGAGATGTGTAGATGCACTTAGATTTTTTACTTGAAGCTGACGAACTAGAAATCTCTACACTATTTTGTTCTTCTAAACGTCTTCTATCAACATCATGTATGTCCTCAACCTGTAATAAATCTTTCACACTATACCATGGCACCAATTCATCAAAGATAACATCTCTCGAAATCTTCACCTCTTTTTTTTAGGATCATAGCATCTAAAACCCTATTTCTCATTTGAATATCCAATAAAGATGCACTTTGTACCTTTTTTGCTTTATGCCTCAATTCATAAGGTATATGCACATAACATACAAAATAAAAAATCTCTAGATGGAATAGATCATGTTTCTTACCATAGCCAACTTCATATGGACTTAATGCATGTATAACTGAAGTGGAGCACCTATTCATGATATAAATGGTTGTACTTGTTGCATCAACTCAATAGAAGTTGAGAAAGTTCATCTCATTGAGAATCGAACTTGCCACTTGAGCTATGTGCATATTTCTTCTCCCTACAAGCTCATTTTGTTGGGATGTATACCTGCATTATATATCCTTTTGATGCCATACTGCCATCTTGTTTTTGACAGGTGTTTTGAAAACTTTAAAGTGACTTAAAACTTTAGCCTTTGACTTCATGCAATACAACAATTCCATTCATGTATGATTATCAATGAATGTAAGAAAATACCTATTCCCTTCCAAGGAGGGCTCCTTGGTTGGTCCCCATACATTAGTGTGAATGAGGTCCAATGAAAATCTTCTCCTTTCTATACTCTTCTTAATTGAATGCCTTCTTTGGTTCCCAAATTTACATGCTTCGCACAAATGTTTCATACTTTAAGATTAGAAATTCAGAACACCACTTACCATACCTCTCATTTGCATATCCTTCAACTTTTGAAGGTTTTGCACTCCATCCTCTTGTTCCACAAATCTACTTGAGATATTTTCTCACTACGGAATGTCAAGTAAAGCATGTATGACAAGGGCGGTCTTAGCTCCATGGTGAATAGGCTTCCTTCATTCTTTCCTTGAGCTATCTGCTTGTATCCTTGACTTGGATCTTCTACAAAGCATCCTTTATTACTAAATGTGACTACATACCCTCTTTCAACCATTTGTGTCATTGATATTATATTCTTTGTGATTATTCATACATGTAAAACATCTTAAAGACACTTTACATTGATATTTGCATCAAAAGTAACATCACCTATGTGTGTGATCCTATGGTCAATGTCGTAACTTGATTCTATGTGCACTTTTGTGCTTGGTTCAGGCAATTGAAGAAATGTCTGGATACCGCGCAACATTGAACATAAATCAAAATAATAAGGTGAAATAGTTTTGAACTTTACTTATTTTTGTTTATAAAATTTCTTCTTATGCATTTCATGATTATATGTGTAACTAATTCTGATATGTAAGGAAAATTATTAAAATGATAGAAAAGGAGAATCAAAAACTGAAGTATGGATGTGTGTGTGCTGAAAATAGGAGTTACAACCCTTATGACTATTATACGAATAGAAGAGGGAAAAATTAACGTGCAACTCCTAATAGAGAGAAAAGTATTTTATATAGATAGGCTACCTTAATTTCTAAACCATTTAGCTAATGAGATCCTAGTTCCAACTATAGCCTGGCTCTAGAACCTCAGCTATGAATAGGGGTTAAGCCTTTCCCCTCTAACAAAAAAGTTGCAAAGAAAGACAAAAGAGATACATAAAGTCGTACATCAATGGTTGCTCCCAGAATGTCTTATTGGCTATAGAAAGAGTAGCTAATATGCGAGCAGATTCTTGAAAATAGAGTGAACCTAATTGAATCTACCTATATGTCTATCATCAAACTTGTTGTGGCCAATGATGATGGTAATCTTTTGTTTAAAACTATAAATATTTATGGATTCTTTTATACATCTAATTAATTATCATTTTGTTAAGAACTTCATATTAAAATATTAGATAAGATATAAGTGAATAGTATTTAAAAAAAATAGTATTTAATGTGCTAAGATCAATTTATCAATAAATAAATAACAAAAATAATATATATTATTAGAAAAGTATTTGTGTTCATAGACATGTGTGTGTATGTGTTAAGTTCTAGTATGTGAGTTATCCATAAGTTATAGTGTGCATGTGATTTAGGTAGTGTGTGTGTGTGTGTGTGAGCTCTCCATTAGTTATGGTTAGTATGTATAAGTGAACTAAAAGTGAAACGTGCATGCTTGTATGCATAGTTGCGTGTATATATATGTAAAGTACCTATTGCATTGTTTCCTAATGTGTCTTTGACTTGCCAATACTTCTATTTCCTTACCTCCCCTCCTCCTCTCGGTTGCATGCTCAGAAGATACAAAGCAAAGAGAGAGAGAGAGAGAGAGAGAGATACTGAGAGAGAGAGAAACAGAGAGGGAGAGAGAGAGAGAGAGAAAGAGGAGAGAGAGAGAGAGAAGAAGAAGAAGCCAATGAATCTGCAGGCAATGTGCCAAGAGAGACTTACTCCACCTTTTGCGCCATGCTTGAATAGATACCCTTATTGACAAGGTGTAAGCATGTAGCTCAGATATGCATCTACACAAAAGCAAAGATGATGACAACAATATGTATCACCTTTTCCATTAGATTCCTCAAAAAAATTAAGCCAGGAAATTTGAACCTACGCAAGTGCTCACTCTACTTGAAAATTAGCACAACTCCAACAAGAGAGAGTCAACACTCCTTCTAATAGTTGCAGTGGCCGTGCATGATAGAGAAAGAGACATCTTCTCCCTCCTTTTAGCTATAGAGATGTATGACATAGTGGAAGACAGGGAAAGAGAAGGAGGCAACACAAGATCAGAGTGAAGGAGTAGCGTAGAGAGAGAGAGAGAGAGAGCGAGAGGCATAGAGAACGTAGAATGCATAGATCAAACGACTGTAAAAAATGCAAAGACTCGATAGCTATAGATCGAAGGAATGCACATGATGAAGAAAAGAGAGAGAGAGAGAGAGAGAGGGAGAGAGAGAGAGAGAGAGACAAAAGTAGAGATGCATGCATATGAATGTGTGATGCATGTGTATGCACGTGTATGAATGATGCATGCATGTGAGAGAGGTATGAAAGTGCATATAGGTGAGTGTGTGTACATGCATATGTGAATGTATGTGTACATGTATATGTGAGAGTGTGTGTACATGCGAATGTGTGTGTACATGCATATTTAAGAGCATGTATGCATGTGCATGAGGAATGCATGAGTGCATATGCATGTGAAGTGTATGCATGCATGAATGAATGGTTGCATGTATAAGATGTATGAGGTGTATGCATGAATGCATGTTTGCATGTGCATGAGGAATGCATGAGTGCATATGAATGTGAAGTGTATGCATGCATGAATGAATGCTTGCATGTATAAGATGTATGAGGTGTACACATGTGCATGAGGAATACATGAGTGCAAATGTATGTGAAGTGTATGCATGCATGAATGAATGCTTGCATGTATAAGATGTTGAGGTCTATGCATGTGCATGAGGAATGCATGAGTGCATATGCATGTGAAGTGTATGCATGCATGAATGAATGTTAGTATAGATGCATGTATAAATGTGTGAGATGAATGCATGCATAACCATGTGCATGAGTGCATGCATATGGGAGAGTGTATGTGAATGATAAATAAATGTGCATAAGTGTGCATGCATATGGGAGAGTGTATCTAAATGATAAATAAATGTGCATAAGTGTGCATGCTTATGCATGTGCATATGAGATTGTGCATGTGCATATAAATGAGATGCATAGACATATGATTGTATGCATGTTTATGATGTGTAAATGCATGTATGAGAGATGAATATATATGTGAAAATGAGTTTTAAGCATAAGAGAAATAATGAGAGATAATAAAGAAGAGTGTAATTTTGCTATGATCTAATGAGAAGAAGCTTGTGAAGTATCATCGATAATCTGATGAGAAGAAACTTATGAAATCTCTTGATCTTATGAGAAAATGCTTGTGAGCATTATCCGTGGAGAGGACAAAGCTGACTAGGTGATGATGAACATGACAACTTAGAAGAAAAAATTTTCCAAGGGTGATGGATATACTAAAGTAGATTGATTGAAGAAGACTAGAGTGATTTAATCCGTTGATGTTTTGATATGTTGTGCTTCATGAGTATAATCAGATGTATATAATGAACATGATGCATTGGATAATAATAACTACATGATATGATAAATATTTATGATTTATTTTTATGAGATGATTCATGTTAATTTTGAAAAAGAATGATTGAAGTTATTTGATCTAAAGCATCACACATTTTGCTCGCTTGAGCCTCTAGTTAGCATCTAGTGCGTGTCCTGTACTTGTCTGTTGACCTCATCCACCAACTGATCCCTTTTAGGCCTAAACCATTCTTCATCATCTCTCAGCCCATTTAGTGTATGAGCTACCAAAGCATATCATTGATGGAGTTGCCTATTCCTCCTAAGGCATCTACAATCTATTTTATATAAAGGATATTATTGTTGATGCAAATATTTGGAGCCTTCCTTGAGTTTTTTAACTCATTTTTGAGTTAAATATTTTGCGCCTTCATGGTCTGGGGTACAATCTCTCGGAAGCCTCCCAGACCTTCTTGGATGAGTCCAATTCTTGGATATATCTGATCGTGTTATTGCTAATATGTTGAGATACTTGGAGTAATGCTCTCTTATCTCTTCCAATCCACTCATTCACTTCCATGTCTTGTGCCTGAGTGAATGGCTCTTCATATTGAGGCTTAGGCCACCTCCAGTAACTAATCGCCATAGTCCCTTGCTTGTGAGGAAATTGCTTACTCGAAATATCCAAGGTTGGTAGTCTCGTTTCTCCAACTTCTCTATCAAAACCACCACTTTCTAAGCTTCTTTCTCGCTTCATAATCTTCCCTTGAATGTGATGTAATAGCCAAAGCTCAAAATTATTACCTTCTTATAGCTTCATCCCTTGATATGTATTGAGGTCTTTGCTTCTAGTTTGATCAAAATGCACTTCTTAATATTAATGTAATTTTAACACCTACTCCAAGTCCTTTTCAGTGAGCTTTTACGACTTTAAATGTTTTCCTTAGCCTTCTTCAAGGGTCACAAGTTTTTTAAAATGCTATGATACTAGAGCTTAGGAGAAATCAAACACCCCTATGCAATTTTGGAAGGTTATAGGCCCACATAGGTTGTTTGCCATTATTCTTCAAAGTCACTAGTTTGGCTCTACCTCGAGATCTATATGTTGAAAAATAATGCAGCATTATTAAATGAAACTAGAAACTTTTATGTATCCACAACAATTTAAAGCACTTGATTTGGATACTCTTACACGTAGAACCAAGCTCTAGAAAGTAAAATAGTTGTTCTTAGTGTTGTTTGCATAGGCGCCTATCTATAGAGACACACCTTCACTGTTTGCAACCTCATTCAACACTCATTTGGAGGATAATCACCAAATTAATATCATGCTTAATAGACTTTATAAGAAATCAAATACAAGAACAATAACTTTAAATTGATACTAAAAGAAGGAGTTACAATGAAAAAATAATAATATTGGAGATTATCTCACTACAAACTGGGGTAGTGAGCAATGGCTAACTACCAAGAAGTATAAGGTAACAACAATGACTAACTGAACAAGGGGGGCTGCATGTGGAAAAATCCTTACACTCTACATTAACTCCTAAAGAGAGTAGTGGTCATGGACTTGAACTCAAAACTTGGGTTAATACATATATAGGCTATCAAAAAGTACTCCTACAATTTTACAAGAATCTCTCAACTAACCACTAATTGTCTGGTAGGCTATGACTTTGGAACCTTCTTGAAAGTTCTTGGTAGATAAAATTCGTGATATGAAACCTCCAAATAATAGG
>CM035422.1:130196915-130199415 GCA_020310875.1 Ceratopteris richardii | reverse complement strand
TGCCTTAGGCTCCAACTTATGCCTCAATTGAGATGGCACATATGCATATGCCAAGCATCCAAATATTCTGCAATGATCCAAGGTAGGTTTCTTACCCCACCAAGCTTCATATGGTGTCATACCCTGCAAAGCTTTACAAGGCAATCTATTAACCAAATATGTAGCTGTATTAACAGCCTGAGCCCATAAATAATTTGGGCAATTCTTCTCTTTCATCATGGACCTTGCAAACTCAACAATTGTCCTGTTTCTTCTTTCTGCTACCCCATTTTGTTGAGGAGAGTACCTGCAAGTAACTTCTCTCTTTATACCTGCATTCCACAAATAATCATTGAACTCATTTGAAAAATACTCTCCCCCTCCATCTGACCTTAGTCTCTTCAATTTTTGACCTGTAATCCTTTCTGCATATGCATGATAGTGTTTAAATGTATTAAACACTTCTGACTTTTCCTTAATCACATAAATTGTGATCCACCTGGTAGCATCATCAACATATATGACATAATATCTTGAACCATTTATACTAAAATCCTTTGAAGGACCCCACACATCTGTATGCACCAATTCAAGTCTTTCTGAATACATAAACCCATGCTTGGAATAGGATTGCTTATGAGCCTTACCTAATTGACATGCCTCACATCTGTATGTCATGTGTTGACCTGCAATGTTAGGCATTCCAAGCACTGAATCATTGTTAATCATTTCTTTGATACCTCTTTCATTAAAGTGTCCAAGTCTTTTGTGCCAAAGATCCAATTCTGACACCTTCTGCTCTCCATATGTAAACATTGCATGTCCAACATTTCCTTGTACCTTCAATGTGAAAAGCCTTCCTTCTTTCTTTCCTGCAATAACTTGTTTATACCCTTGACTAGGGTCTTCCACATAAACTCCATCATTTGTAAACCTTACCTCATAACCTTTTTCCACAATTTGACCTACACTGATCAAATTCTTTGGAATTGTGGGAACATAAAGTACCTTACTCAGAAGAGTGCTCCCATCCTTAGCTTTGACTGAACCAATTGACTTTACCTTATGCTTTGTATTATCACCTGTCTGCACTGTATGATTAATTGCATTATGATCTAGGTCAGTCATCAAAGCAATATTTCCACTTAAGTGATTACTACATCCTGAATCAATATAGAACACTCTCATGTCCTCATGTGAAGTTTCACATGTATTCATAATGAGAGTCGAATCCTCCTTTTGATCTGATGCATAGTTGTAGTAGGTGTTATTATAGGATTGACTTTGGAAGTTTCTTCCACCACCTCTTCCAAAAGAATTCCTACCACCTCTACCTCTGAAATTTCCTCTCTGAAATCTACCTCCTCTTGCTCTTTGATTAAAGTTCTGATAATTACCATTGTTTTGATTATTGTGCCAACAATCATGAGATAGATGATTGGTCTTACCACATATCCAACAAGCTCTTGCATTATCTTTGTTGTTTCTGCCTCTTCCTCTACTTCTGCCATTTCCTCTTCCTCTTATGAAGTTTGCTTGGTTTGATGTACCTTCTTCTTCACCTGATTGTTGCTTCCCTTTGTTGACTTTCTTCTTGTCTTTAGAATACATTGCATGACCTGCACTCTTATCAACATCTCCTTTGATATCATTCTCAAAAGTTAGCATATGACCTAACAATTGATTCAAATCAGGAGTAAAGTGATCTAATGAAAGTTCTGTAGATAAAATGAAAGGCTTCCATTTCTCATCTCCTCTTAGTCCTGTGAGTATTTGTCTTACCAATTTGTCTTCTTCAATATCTTCATCAACTGCACCTAAAGAATCTGCAATGTCCTTCATCTTTGTCACATAATCAGAAATTGATTGTGAGGCCTTCTTCTTGAAGGTAGTAAACTCTGCCCATAGTGAAGCCTTCCTTGATTTGGTTGTATTTTGGAAATGCTCTTCCAAAGCATTCCAAATATCACAAGCACTTTCAAGTCCTCTAATGTGAGGAAGCAAATAGTCATTGACTGCCATGTAGATGATGCTTCTTGCTTGAGCATCCTTCTTCATCCAATTCTTCAAATCTGCAAGCTCCTCCCTAGTTGGAACACTAGGATCTCTGAATTCTGGCTTTTCTTCATCTCCTGTGATGTATCCTATCAGATCTTTGCTCATAAGGTGAGCTTCCATCCTCATAGACCATGCAGGATAGTTCTCTCTATCCAATTTTTCAATTTGAAGACTATCTCCCATCTTTACTTCACCTGTAGCTTCAAATCTTTAACCTTTACAGATAATAAATGTACCTTTACTTCGAATGTTGCTCCTTCTGATCCTTTTGACGCTCTTTGTATGTCTTCCTTTGATCTTTCTTCAACCTTTACCCTTCTGCACCTTCAAAATGTAAAGTTTTGTATTTCTGCAATAGTCGGAGTCTTCTTCACTTCAAATTTGACACAACTTGCTCTGATACCACTGATGGAGAGTGTTAATCTCCAAAAGAACAAATTGACCTTGAATTTAGATCACCTCT
>CM035422.1:130138744-130153744 GCA_020310875.1 Ceratopteris richardii | reverse complement strand
CTCAAGATCTACTGAGTCTTTTGGAATGTTTTAACTTCGAGGAGGTGCAAAAACTCTAGCTGACATCTTGTGCAAAGTTTTATAAAAAAATTTAGACATTTGATAAGTCAATGAGAGAGTTATGTGCAGTAGACTTTTTGTAGAGTTATCATTTTCATAGTTTGGTCAAAAGTTTTGATAATTCGTCATTGATCCTCTAAATTGGTGAAGGTTTGGAGTTACTCTTGATATAGAGGTGTTCTAAATTCAAGATTAGCTTGTTCTTTTGGAGATTAATACTCTCCATCAGTGGTATCAGAGCAGGAAACATCAAAATTGAAGAAAGGAGGACCCCGACTGCTACAGACATAAAGAATTCAACAATTAAAGATTCAGAAGGAGAAATCTTGAGAGCAAAGCTTCAGAAGGAGGCCATATGACATCAAGGAATACAAAAGGAGTATCATTCGAATTAAAGATACATCTATTACTCATAAAGTTTGAACAATTCAATATACAGGTGAAGAAAGGATGGGAGATTCTCTTCAGATAGAGAAGTTGGATAGAGAGAACTATCCAGCATGGTCAATGAGGATGGAAGCGCACCTTATGAGCAAAGATTTGATAGGATACATTACAGGTGAAGAAGAAAAGCCTCAGTTCAAAGATCCTAGTGTTCCAACTAGGGAGGAATTATCAGAATTGAAGAATTGGATGAAGAAAGATGCTCAAGCTAGGAGCATTATCTATATGGCAGTTAATGACTACTTACTACCTCACATTAGAGGCCTTGAAAGTGCAAGTGATATATGGAATGCTTTGGAAGAGCATTTCCAAAACACCAAAAAGTCAAGGAAGGCATCCTTGTGGGCAGAATTTACCACATTCAAGAAGAAGGCCTCTCAATCCATCTCAGATTATGTAACAAGGATGAAGGACATTGCAGATGCACTAGGAGCATTTGATGAAGACATTGAGGAGGATAAATTGGTAAGGCCAATCCTCACAAGTTTGAGAGGTGATGACAAATGGAAGCCATTCATTTTGTCTACTGAATTATCACTTGATCATTTCACTCCTGATTTAAATTAGTTCCTAGGACATATGCTAACTTTTGAGCAGGATGTCAAAGGTGAAAGTGATAAGAGTACAGGACATGCAATGTATTCAAAGGATAAGAAGAAGAATATCGAAGGAAAGCAACAAGAAAATGAGGATGAAGGTGGAACTAGTCAAGCTAACGTCCTGAGAGGAAGAGGAGGTGGCAAAGGTAGAGGAAGAGGTAGGAATAATAAAGATGGAGTCAAAGCTTGCTGGATTTGTGGTAAGACAAATCACTTAGCTAATGATTGTTGGCATAATACTCAGACTAATGGTGGATATAATTAGAATTTTAATTCAAGAGGAAGAGGTGGCAAAAATCAAAGAGGTAATTTTAGAGGTAGAGGTAGTAGAGGTTACTTTGGAAGAAATGCAGGTAGAGGATTCCAAAGTCAACAATACAACAATACCTACTACAATTATGCTTCAGATCAGAAGGAGGATTCAACATTGATAATGAATGCAACTTGTGAAAGGCAAAGTGAAGACCAAAGAGTCTTCTACATTGACTCAGGGTGTAGCAATCACCTGAGTGACAACATAGCTTTGATGATTGATTTGGAGTATAAGGTAACTAATCATGTAGTTCAAACAGGTGACAATACAAAGCACAATGTGAAGTCAATTGGATCAGTGAAGGCCAAGGATGGAAGTATTCTCTTCAGTAAGGTTTTGTATGTTCCTACAATTCCTAATAATTTGATAAGTGTAGGACGAGTTGTTGAAAAAGGTTATGAAGTTAGGTTCACTAATGAAGGAGTGTTTGTGGAAGACCCTAGGAATGGGTATAAACAGATTATTTCAAGGAAGAAAGAAGAAAGATTGTTCACATTGAAGATCCAAGGCAATGTTGGTCATGCCTTGTTCACTTATGGAGGACATAAGATCTCTGAGTTAGATCTTTGGCACAAAAGGCTTGGACATTTCAATGAAAGAGGTATCAAAGATATGGTTAATAATGGTTCAGTGCTTGGAGTGCCTAATATTGCAGGTCAACATATGACATACAGATGTGAGGCATGTCAATTAGGTAAGGCTCATAAGCAATCTTATTCCAAGCATGGTTTTATGTATTCAGAGAAGCTTGAATTGGTACACACAGATGTGTGGGGACCATCAAAGGATTTCAATATCAATGGTTCAAGGTATTATGTGATTCATGTTGATGATGCTACCAGATGGATCACTATCTATGTGATCAAAGATAAGTCAGAAGTATTCAATACATTCAAACATTATCATATGTATGCAGAGAGGATTACAGGTCATAAATTTAAGAGACTAAGGTCAGATGGAGGAGGAGAGTATTTCTCTAATGAGTTCAGTGATTACTTGTGGAATGCAGGTATAAAAAGGGAAATTACTTGCAGGTACTCTCCTCAACAAAATAGTGTAGCAGAAAGGAGGAATAGAACTCTTGTTGAGTTTGCAAGATCCATGATGAAGCAGAAAAATTGCCCAAATTACTTGTGGGGTGAGGCTGTAAATACAACTACTTATTTGGTCAATAGATTACCATGTAAAGCTTTGCAGGGTATGACACCATATGAGGCATGGTGGGGTAAGAGACCTACTTTAGATCATTGCAAAGTATTTGGATGTTTGGCATATGCATATGTGCCATCACAATTGAGGCATAAATTGGAACCTAAAGCTGAGAGGTATGTATTCATTGGTTATGATGATAAACAGATGGGATATAGGTTGGGAGTCCATCCACAAAACAATTCCTTCTGTCTAAGGATGTTACATTTGATGAGCAAGCTACTTGGTATGAAGGTACAATCAATATTTATGCAGGAGACGAAGAAATTGTGAATCAAAAGAAAGGTAAATCAAAGGTTCAGATATTTTATGAAGAGGAGAACAATGAAGTGCAGGTTGAAGTTGAAGAAGTTCCAAGGTTTGATCCAAAGTGTGATGAACCAGAAACCTCAAGAAGTGGAGAACTCAGACGGTCAACAAGACACAAATGGCAACCTACAAGGTATAGCTATGACACTTCTTTTTTGGCTACCAAAGATTATGCTTATATGATAAAGGCAGATGAAGAACCTTCTACGTATGAAGAGGCAAAAGGTAAGGAGAATTGGGAGAAAGCTATGTAGGAGGAGTATGATGCATTGATGGAGAATCAGACATGGGAGTTGGTTCCTAAACCAAATAGTAAGAAGATCATTGGGTGCAAATGGGTCTACAAGACAAAGAGGTATGCAAATGGAAGTGTGTCTAGGTATAAAGCTAGACTTGTTGTGAAAGGTTTTGCTCAGACATATGGTATAGATTATGATGAGACCTATAGTCCTGTGGCAAAGATGACAACCATCAGGACACTCATAGCTATTGCTGCATGTAAAGGTTGGAAATTATGTCAATTAGATGTGAAGAATGCTGTTTTGAATGGTTATATTTCAGATGATGTTTTCATGGAGCAACCCCGAGGATTCAGAAATGAAAGATATCCAGAGTATGTATGTAAGCTCAAGAGAGCTTTGTATGGTTTGAAGCAGGCCCGAAGGGCATGGAATTATAGAGTTGTAAAGTTCTTGAAAGAACTTGGATTTCAAGTATCAAATGCAGATAGTAGCATGCTTGTTAAAGCAAGTGATAATGGGTTCATTTACATGTGCATATATGTTGATTATATAATTCTTACAGGTACAGATGAGAAAGACATTCAAAGCTTAAAGAAGCAAATGGAGAAAGAGTTCAAGATTAGTGACTTAGGAGACTTGTCATATTTCTTGGGCATGGAGATCTCATACACTCAACATGGAGTGTATATAACTCAAGAAAGGTATTTGAAGAACTTGTTGATCAAGTTTAAAATGAATGATTGCAGGGTAGCACCTACTTCAATGGAGGTGAATCACAAATTGAGCACATATGGTGGAGAAGAGTTCAAGGATATGAAGCTATATCAAAGTTTGGTTGGTAGTCTGATTATGCTACTTTAACTAGACTTGATTTGTCATATGCAGTGGGAGTATTATCTCAATTCATGCATTGTCCTAGGAAAGAACATTGGATTCCAGGACAAACAGTGTTGAGGTACATTAAGGGTACACTCAAAGAGGGTTTGTATTATGGTTTTACATCAGATACAAACATCAAGATATATAGTGATGCAAATTGGGCAGGTAATCCTAATGATAGGAGATCAACTTATGGATACTTGTGTTATGTGGGAGATAAGTTAATTTCATGGTGTTCAAAGAAGCAACACACACTTGCTTTGTCATCTATAGAAGCAGAGTATAAAGGTATGGTGGAAGCTGCAAAGGAAGTGATATGGCTTAAGACTCTGATGAAGAGTTTTGATATCATTCAGAGTACACCCACTATTCATGGAGATAACATGAGTTCATTGTATCTAGCTGCTAATCCTGTTTTTCATGCCAGGACCAAACATATTGAAATTCAGTATCACTTTCTAAGAGAGAAAGTGATGGATAAAGAGATTGAAGTCATACATACGTCAACAAAAGATTAGATAGCTGATATGCTAACCAAAAGCTTGGATGGACCAAAGCTACAAAGATTCAAAGACATGTCAGGCATAAAGAAGATAGATAAAACCTCAATTGATGATTGAGGGGGAGCTGTTGGTGTAGGGCAATCAACAATTGAAGTTTTGAGTGAAACTTGAAGTCAAGGACTGAAGAAAAGACCAAGTCATGAAGCATGAAGGAAATGCATATCCAGGAGATAAAGATGTGTATACATATGTACATTATTTTAGAGTCAGTTCATCATATACTTTTGTATGGTCATGAGCTTGTAAAAATTTGCCTATATATACAAAGAAAATTTCCGGGCAAGGTAGAGAGATTATTTGAGAACAAGATTTGAGAAGAATCAGATGTCATTAGACTTTTAGAAGTGAGTAGAATCTCTCTCATTACTCATATGTAAGAATTTCTCAGAAATGAAAAATGTTGCACCCGATCTTTCTGTATATTCTCCTTCTATGCTTGATTATTTCAAGAATCCTTTTGTAGATGTGTAAGTCCATAGTTAATGAGTCTATGGTTAAATTTTGAGAGCCTAATTGTAAACAGGCTATGAGAATTATGAGTAGGAACATTCATATGTGAAGAAGTGTTCACTGGTTCCTGAAATAGGCACAAAATTTGATGTTAATGTTTTGGTCACTTCTCCTTCCCCAATGTAAAGTTTTGAGCAAAGAAGCACTCAATCTTTAAGTTTGAAGGTAAGCTACCTGTGGCTAAAAGCATTTTCATAAATGGGTTCTAGATTAAGAGAACCAAGTGTTAGAAGTTACAAGTGTCTGAATCGACTTCTCAGAAGAACAGTTTTAGATATAGGTGACTTTTTAAGTCTATTTCTCAAGATCTACTGTGTCTTTTGGAATGATTTAACTTTGAGGATGTGTGCAAACCATAGATGACACCTTGTGCAAAGTTTTATAAAAAACGTTACACATTTAATAAGTCAACGAGAGAGTTATGTGCAACAGACTTTCTGTAGAGTTATCATTTTCACAGTTTGGTCAAAAGTTTTGATAATTGGTCATTGATCCTCTAAATTGGTGAAGGTTTGGAGTTACTCTTGATATAGAGGTGTTCTAAATACATGTTCGTTTGGAGATTAATACTCTCCATCACTTTATTCCTGCAATATCTTTAAACCTTTGCAACTTTGGTCCATCCAAGCTTTTTGTCATCATATCTACAAGTTGATCTTTTGTAGGAGTATGCATAAATTCTATTTCTTTATCAACAACCTTCTCTCTGAGAAAATGATACTGAATCTCAATATGTTAAGTGTTAGTATATGATCAATGTCTACCCCTCATGATTGTATGCACATTTTGTAAGGCCCCCATTATGAGGAGAAGCCAAGCGTGCATTACCCAATTGATGGGAATCCCAACTTGCATGTTGGATGAAGGTCATATTGGACCATGTAACATTTGAAGAGTTTTGTGTGATGCTTTTAGAAGAAGAGATGCGGCTGAAGAATCGGCAAAGTACCACTGATGCTGCATTCTCAGCAAATGCAAAAGGTAAAGGCTCTTCTGAGGGATCAAAGAAGAAGCCAAAGAAGAAAAAGTTATTAGGAAGTTGCTTCTATTGTGAAAAGAAAGGCCATGCCATCAAGGATTGCAGAAAGAAGCAAGCTGATGAAAGGAATGGGACTGTAAAATCATCATGGAAGAACAAAGAGTCTGCAAACAACACAGAGCTGGAACTTTGGGTAGCTATTGAAGAGGTATGTTCATTTGCTCAAGCTCGTGTTGATGAACCATGGATTTTAGATAGTGGAGCTTCTCGCCATATGACTAGTAAAAAGGATTGGTATAGTTCCCTAGTGCCTCTACGGGAATCCATCAATGTAGTGGTGGGAAATGACTCCAAGTGTCCAGCCGAAGGAATTGGAACCATCTCTTTTATCACTTCTCTAGGTGTTGAGAAAAAGTTATCTGATGTTCTCTATGTACCTACACTCAAAAGAAATTTGTTGTCAGTTTCTGCAATAGCAGATCGTGGACTCGAAGTTCACTTCAATAAGAGTGGTGCGGAAATCATGGATTCATCAGGTAATGTTGTAGGTAAAGGCATACGACGGGATAACTTGTATGAGTTAAGTGCTTTAACTGCTATAGAAGATAAAGATATAAGCAGGTTATGGCACCAACGATTTGGGCATCTCGAATTTGTAGTTTTGAAGGAGATGCAAAGAACAGGGATGGTTGCTCATTTTCCTGCATTTTCAGAGTTGCAGGAACCTTGTGAAGCTTGTATGATGGGCAAGCAACAACGAAAGGCGTTTCCAAGAGAGACCAGCAATCGATCTCAAGCTCCTCTAGAGTTGGTACATGCTGATCTCTGCGGTAAAATGTCTACACCTGCTTTAGGAGGATCTTTCTACTTCTTGCTGTTAGTCGACGATTATAGTAGAAAGATGTGGGTTTATTTCATTCGAGAGAAGGCTGATGCTTTTGAAAATTTTAAAGTGTGGCATAAGTATGTAGAAAATGAATCAAGAAGGAAACTGAAGAAATTTAGAACAGATAGAGGAGGTGAATTCTTGTCAACAGAATTCAACAATTACTATAAGGAGCATGGTGTGAAAAGGCAACTAACCACAGCTCATACACCTCAACAAAATGGCGTTGTTGAGCGCAGGAACAAGACAGTAGTTGAAATGGCTCATTGTATGTTAAAGGCTCAAGACATGCCTGATTCATTTTGGGCCGAAGCAGTCAATACAGCAGTCTACATCCTCAATCGAAGCTACACAAAAGCTCTGAAGGGGATGACTCCTCAAGAAGCATATTCTGGTAAAAAGCCTTCAGTTTTGCATTTTAGAATTTTTGGTTGTTTCTGTTATGCACATATTCCTGATTCAACAAGATCAAAGTTGGATTCAAAAAGCAAAAAGTGTGTCTTCCTAAGAGATAGTGAAGAGTCTAAAGCATATAGGTTGTGGGATCCTGAGGCAAGGAAGATTTTTGTCAGCCGAGATGTGGTGTTTGATGAATGACCACACTTAGTAGAAGATAAAGGTAAATCTACTATCTCATCAAACGGAGAAATATCTCACCTTGTGCCTATCAAAAGACAGGTTAAAGTTGAGGAGGAGGAAACATCTGATGGAGAAATTTCCTCAATAAAAAGCCAACCAATTGTAGCTGCACAGCGTAAGCCACTACCGAAGTGGGCACAACAACTCTTTGATGATCACAATCCACATGTACATGTACCAGAATCATCATCGGATGGATTAAGAAGATCAAAGAGAATAGAGGAGCAAAGAAGAGCCTCAGAACACATTGTTAACATGGCTCTAATGGCAGATATCATGGGCTCGATAAAGGAACCTACCACCATTGAAGAAGCCCTTGATGATCCAGGTTGGAGAGCGGCAATGCAGTCAGAGTATGATAGTATACTCAAAAATGATACATGGGATCTAGTTGACTTGCCGCCAAAGAAGAAGGTAATAGGTACTAAATGGATTTGGAAAGCTAAGTATAAAGCAGATGGAACATTAGAAAAGTATAAGGCAAGATTAGTTGCATAGGGTTTCTCACAGATCAAAGGATTTGATGTTCAAGAAAATTTTGCACCAACAGCACGCATGACAACTATTCGGAGGGTACTTGCAGTAGCTGCACAAAAGGCCTGGCCTATTTTCTAGATGGATGTCAAATCTGCATTTTTGAATGGTCACCTCATGGAGGAGGTATATGTATCTCAACCACTAGGTTTTGAGGTGCCCAATTCAGAAAATAAAGTTTGCAGGTTGAAGAAAGCTTTGTATGGACTTAAGCAAGCTCCACGGGCTTGGTACCAACGAATAGATCATTTTTTCAAAAATATGGGTTTTGAAAGAAGTACTTCTGATGCTAACTTGTATGTAATGAAAAGGGATAGCAAGGTAGTTGTTGTCATTATATATGTAGATGATTTGATCATTACAGGAGATCATCAAGAACTCATCAATCAAACTCGGATCAGCTTGGGAACTGAGTTTGAAATGACAGACTTAGGTCTACTCCATTTTTATCTGGGAATTGAAGTATGGCAAAGGAAGGATGGCATTTTCATATCACAACAAAAGTATGCCAAAGAGATTCTCAAGGCATTTGGAATGATGGACTGCAAGCCAACTAGCACACCTATGGAGGTAAATCATAAGCTATCTATGGTTGATAACATGCGTGATGTAGATGCTAAGAAGTATAGGAAGCTCGTTGGAAGTTTTATTTTTCTGTGCAACACTAGACCAGACATTTGCTATGCTATTGGAGTATTAAGAAGGTTTTCCAACAAACCTAAGGAGAGTCATTGGAATGCTGGAATGCGAATTCTAAGGTACATTGTAGGAACCTTGGATTTTGGTATTTTTTATACCACAGGTGATACACTCCAAGGATATTGTGATTCAGATTGGGCTGGAGATTGTGATTCTAGAAAATCAGTTTTTGGATATTGTTTCTCACTTGGTTCAGGAATATTTTCTTGGGTAAGTAGAAAGCAACCAACTCTCGCACTCTCCTCCACTGAAGCAGAGTACAAAGCAGCTTGTTTTGCTTCTTGTGAGGCAGTTTGGTTAAGGAGAATTCTTGCAGATCTAGGCTTTCCATCAAATATGGCGACTGTACTCAAGTGTGATAATCAAATTTGTATGGCTATTGCAAAGAACCCAGTATTTCATGCCCGCACCAAGCACATAGAAGTACAGTACCATTATATTCTTGAGCTAATTAAAGATGAAATTGTGGAGCTAGAATATTGCCCAACAGAGGCAAATTGTGCTAACATATTCACTAAAGCACTTGGAAGAGAGTAGCTCAACAGACATCTTCAACAGATGGGCATAGGACCAAAACCTACTTGATTTTTCATCGGTAAACATTGAGGGGGGGGGGGTGTTAGTGTATGATCAATGTCTACCCCTCATGATTGTATGCACATTTTGTAAGGCCCCCGTTATGAGGAGAAGCCAAGCGTGCATTACCCAATTGATGGGAATCCCAACTTGCATATTGGATGAAGGTCATATTGGACCATGTAAGGTAATGTAAGGAAAGGGAGTTACCAGGGTCCCCAATTGGGGGGTCCGGGGCAGCGGGGAGCAGCCCCGGCTGGGGGGTCCAAGGGGGCAAGCGAGCCCCCCTGGCTGGGGGGTCCAAAGGGAATATTCCATAGAATATTCCCTGTCGGAGTCAGAAATCATTTATATTTGTTAGTTCGGTTCAACCGGTCTAAGCCGTGTATGACAATTACGCGGGCGGTGGCCGCCCACGCTCTACCGCCCATGTATAGCCGTCCACGGAAGGCCACCCATGATCCTCTATATATACATGAGTTCTGCACTACCTGAGACATCACGTTGAGCCAGCATACCTCTACCTTGTATCTCCCTATCTAGAGTTGTCTAGATCACCATTTAAGCTTTACCTTGAGAGCGCACGGGTGGACTACGCCATCATCTTTGTACTTGCTGTTAGTAGAAAATTGTTGAGATTCTCTTATATCTATTATCTTCTCTTCTACTGCTCCTGTGTTATATTGTGTAACTATTGTCTTACATTTAGTTCTAGCATGGAATACAGGATTTGCTGCCATATCGTCTCCACAAATGATAGGAGTACTCTGAGCAATATCAAAACTCTTCATAAGAGTCTTTAAACATATTACTTCCTTTGCAGCTTCTACCATGCCTTTGTATTCTGCTTCTGTAGATGATAAAGCAACTTTATGTTGCTTCTTAGAGCACCAAGAAATTAGCTTGTCTCTCACATAACACAAATATCCATGTGTTGATCTTCTATCATAAGAATTACCTGCCCAATCTACATCACTATATATCTTGACTCTTGTATCTGAAATAAATCCATAATACAAACCTTCTTTAAGTGTGCCCTTGATGTACCTAAGTACTCTTTGTCCTGCAATCCAATGTTCCTTTCTAGGACAATGCATGAATTGAGATAGAACTCCAACTGCATATGATAAGTCAGGTCTTGTTAATGTAGCATAAATCAGGCTACCCACCAAACTCTAATAGAGCTTCATATCTTTGAATTCTTCTCCTCCATATCTACTCAATCTATGATTTACTTCCATTGGAGTTGGTGTTATCCTGCAATCTTCCATTTTAAGTTTGGTTAACAAATCTTTCAGATACCTTTCTTGAGTTACATATACTCCATGTTGAGTATATGAAATCTCCATTCCCAAAAAGAATGAAAAATTTCCTAAATCACGGATTTTGAATTCTTTCTCCATCTGCTTCTTAATCATGTGTATACCTTTGTCATCTTTTCCTATAAGTATTATGTCATCAACATAAATAAATCCATCCTCACTTGCTTTCACTAGCAAGCTACTATCTGCCATTGATGCTTGAAATCCAAGTTCCTTTAAGAAATTTGCAAGCCTATAATTCCATGCCCTTGGGGCCTGCTTCAACCCATACAAAGCTCTTTTGAGCTTACACACATAATTTGGATACACTTGATCTTTGAAACCATCTTGTTGTTCCATGTAGACTTCATCTAAAATATAACCATTCAAAAATGCATTCTTTACATCTAATTGAGATAATTTCCAACCTTTGCAAGCACCAATTGCTATGAGAGTCCTTATGGTTGTCATTTTTGCAACAAGACTATAAGTTTCATCATAGTCCACACCATATGTCTGTGCATATCCCTTTACAACAAGCCTGGCTTTGTACCTAGATACACTTCCATCTGCAAACCTTTTTGTTTTGTAGACCCATTTACATCTAATGATCTTTTGACTATTTTGTTTAGGAACCGAATCCCAAGTCTCACTTTCCATCAATGCATCATATTCCTCCTGCATAGCTTCTTCCCAATTCTTCTTCCCTTTGGCTTCATCATATGTGGATGGATCTTCATCTGCTTTTAACATGTAAGCATAATCTTTAGTAGTCAAGAATGAAGTTTCTGGTTCATCAAATTCTGGATCAAACCTTGGCACTTCTTCAACTTCAACTTGTACTTCATTGTTCTCCTCTTCATCAAATAACTGAACCTTTGATTTATCTTTCTTTTGATTCACAACTTCTTCAACATCTGCATGAACATTAAGTGTATGTGCATACCAAGTACCTTGCTCATCAAATGTAACATCCTTAGACACAAGGAATTGCTTTGTGGAAGGACTCCACAACCTATAACCCATTTGCTTGTCATCATAACCAATGAATACATACTTCTCTGCTTTAGGTTCCAATTTATGCCTCAATTGTGATGGCACATATGCATATGCCAAGCATCCAAATATTTTACAATGATCCAAGGTAGGTCTCTTATCCCACCAAGCTTCATATGGTGTCATACCCTGCAAAGCTTTACATGGCAACCTATTGACCAAATATGTGGCTGTGTTTATAGCCTCAGCCCACAAATAATTAGGGCAATTTTTCTCCTTCATCATGGATCTTACAAACTCAACAAGAGTTCTATTTCTTCTTTCTGCTACCCCATTTTGTTGAGGAGAGTACCTGCAAGTAACCTCTCTCTTTATACCTGCATTCCACAAATAATCACTGAACTCATTAGTGAAATACTCTCCCCCTCCATCTGACCTTAACCTCTTCAATTTTTGACCTGTAATTCTTTTTGCATATGCATGATAGCATTTAAATGTATTAAACACTTCTGACTTATCTTTGATCACATAAATTGTGATCCACCTGGTAACATCATCAACATATATGACATAATATCTTGAACCATTTATACTAAAATCCTTTGAAGGACCCCACACATCTGTATGTACCAATTCAAGTCTTTCTAAATACATGAAACCATGCTTATTATATGATTGCTTATGAGCCTTACCTAACTGACATGCTTCACATCTGTATGTCATGTGTTGACCTGCAACATTAGGCAATCCAAGCACTGAACCATTGTTAACCATTTCTTTAATACCTCTTTCATTAAAGTGTCCAAGTCTTTTATGCCAAAGAGCCAATTCAGACACCTTTTGCTCTCCATATCTAAACATAGCATGCCCAATATTACCTTGTATCTTTAATGTAAAGAGCCTTCCTTCCTTCTTTCATGTAACAATTTGTTTATACCCTTGACTAGGGTCTTCAACATAAAGTCCATCATTAGTGAACCTTACCTCATATCCTTTTTCCACAATTTGTCCTACACTAATCAAGTTCTTTGGAATTGTAGGAACATACAGAACCTTACTCAAGGGAGTACTTCCATCTTTGGCTTTAATGAAACCAATTGAATTTACTTTGTGCTTTGTATTATCACCTATTTGAACTCTATGATTAATTGCCTTATGATCTAGATCAGTCATCAAAGCAATGTTTACACTCAGATGATTGCTACATCCCAAGTCAATATAAAATACTCTCATGTCTTCATGTGAGGCTTCACATGTTGCATTCATAATAAGAGTTGAATCTTCTTTTCTGATGTGATGCATAATTGTAGTAGGTGTTATTATAGGATTGATTTTGGAAGTTTCTTCCTCCACTTCTTCCAAAAGAATTCCTACCACCTCTACCTTTGAAGTTTCCTCTCTGATATCTGCCACCTCTTCCTCTTTGACTAAAATTCTGATCAAAGTTACCATTGCTTTGATTATTATGCCAACAGTCATGAGATAAATGATTGGTCTTACCACATATCCAATAAGCTTTGACATTATCTTTGTTATTTCTGCCTCTTCCTCTACTTCTGCCACTTCCTCTTCCTCTTAGGAAGTTTGCTTGACTTGGAGTACCTTCATCTTCAATTGATTGTTGCTTTCCTTTGCTAGCTTTCTTCTTTTCTTTAGAATACATTGCATGACCTGCACTCTTATCAACATCTCCTTTGATATCATTCTCAAAAGTTAGCACATGTCCTAACAATTGATTCAAATCAGGAGTGAAATGATCTAATGAAAGTTCTATAGACAAAATAAAAGGCTTCCACTTCTCATCTCCTCTTAGCCCTATGAGAATTTGTCTTACCAACTTATCTTCTTCAATATATTCATCAACTGCACCTAAAGAATCAGCAATGTCTTTCATCTTTGTCACGTAATCGGATATTGATTATGAAGCCTTCTTCTTAAATGTAGTAAATTCTGCCCATAATGAAGCTTTCCTTGATTTGGTTGTATTCTAAAAATGATCTTCCAAAGCATTCCATATGTCACTTGCACTTTCAAGTCCTCTGATATGAGCAAGCAAATAATCATTTACTCCCATGTAGATTATGCTCCTTGCTTGAGCATCCTTCTTCATCCAAATCTTTATATCTGCAAGCTCTTCTCTCGTTGGAACACTAGGATCTTTAAACTCTAGCTTTTCTTCCTCTCCTGTGATGTATCCCATCAGATCTTTGCTCATAAGATGAGCTTCCATTCTCATAGACCAAGCTGGATAGTTCTCTCTATCCAACTTCTCAATTTGGAGACTATCTCCCATCCTTTCTTCACCTGTACTATCAAATCTTCAATCCTTATAAGGAATGAATGTACCTTAGTCTCGTCCTTCTGATCCTTTTGATAACCTTTATGTTTCTTCCTTCAGTATTTCTTCCACACTTTATCCTTTTGAACCTTCAAGGTGTGAAATTTGTATATCTGCAGCAGGAGGGATCTTCCTTTCTTCAATTTTGATACTTCTTGCTCTGATACCACTGATGGAGAGTGTTAATCTCCAAAAGAACAAGCTATCGTTGATGTTAGACCACCTCTATATCAAGAATAACTTTAAACTCCAACCAACTTTGGAAGACAAGCACCAAATTGTCAAGATTTTAACTAACTGTGAAGAAAGTCATTTCACAAAAAATTCTACTGCACATTATTGACTCATTAACTAATCATTTGTGTAAAGTTTTTTATGAAACTTTGTAGAATATGTCGCCTAGAGCTTACACATCTCCTCCAAGTTAAATCACTTCAAAATCTTAAGTACATTATGAGAAATGTTTGAAACAATCTACCTATGTCTCAAACTGCATTCCCGTAGAGTCGACTTTGACACCTCAAACTTCTAACACATGGTTCTCCCAAACTAGAACCCGTTTAAATGAATGCTTTTAGCCATAGATAGCTTGCCTTCCAACTTATATTTTGACTCCTCATTTGTCTAAAACTTTACACATTGCACTGAGAACTAACCATTTCTTTGACCATCCGGATTGCGCTTGTTTTAAAAGACACTCAACACTTTCTCACATTTAGATGTTCCTACACAAAATTTTCTCACACTGTTTGCAATTGGTTTCTCAAACTTTAACCGTAGATAGATTAACTATGAACTTAGATGTGTACAAAAGGATTTCTGATAAAATCAAACACAGAAGGAGAACTAGAGAAAAGTTCGACGTGCAATTCTCTGAACATTCTTTCTATTCAACTCTTCATACATCTGATGGATGATACATCC
>CM035422.1:129993744-130131244 GCA_020310875.1 Ceratopteris richardii | reverse complement strand
AATCAAGAAAGCATCAAAGAGGTAAAGAAACTTCTTATGCAGGAATTTGACATGAAGGATCTTGGTGTGTTGCGCTATTTCTTGGGCATTGAGTTTATACATACAGAAACAGGTATATGAATGTCGCAAAGGCAGTATGCCTTGAATATGCTGCAAAAGTATGGTATGGCTGATTGTAAGCCAATTTATATGACTTTAGATCAGAATTTGAAATTGGATACTACATCAGGTGAAGCATTGGAAAATGCTACTATGTACAGGAAAATTGTGGGAAGTCTTATATATCTTACAATTACAAGGCCTGATTTAAGCTACACTGTTGGACTTGAAAGTCAGTTTATGTAGGTTCCCAGGAAGCCACATTTGGATGCTCTGAGGCGCACTCTACGTTATGTGAGTGCTACTTTGGATTATGCATTGTTTTATGAAGCTAGTGTAGATTTGCAGGTTCATGGATACACCGATGCAGATTGGGCTGGTAGTACTCCAGATAGAAGATCTACTAGTGGCTTTCTTTTCTCACTTGGAGGTGCAGCTATTACATGGAGCAGTAAGAAGCAACCCACTGTTGCTTTGTCGAGTACAGAGGCTGAGTATAGAGGTGCTGCAATGGCAGCATGTGAGGCATCAGATGTTACTTGCAGATTTAGGTGTGGAAGTGCAAAATCCTATCACTATCTATTGTGATAATCTTAGCAGCATACAGTTAGCACGGAACCCTGTTTTCCATGCTAGAACAAAGCATATCGAGGTACATTATCACTTCATTAGAGAGAAGGTATTAGCTCGTGATATTGATCTTGTTTATGTGAGAACAGATGAGCAGGTTGCTAATCTTTTCACCAAAGCACTTGGAGCTGAGAAGTTGAAGAAGTTTCGGAAGATGCTTGGATTACAGGATATGGCATTGAGCTTGAGGGGGAGTGTTGAGATATCAAGCTCAACATGTGATGATCCAGGATGACACGTACCAGTTTTTCGTTTCTCTGGCATGCATAGTGGTCACACAGGTATAGGTCAAGGATATTTCATTGAGCTTTATTAGATTTATCTACCAAGAGTGATGGCACATTTGTTTCTTGCCAGCTCACTCATTCGCGGATATTAGGTTTTTCCTTATGTACTGGTCTTTATATATTGCACTGGTTGTATTCTTGTTTTTAGGTCATTCTTGTACATTCCTTTTATGTAATAGAAGAAGAAGAAGATCATTCTTCCTTGCCTCAATCTGTGTGTGTGCTTCTCCTTGAGAGTGAGAGTGTGTGTGTGAGCTCTCTTCCCTATCTCCTTCCTCATGACAATATCCAATCCATAAAAGAAGATATATATATATATATATTCTTATTACTATCGAGATTACATCTATGTACTTCGTTTCTATGTCTTTTACTTTGAATATTTTGAAGTTCTTGTTTATACTCATTATTGAATGCTTGCATGCATTAGCTATCATATGAAATTAAAGGAGAAAAATTACTCTTTTCTCACAACATCAATTGAAATTGGAACTCGCGTACTTGATGAAGAGGTATCCTCCTCTTCTTCACTTTAATAAAGAATATAATGGACAATTTTTTTTCTAAAAGAACCTTTAAATTTTTTATTAAAAACGAAGACAAAAGTTACAACTAAATTAGGGAGAAGTGGAAAGAAAGTTGGTAAACTTTCTTCCCCTTTGTGCGTGCTGCACTTTTTTTTTATCATGTCCCTTTCTAAAAGAGGGAGCTTTACTATTTTTGTGGATCTTCCTACATAGACACCTCAGGGATTTCTCAATAGATGAATCTTTTGATTGGTTGCTAAAGTGACCACACATCTTTCCTTCTAGATCTTCTAGAGTGCTTCTCTCCCAATGGCACTCCACAAAGTAGAGAAACACCTTATCACTATCGCATGCAGAGCTTGCTTCCGAATAACTTGACTAGGAAATAGAAGAAGCTTGTTGAAGCATTTCCAAATTAAAATGCTCCTAGGAAAGAAGAAGAAAAGGTGTCCCAAGTCTTTCTTACCACTTGTGCATCAGTTGCACCAAGGAGTCCCACAAATTTGAGTGGCTTTGATATTGGCCCATATCCCCCTATCCGAAGTCTACCACCTCAACATCACTTTATTATTTTTTGTAAGAAGGTCCTAGAAATCCTTGAACTTGAATTCTCACTTTGATGCACATCCAATTCACACACCATTTGATACTAAGATATTGATGAAAGCCCATACTTCTTTTGATTCTCTAGATATATTCCATCTTGTGATCGCTTTACAATATCAAACCCATCAATGAGGGGATAGGAGGGTGCCTACTAAACATGAGGCATGAGAGAGTTTTCCTAAGCATTGATTCTATATTTCAATAAACACTAGTCTTCAAGGTCAATTTTGCAATTTGGGTCAATATCTTCAAATGTGATCGAGCTCTTTATATCTTGGTGCCAGAGGTGCTTTCATATTCCAAAACCTTTGTTCCATAGTCTCCAAGCTCTTTTGAGGTTCTCAGAATCTGCTCTCATGCTACCCTTGATTGGGAACCAAGTACATTTTTTTTAATCTTATCCCAATAACAAACTTCCAATCATTATTGATGGTGCAAAAGATTTCATCTAGTTCCACTCTTTCCACAAGAACACAAGATCGAAGCCCTTGGGTAAAATCCAAAATGGGGAGAAAGTATTGATTCTAGCCCTTTTGACCTCGTTATCCGAGCTAGAGAAAGGTTGTCATTGTTTTTTTTAAATCAGGTTGTCCCAAGAGGTTTCACGATTATTGTAGGATTTAATCATCCATTTGACCACCGTCTTGTTGGTCATGGCTTCCACATCTAGAATGCCCTTTGAATTCCATTAAAGACCTTTGAATTCCACATCTTTGAATTCCATTAAAGCCTCAAATCAGACACTTATGAGTGCCACTTGATTTAATATTTGCGTTTCATTTGTAACTCCCTGTTTGCAAAGTAGCCGTGGAACATGGGATCTATTTTGAAAGAGTGATAAGTCCATATGTAAAATTCCTGATCAAGCATCTACCTTTACCATCGTATGAAAGAGTGTAGGTATTTCTTTATCGAGTTGCTTTATGAAAAGGTTTGATGTAATATTGTGACGTATATTATAAACTAATTTCAAAAGACATAATGTAAGTGAACAGAAGATAGAAATATACAAATTTCAAAAAATGAAAGAGAGAGACAGGGAAAGGATTTTGTCACATGTGAGACATAGACATCATGGCTTACATATGCAAGAGAGCAATGAAATGCGTATGGAGTAATAAACAATACACATGATAGAGAGATGAAATGTGTGCAAGAGAGGAAAATAGAATAGGACATACCACTAACTGACAAAAGGAAAATATAAAAATGACAAAGTTCTGAATCCTTTTCATTGGTTTGGGTTTCTGTACAAAGATTTCTAAGTGTCCATCATTTTGCACATCGACCAAGAACTTCAAAAATGTTTTGAGATTCCCTTTCATACATTCATCCATAGAAAAAGTTAAAGGGAAAGCAAAGCATGCCAGACTTGTATGTTAATATACAAAGACAAGTATAGGAGTTTCAGACATAGCAATTCATGATGTAAAACTTGCAATACACAGCAATGACATTGTCTCATATGTGTATCATAACCATAAACATAAGATCCATCACTAGTAGAAAATAGACTTCTAGATCTAGAAAATAGACTAAGCGACCCTTTCGTTTGTAGAAATAGACTTCTAGATCTAGAAAATATTTTTCTATACATAAATTTAGTTCTTCTGGACATTAAGCACCAAAGTACGTTTCATATTCATATACATACTTGAAATTCCGTAGCATCTTATAAACTGTTAGGTAAATTAAAAGGGTAAGTAAGGATACTCACAAAGAGTGCAAGAAGCCCTCTCTCCCCCAGACACGATAGGATTTTTTGTCTCGAAAATTAACAAGATCAAAAGCAAGTGGACTGCTTATGAAGGTCATGAAATGAAAAGCTCATTAACCTTATCTACAACTCTTTCTAAAACTTAAGTTTTCTATTGAATTTTGGCTATTATTATTGTTGGGCCTTTCGGCTGTCCCACCCTTGCTTTGTGGGATACATGTCCTTACGGCACTATGCCCCTTCACTGTACAATTTATTTTATATTTTATTTTATGCCCCTTCATTGTCGTCGATGACATTATGTTGCTCACATTGTCACAATAGATGACCACCTTTCCGTCGATATAAAATCCCATGTCTTCGAGTAGGTAATTACTCCTTGTTGCTTCACAAATCGCTTGTCTAATGCTTCTATATTCAGCTTCGGTACTTGACAAAGCGATAGTTTATTATTTATCGAAATATTACAAAGATGTGTAGACGAGAGTTTTCAATTCTAATCACAAAACGAGTTACTTATCTTATTATCCCCCACGTGAAGGGCCCATCTATTTTATAACATGTTCTCCCAAATTTAGTAGTTATAACATGTTCTCCCAAATTTAGTACCCACCGCATTACCTCGAATTTATCCAAATATGTTGCATGTTGCTATAAATCCTCGCAATGGGGATTTTTGTTTGTGTCGGTACCTCTATGTCTTCTACTCAAACGAATATTTCTCGTTGTCGTCTTATCCGTCCTTATCTTTGGCTCTTTACACGTTGAAGTCATGAATTTGATTAGAATGTAAAACATGTGTTACAAGCTTTCCTTCCATCACATCTTCCTTTTAGAGTACATGTCCTTCAATTATGATAAAGTGACTCAAGCTGAAAACAAAAAGGATCTCTCACTCAAATAGAAGTCCTTGTCTATTCTAATCCATGTACATTGTTCTCTCTCTCTCTGGTCGTCTTTTCTGATGAACATTACGACATGTGCGAAATTGTTTTTATGTACAACTCCTTTTTCATGTTTAAACCCTTGTCTTTCCCTTTTCGCAGAAATGACTTCCATTGTCCACTTCTGTGTTTAATTCGCCAATCAAAATATCAAAAAATGTCCCATTGTCCACTTCTCTCTTTACTTAACCTGCTTGTATACTGAAAAGCAAGAGTGCATATCCAAATTCTTATATCTTCCTCAGATTGATATAATTTGTTGATATATTTAGGTAGTGATGTGTGTGAACACACTAGGACCGCTGGGGTACTTTTTTCCCTCTTTAGGAGGTTTTTTTCCCCAGCTTGTATATACGCCTATTGCCCTAATGGGCTACTTATCTTTGTACATTCTCTAGTAATACATTCAGTATTGTGTGTTTGTGCTCCAAGCATCTTCTTCTTCCTTGTGCTGTTTGTGTGCTTCCGCACACATCTAACTCCAACAATTGGTATCAGAGCAGGTCGTCCCTTCATCTAGGGCGCCGTCGACACTCCTCCATTTGCAGTCTCAGAATCGCACGAATTTTGGTGAGCATACTCAACGTGTTTTTGAGATCAAAACCGCTTCGCTCTGTGGTGCCGAAATCGCAATCTAAGCTCGTTTCGGCCTCCGAATGCACTATTGTAGTGCTTGTGCAGGTATTTCATCTTTTTATGCCAAAGGTATATACTAGTTTCTGTTCGCCAGTTTAAGCGTCTCGAAGTCTGCTACAGGTGTAGCAAAACTCGTCTGGGCAGTTCTGTTCAACTTTTTGAGATACAATCAATTCTCTGCATCAAGGTATTTTAGTCACCGGCCATGGCTGAAAGCAATGATGTATTCCCTATGTTGGTTGTTGAGGATAAGTTGGATGGTACCAACTACCCATTATGGGCTTATATGATGCGACATGTTTTAGTTGCAAAAGGATTGTGGAACATTGTGCAGGGTGTGGAAAGACGTCCTGTTACACGTGTAACGAGAAGTACTGCAAATACAGGTGCTGGAGCTGATGAAGATGGTGTCGAAGATGATATTCCGCAGATTCCTGTTCGTGCTGCTGTTTCTGTTGCACCTATTGCAAAGCAAATTTGTGGGGATGGCAGAGATGCCCAGGCACATGCATTGATAGCTTTGTATGTCAAACGTGCCATTATTCCTCATATTCGCTCTTGCAGAATAGCTAGGGATGCTTGGGATACACTTACCACATTGTACCAAGCTAGGAATGAGGCTCGTGTTGCTTACCTCCGAAAAGAGTTGGAGAGTGAGCACATGAATGAAGGTGATTCTATGGACAGTTTCCTAATGAAGATCAAAGACTAGGAACAATTGATTTCTACTCATGAGGTTATACCAGATAGCTCACTTGTGCAGACCGTTCTTAATGGTCTTCCTGATTCATATCAGAGTTTTGCTTCTACTCTTCGGTTGATGATGAAAGGCAATCCCAATGCCTTATCATTTAGGGAGTTAGTCTCTGTTCTGTTGCAGGAAGATCAGTTGAGGCAGAACATGTCCATTATGCGTGTTGCAGATCAAGCTTTCCTAGCTAGTCAAAAGGGAAAAGGAAAATGGAGCTCTTCTACTAGTAAGCAGAAATCTGCAAATGCTACACATTCGAAGAACCAGGATAAAGATGAGAAGAAATCAGAAAAGCAGAAATTGTTTTGCAAGTACTGTAAAGGGAATGATCATATCATAAAGAACTATCCAAAACTGGCTGCAAAAGAGGCAAAGAAAAAGGAGGCTGGAATGGTTGTTGCATAAGCCTCTACACCAAAAACAGACTCTGCTAATCTTGTGCAGGAAGAAGAATGGGTGTTTACTACTGTTTGCAGTTTTGACCCATCTTCTCATGAGCACTGCATGTCTACAGTGGACTCAGATGTTTGGTACTTTGCCAGTGGGGCGACCAAACATATTACCTCGCAGCGCAGTTTCTTCTCTTCACTAGAGCCTGCCCCTACAGGGAATACTGTCACATGCACCAACAACTCCTCTTATCCTGTTATGGGTGTTGGTAAGATCATTCTGACTACTGCTGATGGTAGTTCTTTCACCTTGTCAGATGCTTTATTTGTGCCAGGGATCAAGAAGAATCTGTTATCAGTTTCTGCATTAGCCAAGATTGGCTTGGTTGTGAAATTTGTTGATGACAGATGTACAGTTCATGATCTGTCAAATGGCGATGTTATTATTGCTTCTGGCATTTTATGTCGTGAGCTGTATAAGCTCATAGACTATGAAAGATCTATGAATGATTCAGCATGTGCAGTTCATGATTCTCAGGCTATCTCAGATGCAAAGCTTTGGCATGCACGCTTTGGTCATCTGAATTTTGCTAGTTTGCTACGCCTGTAGAAATATGATATGGTGTCTTCTTTGCCCAAGCTTGAGACACCTAGAAAACATGTATGTGAAGGCTGTATTTTGGGCAAAAGGCAGCGTTCCTCCTTTCCAAAAGATGGTTCAGTTCGGGCTACGCAAAAATTGCAGCTTGTACATAGTGATGTCTGTGGTCCTATGCAGACACCCTCTTTTGGGAATTACCTTTACTTCGTGACTTTCATTGATGATTTTTCCAGGCATGCATGGATATATCCACTCAAAGAAAAGTCTGAAGTGTTCATGTGCTTTAAACAGTTTTTGGTTCTAGCTGAAAATCTGTCAGCATGTAAAATGGGCACCCTCCATTCTGATCGAGGGGGGGAATATATGTCTTCTGATTTTAATGCATTTCTGGCTGAACGTGGAATAAAACACCAGTGTACAGTGCCGTATACACCTCAAGAGAATGGAGTTGTTGAACGAAAGAACAGTTCACTCATGGAGATGGCGAGGTGCATGGTCAAGAGTCAGGCTTTACCACATAGTTTCTGGCTTGAGGCTGTCATGTGTGTAGCATATGTACTGAACACGTGTCCCACTAAAGCGCTGCAGTCTATCACTCCATATGAGGCTTGGCATGACCGCAAGCCATCTGTTGCTCATCTACGTGTTTTTGGTTGTTTGGCATATGCATTAGTTCCTGAACAACATCGCAGAAAATTGGATGATAAGGCAGTAAAATGTATTTTTGTTGGGTACAGTTCTGAAAGTAAAGGCTATCGTCTGTATCATCCACAGACTAAACGCATTCTGGTTAGCCGTGATGTTGTCTTTGTGGAAGATGCTATTCAGCCATTGCTTTCATGTACTAAGGAGACATCTGTTAGCTCCAAAGACATGTATGATACGTTGATGCCTCTTTTTACCGGTGGACAGTCTAGTGCTGGTCCTAATGAGGCAACTTCTCAGCCTTTGCGGGTTTCATATGATGATGCAAATCATTCTATTTCTGATGCAGATTTACATGATGCACTTGTTGATGAGAGAGCTGATATTAAGCAGGCAAAAACTATGCCAAAATGGCTAGTGCAGACTTTGCGTGACAGCAAATTAGATGCACCTTTGTCATATCGTACTCGTTCAGGCTCTCATAGAGCCTCCTTTGCATCAGATTGCTATGCTATGGCTACATCTAGTCTCTGTGATGAGAATGAGCCTGTTTCTTTTGATGAAGCACAGAATTCAGAAAATTGGATGGCTGCTATGCAATCTGAGTATGATGCTATAATGAAGAATGGTACATGGTCTTTATGTGACTTGCCTCTTGGCAAGAAGGCCATTGGCACTAAGTGGGTATACAAGCTGAAGCGTAAACCTGATGGTACAGTTGACAGGTATAAGGCTAGGCTTGTTGCAAAGGGTTATGCGCAGGAAAGAGGCATTGATTTTGATGAGACCTTTGCACCTACATGCCGTATGACTACTGTTTGGAGTATTTGTGCACTTGTAGCCCATCATGGTTGGAATGTACATCAGTTGGACATTAAAACAACATTTTTGAATGGTGACTTGCATGAAGAAGTGTACGTTTTTTAGCCCCGTGGCTTTGTGCAAAAAGGGCATGAAAATCAGGTGTGCAGGTTAAAGAAGGCATTATATGGTTTAAAGCAAGCACCACGTGCTTGGTATGAGAAGATACATGCCTATCTGGTTGCACGTGGTTTTTTGAACAGTCCAACTAAAAGCACCTTATATGTTAAGCGTGGTAATGATGTGCTTCTGATCATTGTTGTCTATGTTGATGACATGCTGCTCACTGGTCCTATTGAGAAGCATATTGCTGATTTCAAGGCTGATTTGCATGCCTCATTTGAGATGTCTGATTTGGGGCATTTGCATCACTATTTGGGCATTCAATTTATGCAAGTTGATGGTGGAATGGCGTTGTGTCAAACGAAATATATTGACAAATTATTGCAGCGTTTTGGCCTTGAAGACTGTAAGCCTATTGCCACTCGTATGGAGACATGTTTACGATTGAGTCTTCATGATGCTGGAGATGCATTTGATGCTGTTCTCTATCAGCAGGCTGTTGGATGCTTGATTTACTTATGCATTACTCGGCCAGATATTCATTTTGCTGTCTCACAGATGAGCAGGTTTATGCATTGCCCAGGAGTCACGCATTGGAAGGCAGTTAAGCGCATCTTTCGCTACTTGAGTGGTACTCGGCTACTTGGGTTGTTTTATCCCAAGGGGGGATCACTACCGCCAGATTTGCATGCTTTTTCTGACTCAGATAGGGCTGGTTGCTATGACACTTTTGTGTCCACCAGTGGTTTTTGCTTCATGCTTGGTAGCTCATGTATATCTTGGTTGAGCAAGAAGCAGCCTACTATGGCCACTTCCAATTGTGAGGCTGAGTATAGGGCAGCTTTCACAGCGACTGTTGAGTGTGTGTGGCTCAGACGCCTTATGGCTGATTTGGGTGTTGGCCAGTCTTCTGCCACCACCATCTTCACTGACAGTCAGAGTGCATTGGAAGTTGCGAGGAACCCTGTATTCCATGCTCCCACTAAGCACATTGAGATGCATTATCACTATGTCAGGGAGAGGTTCTCTACTGGGGAGATCAGCTAGGCATATGTGCCCATGCAGGAGAACATTGCAGACCTTTTCACGAAGCCTCTGCCTAGGGAGAAGTTTGAAGCTTTCCGCAAAGCTTTGGGCTTACTTCCTTTTGTGGAGTGATTTCCACATATCTTGGGACTTCCTTATACATGAGTGCCAGCTACTTGTTCACCCCATCACTCCCAGGGGGGATTTGTTGATATATTTAGGTAGTGATGTGTGTGAACACACTAGGACCGCCGGGGTACTTTTTTCCCTCTTTAGGAGGTTTTTTTCCTCCGGCTTGTATATACGCCTATTGCCCTAATGGGCTACTTATCTTTGTACATTCTCTAGTAATACATTTAGTATTGTGTGTTTGTGCTCCAAGCTTCTTCTTCTTCCTTGTGCTGTTCGTGTGCTTCCGCAGACGTCTAACTCCAACATAATTTAGGGCCATTTTGTGGGCCTATAATTGGAAACAAAGTAGCATCATGCATTGAACAATACACTTAATTATTACTACACCCAATTCAGAAGTATTACTACACTCAACTAAGAAGTATTAGAGATAGTCCCAACACTCAATTAAGAAGTAGCATCATGCATTAAAGAATACAATAGAGGCGTTTTCTCAAAAAGGGAGGATTTAGACCTGAATTAAATAGGATAGGTCCGAAATCCTACAGACCTTGTCTCTTTCACAGTAGTTGCATCTTTCATGAAGCACTGATGAAGGACTTAGATACTTGATTCTTATATCAAAATGCGTTATTTTGACATAGATGTAATACGTATTTGATTCAAATAGACTTTGAATTCAATGGGGTTGATGCAAAAGCCTAAATATCCTGTCTCTTCAAAATTGTCTGTATCCTTTATGAAGGATTGACGAAGGATTATTTTGGTTTAGATGATTAATTCCAAGATAACCATGATTTTCTTTAAGTACATTTAGTACATAAAGCCTCTAGACGGACTTGAAAAGACCCTGATATATTTGCTTTCATTGTTGAGAAGACCATCACTTACTATGGAGATTTGTAAAATTATTCATAATTTTACAAATATCCATAGTCTAGAGAATGATATTTATATTTTTCGGGATTCTCTATATCCCTTAGATTACTATGAAAAGGTCTAGAGTTTATGAAACGGTCACATAATATATGATTATTGTACCTCAGGTACAGTAATCTATGAAAAGGATTCTTTATATCCCTTAGATTACTATACCTAAGGTACACTAATCATGCTCGCCTACAACACAAGCTTTGGTGTAATTTTAGAGAAACTTGAAAACGCTCAAATGGGATTTCTTAAAGTTCATGTTACATTTGCAACCTTCACAGCAAGCTAATGCACCACACAATTCAATCATCCATCGATTAAGTATGGCTTCTACAAGATAGACCTTCATGGACACACTTCTATTAGGGGATGCTCTCCTCAAGCTCAAGATCGCATGGTCGTTCATGAGTTGGAGTATCAGTTATTGGAAGTGTTTCTCTGCCCCACACATTTAGTGCATCAATTATGATGTTGGACTTCAATAGTCATCCGGTGACATTGAGTGAAGTAGGAAACTATTGTAATAGATGTGGGACATTATATATGTTTTGAATCCATTGCACTCAATCTGCATACCACTTTCTATAGAGGGTGATCCTTAGATTCACTTACCTCAAACACCACGAGAGTCATTGTAGTTACGAAAGGAATGGAAGTGATCATGGTCATTGTCATGGTAGTGATCATGAACATGATCATACTATGTTTATTGTAGATGAGCGCACAGGTATGGCAGCTCCATCTGCTGAATTACGAGATGACAACAGAGAGAGACAAAGCGAAAGTTTTGGATAAGCACCGCATGCGCTATGGCGGTGACTACATGCACAATTTCCCATTAGTTTTGATGTTTTTACATAAACATTGCCACATCATCAAATCTCGCCCTCAAACTCAAAAAGAGCTTGAATACAAAATGAAAGAAATACATATGTCCATACAAAATGAAATCAACATGAAATGAAATTCAAATACAAAAGCTTTCTAACTCCTAAAGCTTCTCTAAAGGAGATGAACTTGTCTTTGGGAAGAGCTTTGGTGAAGATATCTACCATTTGTTCTTTAGTGCGTATGTGAATCAGCTCCACTTCTCCTTTGATGACCTTGTCATGAAGAAAGTGATAATGAAGTTTGATGTGCTTCGATCTTGCATGATAAACTGGATTCTTTGATAACATTATGATGCTCAAATTGTGACAATAGATGACCACCTTTTCGTTGATGTAGAATCCCATGTCTTCAAGTAGGTAATTAATCCATGTTCTTTCACAAATGGCTTGTGTAATGCCTCTATATTTAGCTTCGGTACTTGACAAAGCAACAGTTGGTTGCTTCTTGCTACTCCAAGAAATGGTTGCACTTCCAAGTGAGAATGAAAATCCACTAGCTGACCTTCGATCTATAACATTTCTTGCCCAATCTGCATCTGTGTATGCATATATACATGGCTAAACTTTTCTCTCATAAAGCAATCCAAAGTTGCATGTTCCTTTCACATATGGCAATATGTGTCTCACTGCATCCAAGTGCACTCTACATGGTTTATGCATAAACTGACTCACCAAACCAACTCCAAAACTCAAATCCGTTCTTGTCTTTGTTACATAAATCAAAATTCCAACCATCTTCCTATACACATTTGCATCATGCAAGTACTTCCCATCATCCATAAGCTTTGCATTAGCATCAAGTGGCATATCAACAGGTTTGCATGCACTCATACCAAATTTGTCAAGCATTTCCCGCATATATTTGTGTTGTATCATCCAAATTCCCTCTTGCATTGAAATTACTTCAATTCCAAAAAAATATTTCAGCTCTCCTAAATTTGACATCAAAAATCCAGATTTCAATTGCTTTCTCAAATCATCAATCCCCTTCTCATCATTGCCAGTAATGATCAAATCATCCACATAAATCACTAATAGAATCATTTCGCTTCCTTGACTCCATATAAATAGTGAATAATGTCCCATAGAGAGTGGCTTTTCCAAACTTTGTAATCTGCAAGAGCAAAATTTTGAACATTCCTTTTTATAAGAATGGCCAAAATCATCAGAATTAAGAGATCGAACAATCCATTTGGTAGCACGGTTAGAAGACATCTTAAGAGGACAAAATATACCAAGACCCCCTTCTTTTTTAGGCAAACAACAAACTTTCCAAGCAACTTTAGGAATCTTGTTGTAAACTAAGCTTCCTCCCCACAAGAACCTCCTGGAAAGACAAATAACCTAGTTAAAATGTTTTTTATTAGGAACCCAACATGATAGAACGTAAACTAGGGTTGGGAGAATATAATGGTTAAGAACAAAAACTCTATGAGAAAGAGAAGATTGACAACTATACCACAAGAACAAGTTTTTTCCTGAATTTATCCAAAACCCATTCCCATCTTTGATGACTACTCACTTGAAAACCCATAGGAATTCCAAGTATTCTGAACACTTCCCCATCTTTAATGATTTCACAACCAATGTTCTCAATGCAAGCACACACATGATTAGAGGAAGACTTAAAAGCCATATTTTTATGATTAATGTTTGATCCACTAGCAATACAGAAGGTGTTGAGGCACTCTACGATAATATTGGCATAGTTTTCATCAACTTTAATGAGGATATTAGTATCATTAGCAAAGGTTTGAAGACAAGATCATTGTTGTGGGAGTTTTCTTGTAAGAGCTTGTGCGATGGAGCGACGACTGACAGCTAGCGACGGAATGCTCTGAGGCTTTGCCGTCTCTTCGACCATTAAGCTTTGGAGTAGTTCCATCATCAACAACAAGAGCTGCAGAAGAAGACTACATTTGGAACAACGGGAAGAAAGGTGAACGTCTGAAGGCGTGCGCAGGATGTTGACGCCGACTTTCTGTCGAGGGATGCAGCGACACAGGTGGCGAGAGGAAATTGTCTAAACCGTCTTTGCGTTTCCGTGAACCTCGCGATTGGGTGTCCGGTTGTTCGTCGCGACTCTCTGTGGCCTCACTGGCTATTAGGGCATCGTGACTTGGGCATCGCGATCGTGTGCCGCTTGAGCATCGCGCTCCTCCCCTGGCAACTTGAGTTTCGCGACTCTCTGTTCCCCTGGCACTCGTGCGCATCGCGATTGTGTGCTTGAATGAACTTCGCGATTGGGAGCCCTCTGATCATCACGATCGTGTGCCCGCTGAACATCGCGATTGTGTGCCAGTGAACATCGCGATTGTGTGATTGAATGAACATCGCGATTGGGTGCACTCTGAACTTCGCGATCGTGTCCCGGTGAACTTCGCGATTGGGTGCCCTCCGAACATCGCGACTCTCTGTCGCCTCACTGGCTCTCAGGGAATCGCGACTTGGGCATCGTGATCGTGGGCCGCCTGAGCATCGCGCTCCTCTCACGCCAACCTGAGTATCGCGATTCTCTGCTCCCCAGACACTCGTGCGCATCGCGATTGTGTGCATGAATGATCTTCGCGATTGGGTGCACTCTGAACTTCGCGATCGTGTGCCCGCTGAGCATCGCGATTGTGTGATTGAATGAACATCGCGATTGGGTGCACTCTGAACATCGCGATCGTGTCCCGGTGAACATCGCGATTGGGTGCCCTCCGAACATCGCGATCGTGTCCCGGTGAACATCGCGATTAGGTGCCCTCTTAACATCGCGTCTGTGAACATCGCGATCGTGGGCCTGTTTGCACATCGCGCTTCTCTGGCCCTCGTGGACGCGTCGGATGTGCGCATCGCGATGGTGACCCTGGTTGAACATCGCGACTGTGTGCCCGCTTAGCACCGCGATTTTCTGTCGGCCTGTGCATTACATTTGGGCTCAAAGTCGTGTTCTGGGCCTCAGCTTCGCGCTCTCGAATTCTGCATCGTGGTCCGCTTTGGCTCTGGCTTCGCTTGTGGCCCTCAGCATCGTGGCACTCTTGTTATTCCGTGTTTCTTTAAAGGCAAGGTCACTCAGTTAAACCCAATATTTCTCTCGGGGTCGACTTGTTGGAAAAAAGAAAAAAGAAGAAAGAGAAGAGAAAAAAGAAGAAAGAAAAAGAAAAAAGGGGGGAAGGAAAAAGAAAAAAGGAAAATAGAAAAGAAAAAAGAAGAAGTGTGCTGCCCTCTTTTGTGGGTTTTTTTGCCTTTTGTCTTTCCCTGATTAGTGGCAGATTAACTTTTTCAGTGAGACAGGTTCATACTTCATTCATGTAACTATGACTACCCTCTTCAAAGTCCATGCCCATGTTACACTGACTTCAAACCTTGCTGTAGGCTCTGACCCCGACAGCTATACGCTGGTTTGACTCGTTTTTTCTGAAAAAAGAAAAAAAAGAAAAAAAGAAAAAGAAGAAGAGAAAAAAAGAGAAAAAAGAAGAAGAAGAAAAAGAAAAAAGAAAAAAAGAGAAAAGAAGAAAAAAAGAAGAAAAAGAATTAGAAAAGTTTCGAAAAGGTAGAGGTGTGCTCCCCTCTTTTGTGGGATTTTTGGCCTTTTTGTTTTTCACTGAAAAGCGGAGTCTTTGGATGCGATGTGATCTGTGGTCTGCTTTCTCTCTATGTTGGAGGGTCTTGCCTCTGGGCATTGAAAATTAAAAGTGGTGCAAGTTCCTTCGGCCATGGATGTGGCTTCGTCCTCTCTCGTGAAAAGTAATCGGGCCCCCCCCCCTGGGGAGACCGGCACTCTTGCTGCTCTGCTGGAGATGGGGTCTTGTGACGCCCCTGGGGCATCCGAAAGTGTTGAATCCCCCATCGTGTCCCTCAGTAGACCCGCAGTTCTGTCTGCTCAGGAGGAGCTCAAGAAAGTTTGCCTCGTCGGTCAAGTGTTTGGCCCTAGGCCCCCGCTCGAAATCGTGCGACAATGGCTTCGAAAAGAGTGGTTCCCTCGAGGACTAATTGTCAGCAAATGTCAGTTCTTACCAGCAAACCACATGCTGCTAGTCTTTGAAAATGAAGAGATGGCGTTCCAAGCCCTAAGCGTTGGCACCTGGCAGCTCGGTCGGACGACCCTGTGCTTATTCAGATGGTCCCCGGACTTTACCCCCGACAAATCGAAATCACTTCGGTACCCTCTTTGGGTTGAGCTCCCTAACCTCCCATATTTCTTGTACAAATTCGTGTGGGACATAGTCTCCCCTATCGGCAAGCCGTTGGCTTCACGAGAAGACATTGGTGGTCTCATATATGAGGGTGCAAGACACTCGTTCAATGCTAGATGGCACCCACAAATCTGCGTCGAGGCCGACCTCAGTTCGCCGCTTCCATCAACGATCAAAGTGGACATGGGCGAAGGAGATGTTTGGGAGCAGGATATCACCTACAAAAACCTCCCCAACGCGTGCTTTCGCTGTGGCCAGCAAGGTCACAGGATTAAAGACTGCCCTCTCAGGCAAAAAAACAAGCGACCTCAAGAAGTCTCCAAAACTGCTCAAGACAACTCTGATGACTTGACCCACTTGACCAAGGAAGGGGAAGGCAAGGGCCTACTCAATCCACAAGCTGATGCCGATGGCTTTACTGAAGTTAGAAGAAGAAGGAAAAGAAGTCCAAGGGCCAACGGTGAGAGGAACAACCTGCTAATTACCCCACATAGCAATTTGTATTGCAATCTTGGAAAGGAGATCAACGAGCTCGACTACCCAGGTGGGAAGCCACCTGTGGTAGACAACTATGACGAAGCCCTAGAGATCCCTGACAACAAAGAAACCCCCCAGGAGGGCTATACTACAAGCAAAGATGATGGTTTCACTACTAATAATGAAGACAACATGGATAGTGAAAGTTCCATCATTGGATCGACGATCCCGGAAACGATGCCGAGCACGGGACCCAATTCTCCCCAGCGGGGGGCATCCCGTAAAGGGAAACAGCCTTTGGAGTTTCCCTGGAAAAGCCCCCACAAGAACCGTTTTCTAAGCCGGGATCAGATCCCAGCGAAAAAGAAAGATGAAGCCAAGAGAAGAAAGGACAAGGCTCCCTCCCGCAAAGAGGGATCAATACAAAAATGATTGTCATCTCGCTAAATGCTAGGGGGCTAACCGACCCCTCAAGAGCGGCCATCATTGGTCAATGGCTCCGCGACATTAGCTTAAAACCAGACATTATATGCATTCAAGAGATTAAAACTGACGGAGATGACCTTCTGAAACGGCTCAGACAGGTTTCCTCGGCCCATGTGTGGATCCCAACAAAGCACCAGCGGGGGTCCGGTGGAACGGCTATCGGTGTTAAACAACCTTGGTTTGAAAAGCTTGAGAACTCCATTGAAGATGTAAATCACCGCTGGATCGCGGTTTCTTTTGGTGCTCCCCTCTGTGTTACTATGGTTTCTTTGTACGCCCCTAACGGGGATCTTGAGAGGCTGAACACTTGGACTTCTCTTGACTCGCTTCCACACAACTTGCTTATATGTGGAGACTTCAACATGGTGGAGGACCCTATGGACAGATGGATGGGCAAGGGCAGGGTCATCGACAGTCGGGAGAAAGAAACGTGGGACACGACCAAACTCCACTTGGATCTGGTCGAATTCAAAGACTCGAATGGCTTTTCCTGGTCGAATCTACAAGCGGGCGAGGATCTGAGGAAAGCTAGACTTGATAGATGCTACATCTCTCAGAGCTTTACTCATCTGTGGGGCCACCCTTCCATCACGCAACGTACTGACCTCACCATCTCTGATCACTACCCGATCGTTATCACTTTTCAACCTTCCAACAGGACCCTCAAGGCTCCGTGGTTCCATGCCAACGCTTCCACCTTCTCTCTCCCCTCCGTCCATCAAGAGATTACCGATGTGTGGAAGGCGGCGTTCGCCTCTGGCTTGGCCCCAGCCAAGTGCTGGAGAAGTGCGGTCGACAAGTCTCGCAAGATCATGATCAGAACTAAGAAGATGCTCGAGACGGTGCGGCGGGCTCGTAGGGAAGCGCTTTACCACAGACTCTGGCGACTCGAGGAGGAAGTGAACAAAGGAAAACACCAAGTCCAGAAAGGTCTCCGAAAAATCAGAGCAGCGTTGAGATACGAGGAAGAAATACAAAGGAAAAACTTGCAAATCTTCTTCAAGGAGTGGTGGGCTGGAAAAGCCGACAAACCCACCAAAGAGATGTGCAGTATCCTTAAAAGGAAACACAACAGAGAGACGATTCCCCTTCTGCTTGACCCACATGGCAATGTATGCAACTCGGAAGAAGATAATTTTGGCATCATCGAAGGGCACTTCACGAGGCTCCTGGGAACCTCGAACCCCCTCTCCCACCATAGAAGGGAATGCATGGCTGCCATTTCTTGGGTTTCCCCCCGGAGAATCCCACCCAACCTCCACTCCCTGCTTCATGCCCCGATTTCTGAATCAGAAATCATTGAGGTCATTGATGCCCTCCCTCTCGGTAAAAGCCCGGGACCCGACGGACTCACTAATGAGTTCTTTAAATCCTTCAAGCAGGTGATTGCCACCCCTCTTCGGATGGTTTGGCAAGAAGCGCTAAAATTTGGTGCTCTTCCTTCTTGTATAAATAATGGAATTATCAAGCTGATTCACAAGAAGGGGGAAAAAAACAGAATCGAGAACTGGAGGCCAATTACGATGCTCCAAACAGGATACAAGATCGTCGCCAAAGTCATTGCCAACAGACTGGCGTGCCACCTGAGATCTTGGCTTAGTGAGGACCAAAAAGGCTTCATCAAAGGCAGGTCCATCCTGGAAACCATCATGGATATTTGGGAAGGTATTCAATTTGCAAATGAGTCTAATCAAGACGTGGTCTTCCTCAAGATCGACTTTGACAAAGCCTACGATAGGCTAGAATGGGACTATGTTCTGCAGTCGCTCCAAGACCTCGGATGTAGTCAGAAATTCACCAAGATGATCGCGACCCTTCTCGGCAACGCAACGACCCAAATTAACGTTAACGGCAAACTTTCGAAGGCGATCCATCTTAAAAGATCAATTAGACAAGGGTGCCCTCTTGCCCCCCTTCTCTTTGCCATCGCCACTGAGGGGCTGAGCAGACTCGTGGCTCACCATGTGGAGGCTGGCGATATCAAAGGCCTCCAGCTACCTCACGACCACAGTCAAATCATCATGAGACTTTTTGCTGACGATATGAACGCGTTCGTTCACAATGATAATACCAGCCTGGAGACTTTTTGGAGGTGTCTTGATACCTTTTGTGAGGCCTCTGGATCCAAAATCAACCACAATAAGACCGCCTTTAGGGCCATTGTGGGACATCAACCTGGCCTTCTCATTGATCATGGCTGTCAAATCATTTCGCAGGGCCAAATCTTTCGGCTGCTGGGAATCCCCTTGGGGTTTGGCGTCTCTATGGAGCAGCGATGGAACTGGGTGCTGGCCAAACTTGAAAACAAGCTCAATTACTGGAGAGGCATGCAAATCAATCTCGCTGGACGGGCGATGGTTATCAACACGTTCCTCCTCTCGTCTACCATTTATTTCCTTTCTTGCTGGAGACCGAATGAGCAAGGCCTGTCCAAATTGAATAGCATCTGCAGAAACTTTCTTTGGACGGGTGATCATAACAGAAGGGGGGTGCCTAAAATCAAATGGGCCATCTGCACCAGCCCTAGAGACAGCGGGGGACTTGGCATCCTGGACATTGGGTGTATGGCTAACAAACTGGCGGCCAAATGGATGATTAAAGCTTGGTGCAATAGGGAGGCCTCGTGGGCCAAGCTGATCTTCAGAAACAAAAATGAGTTGGCCCTCAAGGGGTCCCCGAACTGGAAGAACCTTGACATCATGACCCTGCTATTCTCCCCGATACCTGTCTTCCCGAAAGGCTCCAATCTCGTATGCTCTCTTTGGAAGGGCTGGAATAAAGTCAAAAGCTTCACAAGAATTAGTGAGGACTGGAAGTGGGCGGCCGGAATCAGACAAAACGACTCTATCTGGTTTCCGATACATGGCATCCGGAGTGTGGAGTCGTGGAACATTCAAAATGCCAAGAAGTTATGGAACAAAGGATTCAAAAAATGGAAACACCTCTGGAAACAGGACACCAACAGTTGGATCAACTACGAGGATATCGACCCTCGCATAAACATCTCCTACGAAGAATGGAACACCTTGCAAAGCAGATGCCTCGCTTGGGATCGTCACAAAACGCGCCTTCTCATGGGACATGATGCTCCAAACGCGCGTGGTCTCAAATGGCACAATGGAAATAGTCTACTCAAAATCCCGAACATCAAAGAAACGACTGACCTCCAGATCAACCTCAACAAGAAGTGGTGCCTGTCTTGGACGCGGCTTCGGTGGGACATGAAATTCATGGGTATCTGGCACCCACTTATAGAGATTAAGAAGTCGGTCCTCTTATGGCAAATTCTTCATCGAGGAATTTGGACTAACCATAAGGCAAGCAAAATTTGTGGAATCCCTCCGTGGTGCAAACGCTGCCACCGTGCAATCGAAGATGTCCCACACATCTTCCTAACTTGCCCCAACTCCTACAGAATCTGGCAGATGGTTGGACTGAAAATCAGAGCTCAGAAACAGCTTGGTTGGAAACAAATCCTGTTAGGAGAAGCGATTGGTTGCTCTGCGGCTCTCTGGAACGCAATCAGAGGGGAAGTCCTGTGGAAAATTTGGCGGGAGCGGTGTGCTCTCAACTTCGGCGACCCCCCCAGGGAGTGGTCGATTGAAAAATCTCTATTCCTCCTTGGCAAAAGGATTGTCAACAGTAAGAAATCCCCCCCCTTCAGGCACCATCAAGTCCCCCTGTTGATCAACAACAAGCTCAAATCCAAGTGGGTCCCGCATGAGGGCGACGCGAGGGTGATCAACCTTCTTTGTAATGCAACCTAGGAATCAACCAAGCTTCCCCTGCTTTGTGGGATTTGGGGGTCCCGTGGGCACTAGTCCCCTTCTTTTGTACCTTTGTTTCTTAATTTAATTCAAGTCCGGGAGAGTAGGCGATTGCCGAACTTCCTTTATATTAAAAAAGGTTTGAAGACATAGTTGCTTATCACTATCTGGCATAGAAATACCTTCAACTTTGTTACCCTCAATAGCATCGTTAATCAGCCACCCAAGGGCATCACTAGCTATGGAAAAGAGGAGGGGGGCTAAAGGGCAACCTTGTCTGATAGACCTTCTAAGTTTGAAATGAGGAGAAAGATTCCCATTTATAGCCACCCTTGAGTGGGCATTGCTAAAGAGGGTACTGATAGCTTTTATGAACCTTTTTCCAGCTCCTATGTCATGTAGAGATTGGAGCACAAAGTCCCATTCTATCCTATCATACACCTTGTCAAAGTCAATTTTGAAGAAATAAAAGCATTGGTTGGACTCATTGGTGTACTCAATACCTTCCCATAGAGAAATAATAGCATCAAGAATAAATCTACCTTTGATGAAGCCTTTTTGCTCAGGCAGGATGATGTCTTTCAAAAGAGGGTTGAGTCTCCTAACAAGGTCACTTCTTCTCTTAGCTCTAGAAGCTCTCTTGAGAAATTTATAGTGGTTAAAGAGAACTTGGATTTCTTTGATAGCTTTGGACCAAGCCACACAAGGGTTAGAAAATTTATTGAAGCAATGGGAGATGATGTTTTTGGACTTTTATATCACACAGGGGACATTGAGGTGAGACGGATCCAAATGCGGCCAAACCGATCTAGCATTAGGACAGTTATGCTTAAGGGAGACTCTAATAGGGAGGTGATCCGAAATGCACAAAGATGGGTCAATCTCAACTTTCGTGTCCCAAAATTGATGGGATAGAGCAAGGTTAATGTAAGCATGGTCAATACGAGCCGCATAGAATTGGGGGCCTTTTTGCCTATAATTCCATGTGAAACCGATTTGGGAAGAGATATCAAGCAATTTATGTTTAGTAATGAGTCTAATCCACTCCTATCACTCTTGGCCAAAAATGAGAGTTCCTTTTTTATCAAATCTATCACTAATGGTAGTAACCATATTGAAGTCCCCAACAATAATAGGGGGCCAACCAGATGGGAGAGCTCTTCCAAACACAGAGTTCTCTGATGGGGACAGTTGAAAGCATGGAGACTGATCACTATGCAGTCAAAAGGTTTGCAAAAGGTAACACCAGCCCATTGATGAGAAGGGCTCTGGATTTTATCTTAGATAAAATGAATAATCGCATTGGCTACCCCAATAGCAGATCCCCCCTTTCCCTAAGGTGATCAGTGTACGACCAAGAATGCTTGTTAGAAACACTAACTAAATGACAATTCAACTTAGCTCCCGAGAGCTTAAGCTCCTAAATGCAAATAATGTTAGGCATCAAAGATAGGTCAAATATCCACTTGTTTATGCACTTAGTTGTAGTCAGATCAATGATCACTTTAATGTTAACAGAGATGATGCTAAGACTATTCATGGTAAACAAGAAGAAGGAAAAAAAAAACCAGTCACCGAATACACAATCATTTCTTAGTGTTTCTAGTGAGCTCATTCAAAGACAGTGAGTTTTTCAAAATATCCTTCCTTTTGGTTTTCAATAGACTATCTTTCCTCTTTGTTCTAGAGATTTTTTGACCTGATAGTGCACAGTTCTCTTTCTAGCTAAGGTTCAGATCATCAACATCATTATCATGGCATTAGAGCCCATTGCTTTCTGCATCATCAATCTTTGCAAGTTTGTCAATGAACCTGCAGCCCTCATATGTCAAAAGATTATGTCTCCAGTCGAGAGCCATTAGTAGGAATTTTAGAATTAGCAGTAGAAATCATTGGGAGTTTTTTCCTGTTTCGAACAAATGTCCAACCTATTTTTGAATCCTTGAGGTCCTTGGTTGTAGGGACATAATCCTTCATGCCAACTCAATCAGCATACTCACTTGAGCTCATGGCTCCAAAAGGAAAAGCATTAAGAGCTTTAACTCTTTTATCTGTCACAGAAAGCTGATTAGAAACTTCTTCCAGTAACACATCAAAAGTATTAACCCACATTTTATCCTTTTGTTTTTGCTTGCTTGGTTTGAGCCTTTTTTTATAGGAGGAGCCAAAGGCCCTTTGTGGATGGGCTGATCATCTACTTTTTTAGCATTCATATTATTATTCAACTCTTTCAGTAAAGGACAATCTCTAACCCAATGACCTAACCTATTGCATTTAAAACAGGCATTTGGCAAGTTTATGTAGAGAACTTTTTGCTCATGCAACAGTCGTCCGTCAGTGTCATCAATTTTTTGAGAACCTTTGAGCGGTTTATTAATATCAATTTTGACAAACACCTGTGGATCCCATTTAGGATTAATGGAGCCCCTCGGCACCTAGCACCTTACCTATGAGAGAGCATAGTCCTTCAATCCAGGGATAAAAGTTGATAGGTAAGTCAGGAAATTCTATCCAAATAGGAACACGGGATGCTTTAGGACCACGAGGATTGAATCCCATAAATAATTTGAAGAAAGAACTTGCATATTTCTTATAATCCATTTTCCCTTTGTAATGACTCTAAGTGCATTGATCGAATCATCAAAGAAGAACAAAAAATATCCACTGGACAAATATTGAATTTTTCTAACCGTTAAGCCTCTACATTCCCAATTGGATTTAATCCAATGTTTCAAGACATCCATCGGAGCGTGGGGTGTGTGACAAAGGGCAATAATGACCCGCTCAGACAGCTGATTTTGCCACTGAGAAAACAAACCTTTGTCTATGATTAAGATTGCATCATCTTGAAAGCCAACACTTTTTTCTATACATAAATTTAGTTCTTCTGGACATTAAGCACCAAAGTACGTTTCATATTCATATACATACTTGAAATTCCGTAGCATCTTATAAACTGTTAGGTAAACTAAAAGGGTAAGTAAGGATACTCACAAAGAGTGCAAGAAGCCCTCTCTCCCCCAGACACGATAGGATTTTTTGTCTCGAAAATTAACAAGATCAAAAGCAAGTGGACTGCTTATGAAGGTCATGAAATGAAAAGCTCATTAACCTTATCTACAACTCTTTCTAAAACTTAAGTTTTCTATTGAATTTTGGCTATTATTATTGTTGGGCCTTTCGGCTGTCCCACCCTTGCTTTGTAAAACATGTGTTACAAGCTTTCCTTCCATCACATCTTCCTTTTAGAGTACATGTCCTTCAATTATGATAAAGTGACTCAAGCTGAAAACAAAAAGGATCTCTCACTGAAATAGAAGTCCTTGTCTATTCTAATCCATGTACATTGTTCTCTCTCTCTCTGGTCGTCTTTTCTGATGAACATTACGACATGTGCGAAATTGTTTTTATGTACAACTCCTTTTTCATGTTTAAACCCTTGTCTTTCCCTTTTCGCAGAAATGACTTCCATTGTCCACTTCTGTGTTTAATTCGCCAATCAAAATATCAAAAAATGTCCCATTGTCCACTTCTCTCTTTACTTAACCTGCTGTATACTGAAAAGCAAGAGTGCATATCCAAATTCTTATATCTTCCTCAGATTGATATAATTTGTTGATATATTTAGGTAGTGATGTGTGTGAACACACTAGGACCGCTGGGGTACTTTTTTCCCTCTTTAGGAGGTTTTTTTCCCCAGCTTGTATATACGCCTATTGCCCTAATGGGCTACTTATCTTTGTACATTCTCTAGTAATACATTCAGTATTGTGTGTTTGTGCTCCAAGCATCTTCTTCTTCCTTGTGCTGTTTGTGTGCTTCCGCAGACATCTAACTCCAACAATTGGTATCAGAGCAGGTCGTCGCTTCATCTAGGGTGCCGTCGACACTCCTCCATTTGCAGTCTCAGAATCGCACGAATTTTGGTGAGCATACTCAACGTGTTTTCGAGATCAAAACCGCTTCGCTCTGTGGTGCCGAAATCGCAATCTAAGCTCGTTTCGGCCTCCGAATGCACTATCGTAGTGCTTGTGCAGGTATTTCATCTTTTTATGCCAAAGGTATATACCAGTTTCTGTTCGCGAGTTTAAGCGTCTCGAAGTCTGCTACAGGTGTAGCAGAACTCGTCTGGGCAGTTCTGTTCAACTTTTTGAGATACAATCAATTCTCTGCATCAAGGTATTTTAGTCACCGGCCATGGCTAAAAGCAGTGATGTATTCCCTATGTTGGTTGTTGAGGATAAGTTGGATGGTACCAACTACCCATTATGGGCTTATATGATGTGACATGTTTTGGTTGCAAAAGGATTGTGGAACATTGTGCAGGGTGTGGAAAGACGTCCTGTTACACGTGTAACGAGAAGTACTGCAAATACAGGTGCTCGAGCTGATGAAGATGGTGTCGAAGATGATATTCTACAGATTCTTGTTCGTGCTGCTGTTTTTGTTGCACCTATTGCAAAGCAAATTTGTGGGGATGGCAGAGATGCCCAGGCACATGCATTGATAGCTTTGTCTGTCAAACGTGCCATTATTCCTCATATTCGCTCTTGCAGAACAACTAGGGATGCTTGGGATGCACTTACCACATTGTACCAAGCTAGGAATGAGGCTCGTGTTGCTTACCTCCGAAAAGAGTTGGAGAGTGAGCACATGAATGAAGGTGATTCTATGGACAGTTTCCTAACGAAGATCAAAGACTTGAAGGAACAATTGATTTCTACAGATGAGGTTATACCAGATAGCTCACTTGTGCAGACTGTTCTTAATGGTCTTCCTGATTCATATCAGAGTTTTGCTTCTACTCTTCGGTTGATGATGAAAGGCAATCCCAATGCCTTATCATTAAGGGAGTTAGTCTCTGTTCTGTTGCAAGAAGATCAGTCGAGGTAGAACAGGTCCATTATGCGTGTTGCAGATCAAGCTTTCCTGGCTAGTCAAAAGGGAAAAGGAAAATGGAGCTCTTCTACTAGTAAGCAGAAATCTGCAAATGCTACACATTCGAAGAACCAGGATAAAGATGAGAAGAAATCAGAAAAGTAGAAATTGTTTTGCAAGTACTGTAAAGGGAATGATCATATCATAAAGAACTATCCAAAACTGGCTGCAAAAGAGGCAAAGAAAAAGGAGGCTGGAATGGTTGTTGCATAAGCCTCTACACCAAAAACAGAGTCTACTAATCTTGTGCAAGAAGAAGAATGGGTGTTTACTACTGTTTGCAGTTTTGACCCATCTTCTCATGAGCAGTGCATGTCTACAGTGGACTCAAATGTTTGGTACTTTGCCAGTGGGGCGACCAAACATATTACCTCGCAGCGCAGTTTCTTCTCTTCACTAGAGCCTGCCCCTACAGGGAATACTGTCACATGCACCAACAACTCCTCTTATCCTGTTATGGGTGTTGGTAAGATCATTCTGACTACTGCTGATGGTAGTTCTTTCACCTTGTCAGATGCTTTATTTGTGCCAGGGATCAAGAAGAATCTGTTATCAGTTTCTGCATTAGCCAAGATTGGCTTGGTTGTGAAATTTGTTGATGACAGATGTACAGTTCATGATCTGTCAAATGGCGATGTTATTATTGCTTCTGGCATTTTATGTCGTGAGCTGTATAAGCTCATAGACTATGAAAGATCTATGAATGATTGAGCATGTGCAGTTCATGATTCTCAGGCTATCTCAGATGCAAAGCTTTGGCATGCACGCTTTGGTCATCTGAATTTTGCTAGTTTGCTACGCCTGTAGAAATATGATATGGTGTCTTCTTTGCCCAAGCTTGAGACACCTAGAAAACATGTATGTGAAGGCTGTATTTTGGGCAAAAGGCAGCCTTCCTCCTTTCCAAAAGATGGTTCAGTTCGGGCTACGCAGAAATTGCAGCTTGTACATAGTGATGTCTGTGGTCCTATGTAGACACCCTCTTTTGGGAATTACCTTTACTTCGTGACTTTCATTGATGATTTTTCCAGGCATGCATGGATATATCCACTCAAAGAAAAGTCTGAAGTGTTCATGTGCTTTAAACAGTTTTTGGTTCTAGCTGAAAATCTGTCAGCATGTAAAATGGGCACCCTCCGTTCTGATCGAGGGGGGGAATATATGTCTTCTGATTTTAATGCATTTCTGGCTGAACGTGGAATAAAACACCAGTGTACAGTGCCGTATACACCTCAAGAGAATGGAGTTGTTGAACGAAAGAACAGTTCACTCATGGAGATGGCGAGGTGCATGGTCAAGAGTCAGGCTTTACCACATAGTTTCTGGCTTGAGGCTGTCATGTGTGTAGCATATGTACTGAACACGTGTCCCACTAAAGCGCTGCAGTCTATCACTCCATATGAGGCTTGGCATGACCGCAAGCCATCTGTTGCTCATCTGCGTGTTTTTGGTTGTTTGGCATATGCATTAGTTCCTGAACAACATCGCAGAAAATTGGATGATAAGGCAGTAAAATGTATTTTTGTTGGGTACAGTTCTGAAAGTAAAGGTTATCGTCTGTATCATCCACAGGCTAAACGCATTCTGGTTAGCCGTGATGTTGTCTTTGTGGAAGATGCTATTCAGCCATTGCTTTCATGTACTAAGGAGACATCTATTAGCTCCAAAGACATGTATGATACGTTGATGCCTCTTTTTACCGGTGGACAGTCTAGTGCTGGTCCTAATGAGGCAACTTCTCAGCCTTTGCGGGTTTCATATGATGATGCAAATCATTCTATTTCTGATGCAGATTTACATGATGCACTTGTTGATGAGAGAGCTGATATTAAGCAGGCAAAAACTATGCCAAAATGGCTAGTGGAGACTTTGCGTGACAGAAAATTAGATGCACCTTTGTCATATCGTACTCGTTCAGGCTCTCATAGTGCCTCCTTTGCATCAGATTGCTATGCTATGGCTACATCTAGTCTCTGTGATGAGAATGAGCCTGTTTCTTTTGATGAAGCACAGAATTCAGAAAATTGGATGGCTGCTATGCAATCTGAGTATGATGCTATAATGAAGAATGGTACATGGTCTTTATGTGACTTGCCTCTTGGCAAGAAGGCCATTGGCAATAAGTGGGTATACAAGCTGAAGCGTAAACCTGATGGTACAGTTGACAGGTATAAGGCTAGGCTTGTTGCAAAGGGTTATGCGCAGGAAAGAGGCATTGATTTTGATGAGACCTTTGCACCTACATGCCGTATGACTACTGTTTGGAGTATTTGTGCACTTGTAGCCCATCATGGTTGGAATGTACATCAGTTGGACATTAAAACAACATTTTTGAATGGTGACTTGCATGAAGAAGTGTACGTTTTTTAGCCCCGTGGCTTTGTGCAAAAAGGGCATGAAAATCAGGTGTGCAGGTTAAAGAAGGCATTATATGGTTAAAAGCAAGCACCACGTGCTTCGTATGAGAAGATACATGCCTATCTGGTTGCACGTGGTTTTGTGAACAGTCCAACTAAAAGCACCTTATATGTTAAGCGTGCTAATGATGTGCTTCTGATCATTGTTGTCTATGTTGATGACATGGTGCTCACTGGTCCTATTGAGAAGCATATTGCTGATTTCAAGGCTGATTTGCATGCCTCATTTGAGATGTCTGATTTGGGGCATTTGCATCACTATTTGGGCATTCAATTTATGCAAGTTGATGGTGGAATGGCGTTGTGTCAAACGAAATATATTGACACATTATTGCAGTGTTTTGGCCTTGAAGACTGTAAGCCTATTGCCACTCGTATGGAGACATGTTTACGATTGAGTCTTCATGATGCTGGAGATGCATTTGATGCTGTTCTCTATCAGCAGGCTCTTGGATGCTTGATTTACTTATGCATTACTCGGCCAGATATTCATTTTGCTGTCTCACAGATGAGCAGGTTTATGCATTGCCCAGGAGTTACGCATTGGAAGGCAGTTAAGCGCATCTTTCGCTACTTGAGTGGTACTCGGCTACTTGGGTTGTTTTATCCCAAGGGGGGATCACTACCGCCAGATTTGCATGCTTTTTCTGACTCAGATAGGGCTGGTTGCTATGACACTCGTGTGTCCACCAGTAGTTTTTGCTTCATGCTTGGTAGCTCATGTATATCTTGGTTGAGCAAGAAGCAGCCTACTATGGCCACTTCCAATTGTGAGGCTGAGTATAGGGCAGCTTTCACAGCGACTGTTGAGTGTGTGTGGCTCAGACGCCTTATGGCTGATTTGGGTGTCGGCCAGTCTTCTGCCACCACCATCTTCACTGACAGTCAGAGTGCATTGGAAGTTGCGAGGAACCCTGTATTCCATGCTCGCACTAAGCACATTGAGATGCATTATCACTATGTCAGGGAGAGGTTCTCTGTTGGGGAGATCAGCTTGGCATATGTGCCCATGCAGGAGAACATTGCAGACCTTTTCACGAAGGCTCTACCTAGGGAGAAGTTTGAAGCTTTCCGCAAAGCTTTGGGCTTACTTCCTTTTGTGGAGTGATTTCCACATATCTTGGCACTTCCTTATACATGAGTGCCAGCTACTTGTTCACCCCATCACTCCCAGGGGGGATTTGTTGATATATTTAGGTAGTGATGTGTGTGAACACACTAGGACCGCCGGGGTACTTTTTTCCCTCTTTAGGAGGTTTTTTTCCTCCGGCTTGTATATACGCCTATTGCCCTAATGGGCTACTTATCTTTGTACATTCCCTAGTAATACATTTAGTATTGTGTGTTTGTGCTCCAAGCTTCTTCTTCTTCCTTGTGCTGTTCGTGTGCTTCCGCAGACGTCTAACTCCAACATAATTTAGGGCCATTTTGTGGGCCTATAATTGGAAACAAAGTAGCATCATGCATTGAACAATACACTTAATTATTACTACACCCAATTCAGAAGTATTACTACACTCAACTAAGAAGTATTAGAGATAGTCCCAACACTCAATTAAGAAGTAGCATCATGCATTAAAGAATACAATAGAGGCGTTTTCTCAAAAAGGGAGGATTTAGACCTGAATTCAATAGGATAGGTCCGAAATCCTACAGACCTTGTCTCTTTCAAAGTAGTTGCATCTTTCATGAAGCACTGATGAAGGACTTAGATACTTGATTCTTATATCAAAATGCGTTATTTTGACATAGATGTAATACGTATTTGATTCAAATAGACTTTGAATTCAATGGGGTTGATGCAAAAGCCTAAATATCCTGTCTCTTCAAAATTGTCTGTATCCTTTATGAAGGATTGATGAAGGATTATTTTGGTTTAGATGATTAATTCCAAGATAACCATGATTTTCTTTAAGTACATTTAGTACATAAAGCCTCTAGATGGACTTGAAAAGACCCTGATATATTTGCTTTCATTGTTGAGAAGACCATCACTTACTATGGAGATTTGTAAAATTATTCATAATTTTACAAATATCCATAGTCTAGAGAATGATATTTATATTTTTCGGGATTCTCTATATCCCTTAGATTACTATGAAAAGGTCTAGAGTTTATGAAACGGTCACATAATATATGATTATTGTACCTCAGGTACAGTAATCTATGAAAAGGATTCTTTATATCCCTTAGATTACTATACCTAAGGTACACTAATCATGCTCGCCTACAACACAAGCTTTGGTGTAATTTTAGAGAAACTTGAAAACGCTCAAATGGGATTTCTTAAAGTTCATGTTACATTTGCAACCTTCACAGCAAGCTAATGCACCACACAATTCAATCATCCATCGATTAAGTATGGCTTCTACAAGATAGACCTTCATGGACACACTTCTATTAGGGGATGCTCTCCTCAAGCTCAAGATCGCATGGTCGTTCATGAGTTGGAGTATCAGTTATTGGAAGTGTTTCTCTGCCCCACACATTTAGTGCATCAATTATGATGTTGGACTTCAATAGTCATCCGGTGACATTGAGTGAAGTAGGAAACTATTGTAATAGATGTGGGACATTATATATGTTTTGAATCCATTGCACTCAATCTGCATACCACTTTCTATAGAGGGTGATCCTTAGATTCACTTACCTCAAACACCATGAGAGTCATTGTAGTTACGAAAGGAATGGAAGTGATCATGGTCATTGTCATGGTAGTGATCATGAACATGATCATACTATGTTTATTGTAGATGAGCGCACAGGTATGGCAGCTCCATCTGCTGAATTACGAGATGACAACAGAGAGAGACAAAGCGAAAGTTTTGGATAAGCACCGCATGCGCTATGGCGGTGACTACATGCACAATTTCCCATTAGTTTTGATGTTTTTACATAAACATTGCCACATCATCAAATCTCGCCCTCAAACTCAAAAAGAGCTTGAATACAAAATGAAAGAAATACATATGTCCATACAAAATGAAATCAACATGAAATGAAATTCAAATACAAAAGCTTTCTAACTCCTAAAGCTTCTCTAAAGGAGATGAACTTGTCTTTGGGAAGAGCTTTGGTGAAGATATCTACCATTTGTTCTCTAGTGCGTATGTGAATCAGCTCCACTTCTCCTTTGATGACCTTGTCATGAAGAAAGTGATAATGAAGTTTGATGTGCTTCGATCTTGCATGATAAGCTGGATTCTTTGATAACATTATGATGCTCAAATTGTGACAATAGATGACCACCTTTTCGTTGATGTAGAATCCCATGTCTTCAAGTAGGTAATTAATCCATGTTCTTTCACAAATGGCTTGTGTAATGCCTCTATATTTAGCTTCGGTACTTGACAAAGCAACAGTTGGTTGCTTCTTGCTACTCCAAGAAATGGTTGCACTTCCAAGTGAGAATGAAAATCCACTAGTTGACCTTCGATCTATAACATTTCTTGCCCAATCTGCATCTGTGTATGCATATATACATGGCTAAACTTTTCTCTCATAAAGCAATCCAAAGTTGCATGTTCCTTTCACATATGGCAATATGTGCCTCACTGCATCCAAGTGCACTCTACATGGTTTATGCATAAACTGACTCACCAAACCAACTCCAAAACTCAAATCCGTTCTTGTCTTTGTTACATAAATCAAAATTCCAACCATCTTCCTATACACATTTGCATCATGCAAGTACTTCCCATCATCCATAAGCTTTGCATTAGCATCAAGTGGCATATCAACAGGATTGCATGCACTCATACCAAATTTGTCAAGCTTTTCCCGCATATTTTTGTGTTGTATCATCCAAATTCCCTCTTGCATTGAAATTACTTCAATTCCAAAAAAATATTTCAGCTCTCCTAAATTTGACATCGAAAATCCAGATTTCAATTGCTTTCTCAAATCATCAATCCCCTTCTCATCATTGCCAGTAATGATCAAATCATCCACATAAATCACTAATAGAATCATTTCGCTTCCTTGACTCCATATAAATAGTGAATAATGTCCCATAGAGAGTGGCTTTTCCAAACTTTGTAATCTGCAAGAGCAAAATTTTGAACATTCCTTTTTATAAGAATGGCCAAAATCATCAGAATTAAGAGATCGAACAATCCATTTGGTAGCACGGTTAGAAGACATCTTAAGAGGACAAAATATACCAAGACCCCCTTCTTTTTTAGGCAAACAACAAACTTTCCAAGCAACTTTAGGAATCTTGTTGTAAACTAAGCTTCCTCCCCACAAGAACCTCCTGGAAAGACAAATAACCTAGTTAAAATGTTTTTTATTAGGAACCCAACATGATAGAACGTAAACTAGGGTTGGGAGAATATAATGGTTAAGAACAAAAACTCTATGAGAAAGAGAAGATTGACAACTATACCACAAGAACAAGTTTTTTCCTGAATTTATCCAAAACCCATTCCCATCTTTGATGACTACTCACTTGAAAACCCATAGGAATTCCAAGTATTCTGAACACTTCCCCATCTTTAATGATTTCACAACCAATGTTCTCAATGCAAGCACACACATGATTAGAGGAAGACTTAAAAGCCATTTTTTTATGATTAATGTTTGATCCACTAGCAATACAGAAGGTGTTGAGGCACTCTACGATAATATTGGCATATTTTTCATCAACTTTAATGAGGATATTAGTATCATTAGCAAAGGTTTGAAGACATAGTTGCTTATCACTATCTGGCATAGAAATACCTTCAACTTTGTTACCCTCAATAGCATCGTTAATCAGCCACCCAAGGGCATCACTAGCTATGGAAAAGAGGAGGGGGGCTAAAGGGCAACCTTGTCTGATAGACCTTCTAAGTTTGAAATGAGGAGAAAGATTCCCATTTATAGCCACCCTTGAGTGGGCATTGCTAAAGAGGGTACTGATAGCTTTTATGAACCTTTTTCCAGCTCCTATGTCATGTAGAGATTGGAGCACAAAGTCCCATTCTATCCTATCATACACCTTGTCAAAGTCAATTTTGAAGAAATAAAAGCATTGGTTGGACTCATTGGTGTACTCAATACCTTCCCATAGAGAAATAATAGCATCAAGAATAAATCTACCTTTGATGAAGCCTTTTTGCTCAGGCAGGATGATGTCTTTCAAAAGAGGGTTGAGTCTCCTAACAAGGTCACTTCTTCTCTTAGCTCTAGAAGCTCTCTTGAGAAATTTATAGTGGTTAAAGAGAACTTGGATTTCTTTGATAGCTTTGGACCAAGCCACACAAGGGTTAGAAAATTTATTGAAGCAATGGGAGATGATGTTTTTGGACTTTTATATCACACAGGGGACATTGAGGTGAGACGGATCCAAATGCGGCCAAACCGATCTAGCATTAGGACAGTTATGCTTAAGGGAGACTCTAATAGGGAGGTGATCCGAAATGCACAAAGATGGGTCAATCTCAACTTTCGTGTCCCAAAATTGATGGGATAGAGCAAGGTTATTGTAAGCATGGTCAATACGAGCCGCATAGAATTGGGGGCCTTTTTGCCTATAATTCCATGTGAAACCGATTTGGGAAGAGATATCAAGCAATTTATGTTTAGTAATGAGTCTAATCCACTCCTATCACTCTTGGCCAAAAATGAGAGTTCCTTTTTTATCAAATCTATCACTAATGGTAGTAACCATATTGAAGTCCCCAACAATAATAGGGGGCCAACCAGATGGGAGAGCTCTTCCAAACACAGAGTTCTCTGATGGGGACAGTTGAAAGCATGGAGACTGATCACTATGCAGTCAAAAGGTTTGCAAAAGGTAACACCAGCCCATTGATGAGAAGGGCTCTGGATTTTATCTTAGATAAAATGAATAATCGCATTGGCTACCCCAATAGCAGATCCCCCCTTTCCCTAAGGTGATCAGTGTACGACCAAGAATGCTTGTTAGAAACACTAACTAAATGACAATTCAACTTAGCTCCCGAGAGCTTAAGCTCCTAAATGCAAATAATGTTAGGCATCAAAGATAGGTCAAATATCCACTTGTTTATGCACTTAGTTGTAGTCAGATCAATGATCACTTTAATGTTAACAGAGATGATGCTAAGACTATTCATGGTAAACAAGAAGAAGGAAAAAAAACCAGTCACCGAATACACAATCATTTCTTAGTGTTTCTAGTGAGCTCATTCAAAGACAGTGAGTTTTTCAAAATATCCTTCCTTTTGGTTTTCAATAGACTATCTTTCCTCTTTGTTCTAGAGATTTTTTGACCTGATAGTGCACAGTTCTCTTTCTAGCTAAGGTTCTGATCATCAACATCATTATCATGGCATTAGAGCCCATTGCTTTCTGCATCATCAATCTTTGCAAGTTTGTCAATGAACCTGCAGCCCTCATATGTCAAAAGATTATGTCTCCAGTCAAGAGCCATTAGTAGGAATTTTAGAATTAGCAGCAGAAATCATTGGGAGTTTTTTCCTGTTTCGAACAAATGTCCAACCTATTTTTGAATCCTTGAGGTCCTTGGTTGTAGGGACATATTCCTTCATGCCAACTCAATCAGCATACTCACTTGAGCTCATGGCTCCAAAAGGAAAAGCATTAAGAGCTTTAACTCTTTTATCTGTCACAGAAAGCTGATTAGAAACTTCTTCCAGTAACACATCAAAAGTATTAACCCACATTTTATCCTTTTGTTTTTGCTTGCTTGGTTTGAGCCTTTTTTTATAGGAGGAGCCAAAGGCCCTTTGTGGATGGGCTGATCATCTACTTTTTTAGCATTCATATTATTATTCAACTCTTTCAGTAAAGGACAATCTCTAACCCAATGACCTAACCTATTGCATTTAAAACAGGCATTTGGCAAGTTTATGTAGAGAACTTTTTGCTCATGCAACAGTCGTCCGTCAGTGTCATCAATTTTTTGAGAACCTTTGAGCGGTTTATTAATATCAATTTTGACAAACACCTGTGGATCCCATTTAGGATTAATGGAGCCCCTCGGCCGCTAACCTAGCACCTTACCTATGAGAGAGCATAGTCCTTCAATCCAGGGATAAAAGTTGATAGGTAAGTCAGGAAATTCTATCCAAATAGGAACACGGGATGCTTTAGGACCACGAGGATTGAATCCCATAAATAATTTGAAGAAAGAACTTGCATATTTCTTATAATCCATTTTCCCTTTGTAATGACTCTAAGTGCATTGATCGAATCATCAAAGAAGTACAAAAAATATCCACTGGACAAATATTGAATTTTTCTAACCGTTAAGCCTCTACATTCCCAATTGGATTTAATCCAATGTTTCAAGACATCCATCGGAGCGTGGGGTGTGTGACAAAGGGCTATAATGACCCGCTCAGACAGCTGATTTTGCCACTGAGAAAACAAACCTTTGTCTATGATTAAGATTGCATCATCTTGAAAGCCAACACTTTTTTCTATACATAAATTTAGTTCTTCTGGACATTAAGCACCAAAGTACGTTTCATATTCATATACATACTTGAAATTCCGTAGCATCTTATAAACTGTTAGGTAAATTAAAAGGGTAAGTAAGGATACTCACAAAGAGTGCAAGAAGCCCTCTCTCCCCCAGACACGATAGGATTTTTTGTCTCGAAAATTAACAAGATCAAAAGCAAGTGGACTGCTTATGAAGGTCATGAAATGAAAAGCTCATTAACCTTATCTACAACTCTTTCTAAAACTTAAGTTTTCTATTGAATTTTGGCTATTATTATTGTTGGGCCTTTCGGCTGTCCCACCCTTGCTTTGTGGGATACATGTCCTTACGGCACTATGCCCCTTCACTGTACAATTTATTTTATATTTTATTTTATGCCTCTTCATTGTCGTCGATGACATTATGTTGCTCACATTGTCACAATAGATTTAAATCCTCGCAATGGGGATTTTTGTTTGTGTCGGTACCTCTATGTCTTCTACTCAAACGAATATTTCTCGTTGTCGTCTTATCCGTCCTTATCTTTGGCTCTTTACACGTTGAAGTCATGAATTTGATTAGAATGTAAAACATGTGTTACAAGCTTTCCTTCCATCACATCTTCCTTTTAAGTACATGTCCTTCAATTATGATAAAGTGACTCAAGCTGAAAACAAAAAACAAAAAGGATCTCTCACTCAAATAGAAGTCCTTGTCTATTCTACTCCATGTACATTGTTCTCTCTCTCTCTGGTCGTCTTTTCTGATGAACATTACGACATGTGCGAAATTGTTTTTATGTACAACTCCTTTTTCATGTTTAAACCCTTGTCTTTCCCTTTTCGCAGAAATGACTTCCATTGTCCACTTCTGTGTTTAATTCGCCAATCAAAATATCAAAAAATGTCCCATTGTCCACTTCTCTCTTTACTTAACCTGCTGTATACTGAAAAGCAAGAGTGCATATCCAAATTCTTATATCTTCCTCAGATTGATATAATTTGTTGATATATTTAGGTAGTGATGTGTGTGAACACACTAGGACCGCTGGGGTACTTTTTTCCCTCTTTAGGAGGTTTTTTTCCCGAGCTTGTATATACGCCTATTGCCCTAATGGGCTACTTATCTTTGTACATTCTCTAGTAATACATTCAGTATTGTGTGTTTGTGCTCCAAGCATCTTCTTCTTCCTTGTGCTGTTTGTGTGCTTCCGCAGACATCTAACTCCAACAATTGGTATCAGAGCAGGTCGTCGCTTCATCTAGGGTGCCGTCGACACTCCTCCATTTGCAGTCTCAGAATCGCACGAATTTTGGTGAGCATACTCAACGTGTTTTCGAGATCAAAACCGCTTCGCTCTGTGGTGCCGAAATCGCAATCTAAGCTCGTTTCGGCCTCCGAATGCACTATCGTAGTGCTTGTGCAGGTATTTCATCTTTTTATGCCAAAGGTATATACCAGTTTCTATTCGCGAGTTTAAGCGTCTCAAAGTCTGCTACAGGTGTAGCAGAACTCGTCTGGGCAGTTCTGTTCAACTTTTTGAGATACAATCAATTCTCTGCATCAAGGTATTTTAGTCACCGGCCATGGCTGAAAGCAGTGATGTATTCCCTATGTTGGTTGTTGAGGATAAGTTGGATGGTACCAACTACCCATTATGGGCTTATATGATGCGACATGTTTTGGTTGCAAAAGGATTGTGGAACATTGTGCAGGGTGTGGAAAGACGTCCTGTTACACGTGTAACGAGAAGTACTGCAAATACAGGTGCTGGAGCTGATGAAGATGGTGTCGAAGATGATATTCCGCAGATTCCTATTCGTGCTGCTGTTTCTGTTGCACCTATTGCAAAGCAAATTTGTGGGGATGGCAGAGATGCCTAGGCACATGCATTGATAGCTTTGTCTGTCAAACGTGCCATTATTCCTCATATTCGCTCTTGCAGAACAACTAGGGATGCTTGGGATACACTTACCACATTGTACCAAGCTAGGAATGAGGCTCGTGTTGCTTACCTCCGAAAAGAGTTGGAGAGTGAGCACATGAATGAAGGTGATTCTATGGACAGTTTCCTAACGAAGATCAAAGACTTGAAGGAACAATTGATTTCTACAGATGAGGTTATACCAGATAGCTCACTTGTGCAGACTGTTCTTAATGGTCTTCCTGATTCATATCAGAGTTTTGCTTCTACTCTTCGGTTGATGATGAAAGGCAATCCCAATGCCTTATCATTTAGGGAGTTAGTCTTTGTTCTGTTGCAAGAAGATCAGTCGAGGTAGAACAGGTCCATTATGCGTGTTGCAGATCAAGCTTTCCTGGCTAGTCAAAAGGGAAAAGGAAAATGGAGCTCTTCTACTAGTAAGCAGAAATCTGCAAATGCTACACATTCGAAGAACCAGGATAAAGATGAGAAGAAATCAGAAAAGTAGAAATTGTTTTGCAAGTACTGTAAAGGGAATGATCATATCATAAAGAACTCTCCAAAACTGGCTGCAAAAGCGGCAAAGAAAAAGGAGGCTGGAATGGTTGTTGCATAAGCCTCTACACCAAAAACAGAGTCTGCTAATCTTGTGCAGGAAGAAGAATGGGTGTTTACTACTGTTTGCAGTTTTGACCCATCTTCTCATGAGCAGTGCATGTCTACAGTGGACTCAGATGTTTGGTACTTTGCCAGTGGGGCGACCAAACATATTACCTCGCAGCGCAGTTTCTTCTCTTCACTAGAGCCTGCCCCTACAGGGAATACTGTCACATGCACCAACAACTCCTCTTATCCTGTTATGGGTGTTGGTAAGATCATTCTGACTACTGCTGATGGTAGTTCTTTCACCTTGTCAGATGCTTTATTTGTGCCAGGGATCAAGAAGAATCTGTTATCAGTTTCTGCATTAGCCAAGATTGGCTTGGTTGTGAAATTTATTGATGACATATGTACAGTTCATGATCTGTCAAATGGCGATGTTATTATTGCTTCTGGCATTTTATGTCGTGAGCTGTATAAGCTCATAGACTATGAAAGATCTATGAATGATTCAGCATGTGCAGTTCATGATTCTAAGGCTATCTCAAATGCAAAGCTTTGGCATGCACGCTTTGGTCATCTGAATTTTGCTAGTTTGCTACGCCTGTAGAAATATGATATGGTGTCTTCTTTGCCCAAGCTTGAGACACCTAGAAAACATGTATGTGAAGGCTGTATTTTGGGCAAAAGGCAGCCTTCCTCCTTTCCAAAAGATGGTTCAGTTCGGGCTACGCAGAAATTGCAGCTTGTACATAGTGATGTCTGTGGTCCTATGCAGACACCCTCTTTTGGGAATTACCTTTACTTCGTGACTTTCATTGATGATTTTTCCAGGCATGCATGGATATATCCACTCAAAGAAAAGTCTGAAGTGTTCATGTGCTTTAAACAGTTTTTGGTTCTAGCTGAAAATCTGTCAGCATGTAAAATGGGCACCCTCCGTTCTGATCGAGGGGGGGAATATATGTCTTCTGATTTTAATGCATTTCTGGCTGAACGTGGAATAAAACACCAGTGTACAGTGCCGTATACACCTCAAGAGAATGGAGTTGTTGAACGAAAGAACAGTTCACTCATGGAGATGGCGAGGTGCATGGTCAAGAGTCAGGCTTTACCACATAGTTTCTGGCTTGAGGCTGTCATGTGTGTAGCATATGTACTGAACACGTGTCCCACTAAAGCGCTGCAGTCTATCACTCCATATGAGGCTTGGCATGACCGCAAGCCATCTGTTGCTCATCTGCGTGTTTTTGGTTGTTTGGCATATGCATTAGTTCCTGAACAACATCGCAGAAAATTGGATGATAAGGCAGTAAAATGTATTTTTGTTGGGTACAGTTCTGAAAGTAAAGGCTATCGTCTGTATCATCCACAGGCTAAACGCATTCTGGTTAGCCGTGATGTTGTCTTTGTGGAAGATGCTATTCAGCCATTGCTTTCATGTACTAAGGAGACATCTGTTAGCTCCAAAGACATGTATGATACGTTGATGCCTCTTTTTACCGGTGGACAGTCTAGTGCTGGTCCTAATGAGGCAACTTCTCAGCCTTTGCAGGTTTCATATGATGATGCAAATCATTCTATTTCTGATGCAGATTTACATGATGCACTTGTTGATGAGAGAGCTGATATTAAGCAGGCAAAAACTATGCCAAAATGGCTAGTGCAGACTTTACGTGACAGCAAATTAGATGCACCTTTGTCATATCGTACTCGTTCAGGCTCTCATAGTGCCTCCTTTGCATCAGATTGCTATGCTATGGCTACATCTAGTCTCTGTGATGAGAATGAGCCTGTTTCTTTTGATGAAGCACAGAATTCAGAAAATTGGATGGCTGCTATGCAATCTGAGTATGATGCTATAATGAAGAATGGTACATGGTCTTTATGTGACTTGCCTCTTGGCAAGAAGGCCATTGGCACTAAGTGGGTATACAAGCTGAAGCGTAAACCTGATGGTACAGTTGACAGGTATAAGGCTAGGCTTGTTGCAAAGGGTTATGCGCAGGAAAGAGGCATTGATTTTGATGAGACCTTTGCACCTACATGCCGTATGACTACTGTTTGGAGTATTTGTGCACTTGTAGCTCATCATGGTTGGAATGTACATCACTTGGACATTAAAACAACATTTTTGAATGGTGACTTGCATGAAGAAGTGTACGTTTTTTAGCCCCGTGGCTTTGTGCAAAAAGGGCATGAAAATCAGGTGTGCAGGTTAAAGAAGGCATTATATGGTTTAAAGCAAGCACCACGTGCTTGGTATGAGAAGATACATGCCTATCTGGTTGCACGTGGTTTTGTGAACAGTCCAACTAAAAGCACCTTATATGTTAAGCGTGCTAATGATGTGCTTCTGATCATTGTTGTCTATGTTGATGACATGCTGCTCACTGGTCCTATTGAGAAGCATATTGCTGATTTCAAGGCTGATTTGCATGCCTCATTTGAGATGTCTGATTTGGGGCATTTGCATCACTATTTGGGCATTCAATTTATGCAAGTTGATGGTGGAATGGTGTTGTGTCAAACGAAATATATTGACACATTATTGCAGCGTTTTGGCCTTGAAGACTGTAAGCCTATTGCCACTCGTATGGAGACATGTTTACGATGGAGTCTTCATGATGCTGGAGATGCATTTGATGCTGTTCTCTATCAGCAGGCTGTTGGATGCTTGATTTACTTATGCATTACTTGGCCAGATATTCATTTTGCTGTCTCACAGATGAGCAGGTTTATGCATTGCCCAGGAGTTACGCATTGGAAGGCAGTTAAGCGCATCTTTCGCTACTTGAGTCGTACTCGGCTACTTGGGTTGTTTTATCCCAAGGGGGGATCACTACCGCCAGATTTGCATGCTTTTTCTGACTCAGATAGGGCTGGTTGCTATGACACTCGTGTGTCCACCAGTGGTTTTTGCTTCATGCTTGGTAGCTCATGTATATCTTGGTTGAGCAAGAAGCAGCCTACTATGGCCACTTCCAATTGTGAGGCTGAGTATAGGGTAGCTTTCACAGCGACTGTTGAGTGTGTGTGGCTCAGACGCCTTATGGCTGATTTGGGTGTCGGCCAGTCTTCTGCCACCACCATCTTCACTGACAGTCAGAGTGCATTGGAAGTTGCGAGGAACCCTGTATTCCATGCTCGCACTAAGCACATTGAGATGCATTATCACTATGTCAGGGAGAGGTTCTCTGTTGGGGAGATCAGCTTGGCATATGTGCCCATGCAGGAGAACATTGCAGACCTTTTCACGAAGGCTCTACCTAGGGAGAAGTTTGAAGCTTTCCGCAAAGCTTTGGGCTTACTTCCTTTTGTGGAGTGATTTCCACATATCTTGGCACTTCCTTATACATGAGTGCCAGCTACTTGTTCACCCCATCACTCCCAGGGGGGATTTGTTGATATATTTAGGTAGTGATGTGTGTGAACACACTAGGACCGCCGGGGTACTTTTTTCCCTCTTTAGGAGGTTTTTTTCCTCCGGCTTGTATATACGCCTATTGCCCTAATGGGCTACTTATCTTTGTACATTCCCTAGTAATACATTTAGTATTGTGTGTTTGTGCTCCAAGCTTCTTCTTCTTCCTTGTGCTGTTCGTGTGCTTCCGCAGACGTCTAACTCCAACATAATTTAGGGCCATTTTGTGGGCCTATAATTGGAAACAAAGTAGCATCATGCATTGAACAATACACTTAATTATTACTACACCCAATTCAGAAGTATTACTACACTCAACTAAGAAGTATTAGAGATAGTCCCAACACTCAATTAAGAAGTAGCATCATGCATTAAAGAATACAATAGAGGCGTTTTCTCAAAAAGGGAGGATTTAGACCTGAATTCAATAGGATAGGTCCGAAATCCTACAGACCTTGTCTCTTTCAAAGTAGTTGCATCTTTCATGAAGCACTGATGAAGGACTTAGATACTTGATTCTTATATCAAAATGCGTTATTTTGACATAGATGTAATACGTATTTGATTCAAATAGACTTTGAATTCAATGGGGTTGATGCAAAAGCCTAAATATCCTGTCTCTTCAAAATTGTCTGTATCCTTTATGAAGGATTGACGAAGGATTATTTTGGTTTAGATGATTAATTCCAAGATAACCATGATTTTCTTTAAGTACATTTAGTACATAAAGCCTCTAGATGGACTTGAAAAGACCCTGATATATTTGCTTTCATTGTTGAGAAGACCATCACTTACTATGGAGATTTGTAAAATTATTCATAATTTTACAAATATCCATAGTCTAGAGAATGATATTTATATTTTTCGGGATTCTCTATATCCCTTAGATTACTATGAAAAGGTCTAGAGTTTATGAAACGGTCACATAATATATGATTATTGTACCTCAGGTACAGTAATCTATGAAAAGGATTCTTTATATCCCTTAGATTACTATACCTAAGGTACACTAATCATGCTCGCCTACAACACAAGCTTTGGTGTAATTTTAGAGAAACTTGAAAACGCTCAAATGGGATTTCTTAAAGTTCATGTTACATTTGCAACCTTCACAGCAAGCTAATGCACCACACAATTCAATCATCCATCGATTAAGTATGGCTTCTACAAGATAGACCTTCATGGACACACTTCTATTAGGGGATGCTCTCCTCAAGCTCAAGATCGCATGGTCGTTCATGAGTTGGAGTATCAGTTATTGGAAGTGTTTCTCTGCCCCACACATTTAGTGCATCAATTATGATGTTGGACTTCAATAGTCATCCGGTGACATTGAGTGAAGTAGGAAACTATTGTAATAGATGTGGGACATTATATATGTTTTGAATCCATTGCACTCAATCTGCATACCACTTTCTATAGAGGGTGATCCTTAGATTCACTTACCTCAAACACCATGAGAGTCATTGTAGTTACGAAAGGAATGGAAGTGATCATGGTCATTGTCATGGTAGTGATCATGAACATGATCATACTATGTTTATTGTAGATGAGCGCACAGGTATGGCAGCTCCATCTGCTGAATTACGAGATGACAACAGAGAGAGACAAAGCGAAAGTTTTGGATAAGCACCGCATGCGCTATGGCGGTGACTACATGCACAATTTCCCATTAGTTTTGATGTTTTTACATAAACATTGCCACATCATCAAATCTCGCCCTCAAACTCAAAAAGAGCTTGAATACAAAATGAAAGAAATACATATGTCCATACAAAATGAAATCAACATGAAATGAAATTCAAATACAAAAGCTTTCTAACTCCTAAAGCTTCTCTAAAGGAGATGAACTTGTCTTTGGGAAGAGCTTTGGTGAAGATATCTACCATTTGTTCTCTAGTGCGTATGTGAATCAGCTCCACTTCTCCTTTGATGACCTTGTCATGAAGAAAGTGATAATGAAGTTTGATGTGCTTCGATCTTGCATGATAAGCTGGATTCTTTGATAACATTATGATGCTCAAATTGTGACAATAGATGACCACCTTTTCGTTGATGTAGAATCCCATGTCTTCAAGTAGGTAATTAATCCATGTTCTTTCACAAATGGCTTGTGTAATGCCTCTATATTTAGCTTCGGTACTTGACAAAGCAACAGTTGGTTGCTTCTTGCTACTCCAAGAAATGGTTGCACTTCCAAGTGAGAATGAAAATCCACTAGTTGACCTTCGATCTATAACATTTCTTGCCCAATCTGCATCTGTGTATGCATATATACATGGCTAAACTTTTCTCTCATAAAGCAATCCAAAGTTGCATGTTCCTTTCACATATGGCAATATGTGTCTCACTGCATCCAAGTGCACTCTACATGGTTTATGCATAAACTGACTCACCAAACCAACTCCAAAACTCAAATCCGTTCTTGTCTTTGTTACATAAATCAAAATTCCAACCATCTTCCTATACACATTTGCATCATGCAAGTACTTCCCATCATCCATAAGCTTTGCATTAGCATCAAGTGGCATATCAACAGGTTTGCATGCACTCATACCAAATTTGTCAAGCTTTTCCCGCATATATTTGTGTTGTATCATCCAAATTCCCTCTTGCATTGAAATTACTTCAATTCCAAAAAAATATTTCAGCTCTCCTAAATTTGACATCGAAAATCCAGATTTCAATTGCTTTCTCAAATCATCAATCCCCTTCTCATCATTGCCAGTAATGATCAAATCATCCACATAAATCACTAATAGAATCATTTCGCTTCCTTGACTCCATATAAATAGTGAATAATGTCCCATAGAGAGTGGCTTTTCCAAACTTTGTAATCTGCAAGAGCAAAATTTTGAACATTCCTTTTTATAAGAATGGCCAAAATCATCAGAATTAAGAGATCGAACAATCCATTTGGTAGCACGGTTAGAAGACATCTTAAGAGGACAAAATATACCAAGACCCCCTTCTTTTTTAGGCAAACAACAAACTTTCCAAGCAACTTTAGGAATCTTGTTGTAAACTAAGCTTCCTCCCCACAAGAACCTCCTGGAAAGACAAATAACCTAGTTAAAATGTTTTTTATTAGGAACCCAACATGATAGAACGTAAACTAGGGTTGGGAGAATATAATGGTTAAGAACAAAAACTCTATGAGAAAGAGAAGATTGACAACTATACCACAAGAACAAGTTTTTTCCTGAATTTATCCAAAACCCATTCCCATCTTTGATGACTACTCACTTGAAAACCCATAGGAATTCCAAGTATTCTGAACACTTCCCCATCTTTAATGATTTCACAACCAATGTTCTCAATGCAAGCACACACATGATTAGAGGAAGACTTAAAAGCCATTTTTTTATGATTAATGTTTGATCCACTAGCAATACAGAAGGTGTTGAGGCACTCTACGATAATATTGGCATAGTTTTCATCAACTTTAATGAGGATATTAGTATCATTAGCAAAGGTTTGAAGACATAGTTGCTTATCACTATCTGGCATAGAAATACCTTCAACTTTGTTACCCTCAATAGCATCGTTAATCAGCCACCCAAGGGCATCACTAGCTATGGAAAAGAGGAGGGGGGCTAAAGGGCAACCTTGTCTGATAGACCTTCTAAGTTTGAAATGAGGAGAAAGATTCCCATTTATAGCCACCCTTGAGTGGGCATTGCTAAAGAGGGTACTGATAGCTTTTATGAACCTTTTTCCAGCTCCTATGTCATGTAGAGATTGGAGCACAAAGTCCCATTCTATCCTATCATACACCTTGTCAAAGTCAATTTTGAAGAAATAAAAGCATTGGTTGGACTCATTGGTGTACTCAATACCTTCCCATAGAGAAATAATAGCATCAAGAATAAATCTACCTTTGATGAAGCCTTTTTGCTCAGGCAGGATGATGTCTTTCAAAAGAGGGTTGAGTCTCCTAACAAGGTCACTTCTTCTCTTAGCTCTAGAAGCTCTCTTGAGAAATTTATAGTGGTTAAAGAGAACTTGGATTTCTTTGATAGCTTTGGACCAAGCCACACAAGGGTTAGAAAATTTATTGAAGCAATGGGAGATGATGTTTTTGGACTTTTATATCACACAGGGGACATTGAGGTGAGACGGATCCAAATGCGGCCAAACCGATCTAGCATTAGGACAGTTATGCTTAAGGGAGACTCTAATAGGGAGGTGATCCGAAATGCACAAAGATGGGTCAATCTCAACTTTCGTGTCCCAAAATTGATGGGATAGAGCAAGGTTAATGTAAGCATGGTCAATACGAGCCGCATAGAATTGGGGGCCTTTTTGCCTATAATTCCATGTGAAACCGATTTGGGAAGAGATATCAAGCAATTTATGTTTAGTAATGAGTCTAATCCACTCCTATCACTCTTGGCCAAAAATGAGAGTTCCTTTTTTATCAAATCTATCACTAATGGTAGTAACCATATTGAAGTCCCCAACAATAATAGGGGGCCAACCAGATGGGAGAGCTCTTCCAAACACAGAGTTCTCTGATGGGGACAGTTGAAAGCATGGAGACTGATCACTATGCAGTCAAAAGGTTTGCAAAAGGTAACACCAGCCCATTGATGAGAAGGGCTCTGGATTTTATCTTAGATAAAATGAATAATCGCATTGGCTACCCCAATAGCAGATCCCCCCTTTCCCTAAGGTGATCAGTGTACGACCAAGAATGCTTGTTAGAAACACTAACTAAATGACAATTCAACTTAGCTCCCGAGAGCTTAAGCTCCTAAATGCAAATAATGTTAGGCGTCAAAGATAGGTCAAATATCCACTTGTTTATGCACTTAGTTGTAGTCAGATCAATGATCACTTTAATGTTAATAGAGATGATGCTAAGACTATTCATGGTAAACAAGAAGAAGGAAAAAAAAACCAGTCACCGAATACACAATCATTTCTTAGTGTTTCTAGTGAGCTCATTCAAAGACAGTGAGTTTTTCAAAATATCCTTCCTTTTGGTTTTCAATAGACTATCTTTCCTCTTTGTTCTAGAGATTTTTTGACCTGATAGTGCACAGTTCTCTTTCTAGCTAAGGTTCAGATCATCAACATCATTATCATGGCATTAGAGCCCATTGCTTTCTGCATCATCAATCTTTGCAAGTTTGTCAATGAACCTGCAACCCTCATATGTCAAAAGATTATGTCTCCAGTCGAGAGCCATTAGTAGGAATTTTAGAATTAGCAGCAGAAATCATTGGGAGTTTTTTCCTGTTTCGAACAAATGTCCAACCTATTTTTGAATCCTTGAGGTCCTTGGTTGTAGGGACATAATCCTTCATGCCAACTCAATCAGCATACTCACTTGAGCTCATGGCTCCAAAAGGAAAAGCATTAAGAGCTTTAACTCTTTTATCTGTCACAGAAAGCTGATTAGAAACTTCTTCCAGTAACACATCAAAAGTATTAACCCACATTTTATCCTTTTGTTTTTGCTTGCTTGGTTTGAGCCTTTTTTTATAGGAGGAGCCAAAGGCCCTTTGTGGATGGGCTGATCATCTACTTTTTTAGCATTCATATTATTATTCAACTCTTTCAGTAAAGGACAATCTCTAACCCAATGACCTAACCTATTGCATTTAAAACAGGCATTTGGCAAGTTTATGTAGAGAACTTTTTGCTCATGCAACAGTCGTCCGTCAGTGTCATCAATTTTTTGAGAACCTTTGAGCGGTTTATTAATATCAATTTTGACAAACACCTGTGGATCCCATTTAGGATTAATGGAGCCCCTCGGCCGCTAACCTAGCACCTTACCTATGAGAGAGCATAGTCCTTCAATCCAGGGATAAAAGTTGATAGGTAAGTCAGGAAATTCTATCCAAATAGGAACACGGGATGCTTTAGGACCACGAGGATTGAATCCCATAAATAATTTGAAGAAAGAACTTGCATATTTCTTATAATCCATTTTCCCTTTGTAATGACTCTAAGTGCATTGATCGAATCATCAAAGAAGAACAAAAAATATCCACTGGACAAATATTGAATTTTTCTAACCGTTAAGCCTCTACATTCCCAATTGGATTTAATCCAATGTTTCAAGACATCCATCGGAGCGTGGGGTGTGTGACAAAGGGCAATAATGACCCGCTCAGACAGCTGATTTTGCCACTGAGAAAACAAACCTTTGTCTATGATTAAGATTGCATCATCTTGAAAGCCAACACTTTTTTCTATACATAAATTTAGTTCTTCTGGACATTAAGCACCAAAGTACGTTTCATATTCATATACATACTTGAAATTCCGTAGCATCTTATAAACTGTTAGGTAAATTAAAAGGGTAAGTAAGGATACTCACAAAGAGTGCAAGAAGCCCTCTCTCCCCCAGACACGATAGGATTTTATGTCTCGAAAATTAACAAGATCAAAAGCAAGTGGACTGCTTATGAAGGTCATGAAATGAAAAGCTCATTAACCTTATCTACAACTCTTTCTAAAACTTAAGTTTTCTATTGAATTTTGGCTATTATTATTGTTGGGCCTTTCGGCTGTCCCACCCTTGCTTTGTGGGATACATGTCCTTACGGCACTATGCCCCTTCACTGTACAATTTATTTTATATTTTATTTTATGCCTCTTCATTGTCGTCGATGACATTATGTTGCTCACATTGTCACAATAGATGACCACCTTTCCGTCGATATAAAATCCCATGTCTTCGAGTAGGTAATTACTCCTTGTTGCTTCACAAATCGCTTGTCTAATGCTTCTATATTCAGCTTCGGTACTTGACAAAGCGATAGTTTATTATTTATCGAAATATTACAAAGATGTGTAGACGAGAGTTTTCAATTCTAATCACAAAACGAGTTACTTATCTTATTATCCCCCACGTGAAGGGCCCATCTATTTTATAACATGTTCTCCCAAATTTAGTAGTTATAACATGTTCTCCCAAATTTAGTACCCACCGCATTACCTCGAATTTATCCAAATATGTTGCATGTTGCTATAAATCCTCGCAATGGGGATTTTTGTTTGTGTCGGTACCTCTATGTCTTCTACTCAAACGAATATTTCTCGTTGTCGTCTTATCCGTCCTTATCTTTGGCTCTTTACACGTTGAAGTCATGAATTTGATTAGAATGTAAAACATGTGTTACAAGCTTTCCTTCCATCACATCTTCCTTTTAGAGTACATGTCCTTCAATTATGATAAAGTGACTCAAGCTGAAAACAAAAAGGATCTCTCACTCAAATAGAAGTCCTTGTCTATTCTAATCCATGTACATTGTTCTCTCTCTCTCTGGTCGTCTTTTCTGATGAACATTACGACATGTGCGAAATTGTTTTTATGTACAACTCCTTTTTCATGTTTAAACCCTTGTCTTTCCCTTTTCGCAGAAATGACTTCCATTGTCCACTTCTGTGTTTAATTCGCCAATCAAAATATCAAAAAATGTCCCATTGTCCACTTCTCTCTTTACTTAACCTGCTGTATACTGAAAAGCAAGAGTGCATATCCAAATTCTTATATCTTCCTCAGATTGATATAATTTGTTGATATATTTAGGTAGTGATGTGTGTGAACACACTAGGACCGCTGGGGTACTTTTTTCCCTCTTTAGGAGGTTTTTTTCCCGAGCTTGTATATACGCCTATTGCCCTAATGGGCTACTTATCTTTGTACATTCTCTAGTAATACATTCAGTATTGTGTGTTTGTGCTCCAAGCATCTTCTTCTTCCTTGTGCTGTTTGTGTGCTTCCGCAGACATCTAACTCCAACAATTGGTATCAGAGCAGGTCGTCGCTTCATCTAGGGCGCCGTCGACACTCCTCCATTTGCAGTCTCAGAATCGCACGAATTTTGGTGAGCATACTCAACGTGTTTTCGAGATCAAAACCGCTTCGCTCTGTGGTGCCGAAATCGCAATCTAAGCTCGTTTCGGCCTCCGAATGCACTATCGTAGTGCTTGTGCAGGTATTTCATCTTTTTATGCCAAAGGTATATACCAGTTTCTGTTCGCGAGTTTAAGCGTCTCGAAGTCTGCTACAGGTGTAGCAAAACTCGTCTGGGCAGTTCTGTTCAACTTTTTGAGATACAATCAATTCTCTGCATCAAGGTATTTTAGTCACCGGCCATGGCTGAAAGCAGTGATGTATTCCCTATGTTGGTTGTTGAGGATAAGTTGGATGGTACCAACTACCCATTATGGGCTTATATGATGCGACATGTTTTGGTTGCAAAAGGATTGTGGAACATTGTGTAGGGTGTGGAAAGACGTCCTGTTACACGTGTAACGAGAAGTACTGCAAATACAGGTGTTGGAGCTGATGAAGATGGTGTCGAAGATGATATTCCGCAGATTCCTGTTCGTGCTGCTGTTTCTGTTGCACCTATTGCAAAGCAAATTTGTGGGGATGGCAGAGATGCCCAGGCACATGCATTGATAGCTTTGTCTGTCAAACGTGCCATTATTCCTCATATTTGCTCTTGCAGAACAGCTAGGGATGCTTGGGATACACTTACCACATTGTACCAAGCTAGGAATGAGGCTCGTGTTGCTTACCTCCGAAAAGAGTTGGAGAGTGAGCACATGAATGAAGGTGATTCTATGGACAGTTTCCTAACGAAGATCAAAGACTTGAAGGAACAATTGATTTCTACAGATGAGGTTATACCAGATAGCTCACTTGTGCAGACTGTTCTTAATGGTCTTCCTGATTCATATCAGAGTTTTGCTTCTACTCTTCGGTTGATGATGAAAGGCAATCCCAATGCCTTATCATTTAGGGAGTTAGTCTCTGTTCTGTTGCAAGAAGATCAGTCGAGGTAGAACAGGTCCATTATGCGTGTTGCAGATCAAGCTTTCCTGGCTAGTCAAAAGGGAAAAGGAAAATGGAGCTCTTCTACTAGTAAGCAGAAATCTGCAAATGCTACACATTCGAAGAACCAGGATAAAGATGAGAAGAAATCAGAAAAGTAGAAATTGTTTTGCAAGTACTGTAAAGGGAATGATCATATCATAAAGAACTGTCCAAAACTGGTTGCAAAAGAGGCAAAGAAAAAGGAGGCTAGAATGGTTGTTGCATAAGCCTCTACACCAAAAACAGAGTCTGCTAATCTTGTGCAGGAAGAAGAATGGGTGTTTACTACTGTTTGCAGTTTTGACCCATCTTCTCATGAGCAGTGCATGTCTACAGTGGACTCAAATGTTTGGTACTTTGCCAGTGGGGCGACCAAACATATTACCTCGCAGCGCAGTTTCTTCTCTTCACTAGAGCCTGCCCCTACAGGGAATACTGTCACATGCACCAACAACTCCTCTTATCCTGTTATGGGTGTTGGTAAGATCATTCTGACTACTGCTGATGGTAGTTCTTTCACCTTGTCAGATGCTTTATTTGTGCCAGGGATCAAGAAGAATCTGTTATCAGTTTCTGCATTAGCCAAGATTGGCTTGGTTGTGAAATTTGTTGATGACAGATGTACAGTTCATGATCTGTCAAATGGCGATGTTATTATTGCCTCTGGCATTTTATGTCGTGAGCACTATAAGCTCATAGACTATCAAAGATCTATGAATGATTCAGCATGTGGAGTTCATGATTCTCAGGCTATCTCAGATGCAAAGCTTTGGCATGCACGCTTTGGTCATCTGAATTTTGCTAGTTTGCTACGCCTGTAGAAATATGATATGGTGTCTTCTTTGCCCAAGCTTGAGACACCTAGAAAACATGTATGTGAAGGCTGTATTTTGGGCAAAAGGCAGCGTTCCTCGTTTCCAAAAGATGGTTCAGTTCAGGCTACACAGAAATTGCAGCTTGTACATAGTGATGTCTGTGGTCCTATGCAGACACCCTCTTTTGGGAATTACCTTTACTTCGTGACTTTCATTGATGATTTTTCCAGGAATGCATGGATATATCCACTCAAAGAAAAGTCTGAAGTGTTCATGTGCTTTAAACAGTTTTTGGTTCTAGCTGAAAATCTGTCAGCATGTAAAATGGGCACCCTCTGTTCTGGTCGAGGGGGGGAATATATGTCTTCTGATTTTAATGCATTTCTGGCTGAACGTGTAATAAAACACCAGTGTACAGTGCCGTATACACCTCAAGAGAATGGAGTTGTTGAACGAAAGAACAGTTCACTCATGGAGATGGCGAGGTGCATGGTCAAGAGTCAGGCTTTACCACATAGTTTCTGGCTTGAGGCTGTCATGTGTGTAGCATATGTACTGAACACGTGTCCCACTAAAGCGCTGCAGTCTATCACTCCATATGAGGCTTGGCATGACCGCAAGCCATCTGTTGCTCATCTGCGTGTTTTTGGTTGTTTGGCATATGCATTAGTTCCTGAACAACATCGCAGAAAATTGGATGATAAGGCAGTAAAATGTATTTTTGTTGGGTACAGTTCTGAAAGTAAAGGCTATCGTCTATATCATCCACAGACTAAACGCATTCTGGTTAGCCGTGATGTTGTCTTTGTGGAAGATGCTATTCAGCCATTGCTTTCATGTACTAAGGAGACATCTGTTAGCTCCAAAGACATGTATGATACGTTGATGCCTCTTTTTACCGGTGGACAGTCTAGTGCTGGTCCTAATGAGGCAACTTCTCAGCCTTTGCAGGTTTCATATGATGATGCAAATCATTCTATTTCTGATGCAGATTTACATGATGCACTTGTTGATGAGAGAGCTGATATTAAGCAGGCAAAAACTATGCCAAAATGGCTAGTGCAGACTTTGCGTGACAACAAATTAGATGCACCTTTGTCATATCGTACTCGTTCAGGCTCTCATAGTGCCTCCTTTGCATGAGATTGCTATGCTATGGCTACATCTAGTCTCTGTGATGAGAATGAGCCTGTTTCTTTTGATGAAGCATAGAATTCAGAAAATTGGATGGCTGCTATGCAATCTGAGTATGATGCTATAATGAAGAATGGTACATGGTCTTTATGTGACTTGCCTCTTGGCAAGAAGGCCATTGGCACTAAGTGGGTATACAAGCTGAAGCGTAAACCTGATGGTACAGTTGACAGGTATAAGGCTAGGCTTGTTTCAAAGGGTTATGCGCAGGAAAGAGGCATTGATTTTGATGAGACCTTTGCACCTGCATGCCGTATGACTACTGTTTGGAGTATTTGTGCACTTGTAGCCCATCATGGTTGGAATGTACATCAGTTGGACATTAAAACAACATTTTTGAATGGTGACTTGCATGAAGAAGTGTACGTTTTTTAGCCCCGTGGCTTTGTGCAAAAAGGGCATGAAAATCAGGTGTGCAGGTTAAAGAAGGCATTATATGGCTTAAAGCAAGCACCACGTGCTTGGTATGAGAAGATACATGCCTATCTGGTTGCACGTGGTTTTGTGAACAGTCCAACTAAAAGCACCTTATATGTTAAGCGTGCTAATGATGTGCTTCTGATCATTGTTGTCTATGTTGATGACATGCTGCTCACTGGTCCTATTGAGAAGCATATTGCTGATTTCAAGGCTGATTTGCATGCCTCATTTGAGATGTCTGATTTGGGGCATTTGCATCACTATTTGGGCATTCAATTTATGCAAGTTGATGGTGGAATGGCATTGTGTCAAACGAAATATATTGACACATTATTGCAGCGTTTTGGCCTTGAAGACTGTAAGCCTATTGCCACTCGTATGGAGACATGTTTACGATTGAGTCTTCATGATGCTGGAGATGCATTTGATGTTGTTCTCTATCAACAGGCTGTTGGATGCTTGATTTACTTATGCATTACTCGGCCAGATATTCATTTTGCTGTCTCACAGATGAGCAGGTTTATGCATTGCCCAGGAGTCACGCATTGGAAGGCAGTTAAGCACATCTTTCGCTACTTGAGTGGTACTCGGCTACTTGGGTTGTTTTATCCCAAGGGGGGATCACTACCGCTAGATTTGCATGCTTTTTCTGACTCAGATAGGGCTGGTTGCTATGACACTCGTGTGTCCACCAGTGGTTTTTGCTTCATGCTTGGTAGCTCATGTATATCTTGGTTGAGCAAGAAGCAGCCTACTATGGCCACTTCCAATTGTGAGGCTGATTATAGGACAGCTTCAACAGTGACTGTTGAGTGTGTGTGGCTCAGACGCCTTATGGCTGATTTGGGTGTTGGCCAGTCTTCTGCCACCACCATCTTCACTGACAGTCAGAGTGAATTGGAAGTTGCGAGGAACCCTGTATTCCATGCTCGCACTAAGCACATTGAGATGCATTATCACTATGTCAGGGAGAGGTTCTCTGCTAGGGAGATCAGCTTGGCATATGTGCCCATGCAGGAGAACATTGCAGACCTTTTCACGAAGGCTCTGCCTAGGGAGAAGTTTGAAGCTTTCCGCAAAGCTTTGGGCTTACTTCCTTTTGTGGAGTGATTTCCACATATCTTGGCACTTCCTTATACATGAGTGCCAGCTACTTGTTCACCCCATCACTCCCAGGGGGGATTTGTTGATATATTTAGGTAGTGATGTGTGTGAACACACTAGGACCGCCGGGGTACTTTTTTCCCTCTTTAGGAGGTTTTTTTCCTCCGGCTTGTATATACGCCTATTGCCCTAATGGGCTACTTATCTTTGTACATTCTCTAGTAATACATTTAGTATTGTGTGTTTGTGCTCCAAGCTTCTTCTTCTTCCTTGTGCTGTTCGTGTGCTTCCGCAGACGTCTAACTCCAACATAATTTAGGGCCATTTTGTGGGCCTATAATTGGAAACAAAGTAGCATCATGCATTGAACAATACACTTAATTATTACTACACCCAATTCAGAAGTATTACTACACTCAACTAAGAAGTATTAGAGATAGTCCCAACACTCAATTAAGAAGTAGCATCATGCATTAAAGAATACAATAGAGGCGTTTTCTCAAAAAGGGAGGATTTAGACCTGAATTCAATAGGATAGGTCCGAAATCCTACAGACCTTGTCTCTTTCAAAGTAGTTGCATCTTTCATGAAGCACTGATGAAGGACTTAGATACTTGATTCTTATATCAAAATGCGTTATTTTGACATAGATGTAATACGTATTTGATTCAAATAGACTTTGAATTCAATGGGGTTGATGCAAAAGCCTAAATATCCTGTCTCTTCAAAATTGTCTGTATCCTTTATGAAGGATTGACGAAGGATTATTTTGGTTTAGATGATTAATTCCAAGATAACCATGATTTTCTTTAAGTACATTTAGTACATAAAGCCTCTAGACGGACTTGAAAAGACCCTGATATATTTGCTTTCATTGTTGAAAAGACCATCACTTACTATGGAGATTTGTAAAATTATTCATAATTTTACAAATATCCATAGTCTAGAGAATGATATTTATATTTTTCGGGATTCTCTATATCCCTTAGATTACTATGAAAAGGTCTAGAGTTTATGAAACGGTCACATAATATATGATTATTGTACCTCAGGTACAGTAATCTATGAAAAGAATTCTTTATATCCCTTAGATTACTATACCTAAGGTACACTAATCATGCTCGCCTACAACACAAGCTTTGGTGTAATTTTAGAGAAACTTGAAAACGCTCAAATGGGATTTCTTAAAGTTCATGTTACATTTGCAACCTTCACAGCAAGCTAATGCACCACACAATTCAATCATCCATCGATTAAGTATGGCTTCTACAAGATATACCTTCATGGACACACTTCTATTAGGGGATGCTCTCCTCAAGCTCAAGATCGCATGGTCGTTCATGAGTTGGAGTATCAGTTATTGGAAGTGTTTCTCTGCCCCACACATTTAGTGCATCAATTATGATGTTGGACTTCAATAGTCATCCGGTGACATTGAGTGAAGTAGGAAACTATTGTAATAGATGTGGGACATTATATATGTTTTGAATCCATTGCACTCAATCTGCATACCACTTTTTTTTTTATATAAAGGAAGTTCGGCAATAGCCTACTCTCCCGGACTTGAGTTAAATTAAGAAACAAAGGTAGGTACAATAGAAGGGGACTAGTGCCCACGGGACCCCCCAAATCCCACAAAGCAGGGGAAGCTTGATTGCATCCTAGGTTGCATTACAGAGAAGGTTAATCACCCTCTCATCGCCCTCATGCGGGGCCCACTTGGGTTTGAGCTTGTTGTTGATCAAAAGGAGGACTTGATGGTGCCTGAAGGGGGGGGATTTCTTACTGTTAACGATCCTTTTGCCAAGGAGGAATAGTGATTTCTCAATCGACCACTCCCTGGGGGGATTGCCGAAGTTGAGAGCACACCTCTCCCGCCAAATTTTCCACAGGGCTTCCCCTCTGATGGCGTTCCAGAGTGTCGCCGAGCAGCCGATCGCTTCTCCCAAAAGGACTTGTTTCCAATTAAGCTGTTTTTGAAGTCTGATTTTCAATCCAACCGTCTGCCAGATTCTGTAGGAGTTGGGGCAAGTAAGGAAGATGTGTGGGACATCTTCGATAGCACGGTGGCAGCGTTTGCACCAAGGAGGGATCCCACAAAGTTTGCTAGCCTTATGGTTGGTCCAAATTCCCCGATGAAGAATTTGCCATAAGAGAACAGACTTCTTAATCTCTATAAGGGGGTGCCAGATACCCATGAATTTCATGTCCCACCGAAGCCGCGTCCAAGACAGGCACCACTTCTTGTTGAGGCTGAACTGGAGGTCAGCCGTTTCTTTGATGTTCGGGATTTTGAGTAGGCTATTTCCATTGTGCCATTTGAGACCAAGCGAGTTCGGTGTGTCGTGTCCCATGAGAAGGCGAGTCTTGTGACGATCCCAAGCGAGGCATCTGCTTTGCAAAGTGTTCCATTCTTCGTAGGAGATGTTTATGCGAGGGTCGATATCCTCAAAGTTGATCCAGCTGTTGGTGTCATGTTTCCAGAGGTGTTTCCATTTTTTGAATCCTTTGTTCCATAACTTCTTGGCGTTTTGAATGTTCCACGACTCCACACTCCTGATGCCATGTATCGGAAACCAGATAGAGTCGTTTTGTCTGATTCCGGCCGCCCACTTCCAGTCCTCACTAATTCTTGTGAAGCTTTTGACTTTATTCCAGCCCTTCCAAAGGGAGCACACGAGATTGGAGCCTTTCGGGAAGACGGGGATCGGGGAGAATAGCAGGGTCATGATGTCAAGGTTCTTCCAGTTCGGGAACCCCATGAGGGCCAACTCATTCTTGTTTCTGAAGATCAGCTTGGCCCACGATGCCTCCCTATTGCACCAAGCCTTAATCATCCATTTGGCTGCCAGCTTATTAGCCATACACCCAATGTCCAGGATTCCAAGCCCCCCACTATCTCTAGGGCTAGTGCATATGGCCCATTTGATTTTAGGCACCCCCCTTCTGTTATGATCGCCCGTCCAAAGAAAGTTTCTACAAATACTGTTCAGTTTGGACAGGCCTTGCTCATTCGGTCTCCAACAAGAAAGGAAATAGATGGTAGAAGAGAGGAGGAACGTGTTGATAACCATCGCACGTCCAGCTAGATTGATTTGCATACCTCTCCAGTAGTTAAGCTTGTTTTCGAGTTTGGCCAGCACCCAGTTCCATCGCTGCTCCATAGAGACGCCAAACCCCAAGGGGATTCCAAGAAGTCGAAAGATTTGGCTCTGCGGAATGATTTGACAGCCATGATCAATGAGAAGGCCAGGATGATGTCCCACAATAGCCCTAAAGGCGGTCTTAGAGTGATTGATTTTGGATCCAGAGGCCTCAGAAAAGGTAGCAAGACACCTCCAGAAAGTCTCCAGGCTGGTATTATCATTGTGAACGAACGCGTTCATATCATCGGCAAAAAGTCTCATGATGATTTGACTGTGGTCGTGAGGCAGCCGGAGGCCTTTGATATTGCCAGCCTCCACATGATGTGCCACAAGTCTGCTCAGCCCCTCAGTGGCGATGGCAAAAAGAAGGGGGGCCAGAGGGCACCCTTGTCTAATAGATCTTTTAAGATGGATCGCCTTCGAAAGTTTGCCGTTAACGTTAATTTGGGTCGTTGCGTTTCCGAGAAGGGTCGCGATCATCTTGGTGAATTTCTGACTACATCCGAGATCTTGGAGCGACTGCAGAATATAGTCCCATTCTAGCCTGTCGTAGGCTTTGTCAAAGTCGATCTTGAGGAAAACCACATCTTGATTAGATTCATTTGCAAATTGAATACCTTCCCAAATATCCATAATGGTTTCCAGGATAGACCTGCCTTTGATGAAGCCTTTTTGGTCCTCACTAAGCCAAGATCTCAGGTGGCACGAGAGTCTGTTGGCGATGACTTTGGCAATGATCTTGTATCCTGTTTGGAGCATCGTAATCGGCCGCCAGTTCTCGATTCTGTTCTTTTCCCCCTTCTTGTGTATCAACTTGATAATTCCATTATTTAGACAAGAAGGAAGAGCACCAAACTTTAGCGCTTCTTGCCAAACCATCCGAAGAGGGGTGGCAACCACCAGCTTGAAGGATTTAAAGAACTCGTTCGTGAGTCCGTCGGGTCCCGGGCTTTTACCGAGAGGGAGGGCATCAATGACCTCAATGATTTTTGATTCAGAGATTGGGGCATGAAGAAGGGAGTGGAGGTTGGGTGGTATTCTCCGGGGGGAAACCCTAGAAATGGCAGCCATACAGTCCCTTCTATGGTGGGAGAGGGGGTTCGAGGTTCCCAGGAGTCTCGTGAAGTGCCCTTCGATGATGCCAAAATTATCTTCTTCCGAATTGCATACATTGCCATGTGGATCTAGCAGTAGGGGAATCGATTCTCTGTTGTGTTTCCTTTTAAGGATACGGCACATCTCTTTGGTGGGTTTGTCAGCTTTGCCAGCCCACCACTCCTTGAAGAAGATTTGCAAGTTTTTCCTTTGTATTTCTTCCTCGTATCTCAACACTGCTCTGATTTTTCGGAGACCTTTCTGGGCTTGGTGTTTTCCCTTGTTCACTTCCTCCTCGAGCCGCCAGAGTCTGTGGTAAAGAGCTTCCCTGCGAGCCCGCCGCACAGTCTCGAGCATCTTCTTAGTTCTGATCATGATCTTACGAGACTTGTCGACCGCACATCTCTAGCACTTGGCTGGGGCCAAGCCCGAGGCGAACGCCACCTTCTACGCGTCGGCAATCTCTTGATGGACGGAGGGGAGAGAGAAGGTGGTTGCGTTGGCGTGGAACCACGGAGCCTTGCAGATCTTGTTGGAAGGTTGAAAGGTGATAACGATCGGGTAGTGATCAGAGATAGTGAGATCAGTGCGTTGCATGATGGTAGGGTGGCCCCATTGATGAGTAAAACTCTGAGAGATGTAGCATCTATCGAGTCTAGCTTTCCTCAGGTCCTCGCCCGCTTGGAGATTCGACCAAGAAAAGCCACTCAGGTCTTTGAATTCAACCAAATCCAAGCGGAGTTTGGTCATGTCCCACGTTTCTTTCTCCCGACAGTTGATGACCCTGCCCTTGCCCATCCATCTGTCCGTGGGGTCCTCCACCATGTTGAAGTCTCCACATATAAGTACGTTGTGGGGGAGCGAGTCTAAGGAGGCCCAAGTGTTCAGTCTCTCCAAATCCCCGTTAGGGGCGTACAGAGAAACCATAGTAACACAAAGAGGAGCACCAAAAGAAACAGCAATCCAACGGTGACTTACATCTTCAATGGAGTTCTCAAGCTTTTCAAACCAGAGTTGTTTAATACCGATAGCCGTTCCTCCAGACCCCCGCTGGTGCTTCGTTGGGATCCACACATGGGCCGAGGAGACCTGTCTGAGCCGTTTCTGGAGGTCTTCTCCGTCAATTTTAATCTCTTGAATACATATGAAGTCTGGGTTTAGGCTAATGTCACGAAGCCATTGGCCAATGATGGTCGCTCTTGAGGGGTCGGTTAGCCCTCTAGCATTTAGCGAGATGACAATCATTTCTGTATTGATCCCTCTTTGCGGGAGGGAGCTTTGTCCTTTCTTCTCTTGGCTTCATCTTTCTTTTTCGCTCGGATCGGATCCCGAGTTAGCAGTAGGTTCTTGTGGGGGCTTTTCCACGGTAACTCCATAGGTTGTTTTCCTTTGCGGGATGCCTCCTGCTGGGAAGAATAGGACACCGTTCTCAGCTCCGTTTCCGGAATAGTCGATCCGATGATGGAGCTTTCACTGTCCATGTTATCTTCGTTGCTAGTAGTAAAGCCTTCTTCTTTGCTTGTAGTGTAACCCTCTTGCAGGGTTTCTTTACTGTCAGGGATCTCCAGGCCTTTGACATCGGTGTCCTCCTCAAGTTGGTTCCCACCTGGGTAGTCAAACGCATTGATTTCCTTTTCCAGGTTGCAATACAAGTTGCTGGAGGGGGAAACAAACTTGTTGTTTCGTTCATAGGTTGCCCTAGGGCTTCTTTTCCTTCTTCTTCTGACTTCGATGAACCCGTCTGCATCAGCTTCTGGATTACGGGGGCCCTTGAACTCCTCTACTTTCGTCGAGTGATTCAATGCTCCATTGCTGTCTTGAGCATTTTTGGGGGCTTCTTGATTTGGCTTGCTTTTTCGTCTCAAAGGGCAATCTTTGATCCTGTGACCTTGTTGCCCACAGCGAAAGCACGCGTTGGGCAGGTTTTTGTAGCTGATGTCTTGCTCCCATACTTCCCCTTCGCCCAGGTCCAGTTTGATCTTCGATGGGAGTGGCAAACTGAGGTCAGCCTCGACACAGATTTGAGGGTGCCACCGGGCGTTGAACGAGTGTCTTGCTCCTTCATAAATGAGACCACCAATGTCCTCGCGTGAGGCCAACTTTCTATAGAGGGTGATCCTTAGATTCACTTACCTCAAACACCATGAGAGTCATTGTAGTTACGAAACGAATGGAAGTGATCATGGTCATTGTCATGGTAGTGATCATGAACATGATCATACTATGTTTATTGTAGATGAGCGCACAGGTATGGTAGCTCCATCTGCTGAATTACGAGATGACAACAGAGAGAGACAAAGCGAAAGTTTTGGATAAGCACCGCATGCGCTATGGCGGTGAATACATGCACAATTTCCCATTAGTTTTGATGTTTTTACATAAACATTGCCACATCATCAAATCTCGCCCTCAAACTCAAAAAGAGCTTGAATACAAAATGAAAGAAATACATATGTCCATACAAAATGAAATCAACATGAAATGAAATTCAAATACAAAAGCTTTCTAACTCCTAAAGCTTCTCTAAAGGAGATGAACTTGTCTTTGGGAAGAGCTTTGGTGAAGATATCTACCATTTGTTCTCTAGTGCGTATGTGAATCAGCTCCACTTCTCCTTTGATGACCTTGTCATGAAGAAAGTGATAATGAAGTTTGATGTGCTTCGATCTTGCATGATAAACTGGATTCTTTGATAACATTATGATGCTCAAATTGTGACAATAGATGACCACCTTTTCGTTGATGTAGAATCCCATGTCTTCAAGTAGGTAATTAATCCATGTTCTTTCACAAATGGCTTGTGTAATGCCTCTATATTTAGCTTCGGTACTTGACAAAGCAACAGTTGGTTGCTTCTTGCTACTCCAAGAAATGGTTGCACTTCCAAGTGAGAATGAAAATCCACTAGTTGACCTTCGATCTATAACATTTCTTGCCCAATCTGCATCTGTGTATGCATATATACATGGATAAACTTTTCTCTCATAAAGCAATCCAAAGTTGCATGTCTCACTGCATCCAAGTGCACTCTACATGGTTTATGCATAAACTGACTCACCAAACCAACTCCAAAACTCAAATCCGTTCTTGTCTTTGTTACATAAATCAAAATTCCAACCATCTTCCTATACACATTTGCATCATGCAAGTACTTCCCATCATCCATAAGCTTTGCATTAGCATCAAGTGGCATATCAACAGGTTTGCATGCACTCATACCAAATTTGTCAAGCATTTCCCGCATATATTTGTGTTGTATCATCCAAATTCCCTCTTGCATTGAAATTACTTCAATTCCAAAAAAATATTTCAGCTCTCCTAAATTTGACATCGAAAATCCAGATTTCAATTGCTTTCTCAAATCATCAATCCCCTTCTCATCATTGCCAGTAATGATCAAATCATCCACATAAATCACTAATAGAATCATTTCGCTTCCTTGACTCCATATAAATAGTGAATAATGTCCCATAGAGAGTGGCTTTTCCAAACTTTGTAATCTGCAAGAGCAAAATTTTGAACATTCCTTTTTATAAGAATGGCCAAAATCATCAGAATTAAGAGATCGAACAATCCATTTGGTAGCACGGTTAGAAGACATCTTAAGAGGACAAAATATACCAAGACCCCCTTCTTTTTTAGGCAAACAACAAACTTTCCAAGCAACTTTAGGAATCTTGTTGTAAACTAAGCTTCCTCCCCACAAGAACCTCCTGGAAAGACAAATAACCTAGTTAAAATGTTTTTTATTAGGAACCCAACATGATAGAACGTAAACTAGGGTTGGGAGAATATAATGGTTAAGAACAAAAACTCTATGAGAAAGAGAAGATTGACAACTATACCACAAGAACAAGTTTTTTCCTGAATTTATCCAAAACCCATTCCCATCTTTGATGACTACTCACTTGAAAACCCATAGGAATTCCAAGTATTCTGAACACTTCCCCATCTTTAATGATTTCACAACCAATGTTCTCAATGCAAGCACACACATGATTAGAGGAAGACTTAAAAGCCATTTTTTTATGATTAATGTTTGATCCACTAGCAATACAGAAGGTGTTGAGGCACTCTACGATAATATTGGCATAGTTTTCATCAACTTTAATGAGGATATTAGTATCATTAGCAAAGGTTTGAAGACATAGTTGCTTATCACTATCTGGCATAGAAATACCTTCAACTTTGTTACCCTCAATAGCATCGTTAATCAGCCACCCAAGGGCATCACTAGCTATGGAAAAGAGGAGGGGGGCTAAAGGGCAACCTTGTCTGATAGACCTTCTAAGTTTGAAATGAGGAGAAAGATTCCCATTTATAGCCACCCTTGAGTGGGCATTGCTAAAGAGGGTACTGATAGCTTTTATGAACCTTTTTCCAGCTCCTATGTCATGTAGAGATTGGAGCACAAAGTCCCATTCTATCCTATCATACACCTTGTCAAAGTCAATTTTGAAGAAATAAAAGCATTGGTTGGACTCATTGGTGTACTCAATACCTTCCCATAGAGAAATAATAGCATCAAGAATAAATCTACCTTTGATGAAGCCTTTTTGCTCAGGCAGGATGATGTCTTTCAAAAGAGGGTTGAGTCTCCTAACAAGGTCACTTCTTCTCTTAGCTCTAGAAGCTCTCTTGAGAAATTTATAGTGGTTAAAGAGAACTTGGATTTCTTTGATAGCTTTGGACCAAGCCACACAAGGGTTAGAAAATTTATTGAAGCAATGGGAGATGATGTTTTTGGACTTTTATATCACACAGGGGACATTGAGGTGAGACGGATCCAAATGCGGCCAAACCGATCTAGCATTAGGACAGTTATGCTTAAGGGAGACTCTAATAGGGAGGTGATCCGAAATGCACAAAGATGGGTCAATCTCAACTTTCGTGTCCCAAAATTGATGGGATAGAGCAAGGTTAGTGTAAGCATGGTCAATACGAGCCGCATAGAATTGGGGGCCTTTTTGCCTATAATTCCATGTGAAACCGATTTGGGAAGAGATATCAAGCAATTTATGTTTAGTAATGAGTCTAATCCACTCCTATCACTCTTGGCAAAAAATGAGAGTTCCTTTTTTATCAAATCTATCACTAATGGTAGTAACCATATTGAAGTCCCCAACAATAATAGGGGGCCAACCAGATGGGAGAGCTCTTCCAAACACAGAGTTCTCTGATGGGGACAGTTGAAAGCATGGAGACTGATCACTATGCAGTCAAAAGGTTTGCAAAAGGTAACACCAGCCCATTGATGAGAAGGGCTCTGGATTTTATCTTAGATAAAATGAATAATCGCATTGGCTACCCCAATAGCAGATCCCCCCTTTCCCTAAGGTGATCAGTGTACGACCAAGAATGCTTGTTAGAAACACTAACTAAATGACAATTCAACTTAGCTCCCGAGAGTTTAAGCTCCTAAATGCAAATAATGTTAGGCATCAAAGATAGGTCAAATATCCACTTGTTTATGCACTTAGTTGTAGTCAGATCAATGATCACTTTAATGTTAACAGAGATGATGCTAAGACTATTCATGGTAAACAAGAAGAAGGAAAAAAAAACCAGTCACCGAATACACAATCATTTCTTAGTGTTTCTAGTGAGCTCATTCAAAGACAGTGAGTTTTTCAAAATATCCTTCCTTTTGGTTTTCAATAGACTATCTTTCCTCTTTGTTCTAGAGATTTTTTGACCTGATAGTGCACAGTTCTCTTTCTAGCTAAGGTTCAGATCATCAACATCATTATCATGGCATTAGAGCCCATTGCTTTCTGCATCATCAATCTTTGCAAGTTTGTCAATGAACCTGCAGCCCTCATATGTCAAAAGATTATGTCTCCAGTCGAGAGCCATTAGTAGGAATTTTAGAATTAGCAGCAGAAATCATTGGGAGTTTCTTCCTGTTTCGAACAAATGTCCAACCTATTTTTGAATCCTTGAGGTCCTTGGTTGTAGGGACATAATCCTTCATGCCAACTCAATCAGCATACTCACTTGAGCTCATGGCTCCAAAAGGAAAAGCATTAAGAGCTTTAACTCTTTTATCTGTCACAGAAAGCTGATTAGAAACTTCTTCCAGTAACACATCAAAAGTATTAACCCACATTTTATCCTTTTGTTTTTGCTTGCTTGGTTTGAGCCTTTTTTTATAGGAGGAGCCAAAGGCCCTTTGTGGATGGGCTGATCATCTACTTTTTTAGCATTCATATTATTATTCAACTCTTTCAGTAAAGGACAATCTCTAACCCAATGACCTAACCTATTGCATTTAAAACAGGCATTTGGCAAGTTTATGTAGAGAACTTTTTGCTCATGCAACAGTCGTCCGTCAGTGTCATCAATTTTTTGAGAACCTTTGAGCGGTTTATTAATATCAATTTTGACAAACACCTGTGGATCCCATTTAGGATTAATGGAGCGCCTCGGCCGCTAACCTAGCACCTTACCTATGAGAGAGCATAGTCCTTCAATCCAGGGTTAAAAGTTGATAGGTAAGTCAGGAAATTCTATCCAAATAGGAACACGGGATGCTTTAGGACCACGAGGATTGAATCCCATAAATAATTTGAAGAAAGAACTTGCATATTTCTTATAATCCATTTTCCCTTTGTAATGACTCTAAGTGCATTGATCGAATCATCAAAGAAGAACAAAAAATATCCACTGGACAAATATTGAATTTTTCTAACCGTTAAGCCTCTACATTCCCAATTGGATTTAATCCAATGTTTCAAGACATCCATCAGAGCGTGGGGTGTGTGACAAAGGGCAATAATGACCCGCTCAGACAGCTGATTTTGCCACTGAGAAAACAAACCTTTGTCTATGATTAAGATTGCATCATCTTGAAAGCCAACACTTTTTTCTATACATAAATTTAGTTCTTCTGGACATTAAGCACCAAAGTACGTTTCATATTCATATACATACTTGAAATTCCGTAGCATCTTATAAACTGTTAGGTAAATTAAAAGGGTAAGTAAGGATACTCACAAAGAGTGCAAGAAGCCCTCTCTCCCCCAGACACGATAGGATTTTTTGTCTCGAAAATTAACAAGATCAAAAGCAAGTGGACTGCTTATGAAGGTCATGAAATGAAAAGCTCATTAACCTTATCTACAACTCTTTCTAAAACTTAAGTTTTCTATTGAATTTTGGCTATTATTATTGTTGGGCCTTTCGGCTGTCCCACCCTTGCTTTGTGGGATACATGTCCTTACGGCACTATGCCCCTTCACTGTACAATTTATTTTATATTTTATTTTATGCCTCTTCATTGTCGTCGATGACATTATGTTGCTCACATTGTCACAATAGATGACCACCTTTCCGTCGATATAAAATCCCATGTCTTCGAGTAGGTAATTACTCCTTGTTGCTTCACAAATCGCTTGTCTAATGCTTCTATATTCAGCTTCGGTACTTGACAAAGCGATAGTTTATTATTTATCGAAATATTACAAAGATGTGTAGACGAGAGTTTTCAATTCTAATCACAAAACGAGTTACTTATCTTATTATCCCCCACGTGAAGGGCCCATCTATTTTATAACATGTTCTCCCAAATTTAGTAGTTATAACATGTTCTCCCAAATTTAGTACCCACCGCATTACCTCGAATTTATCCAAATATGTTGCATGTTGCTATAAATCCTCGCAATGGGGATTTTTGTTTGTGTCGGTACCTCTATGTCTTCTACTCAAACGAATATTTCTCGTTGTCGTCTTATCCGTCCTTATCTTTGGCTCTTTACACGTTGAAGTCATGAATTTGATTAGAATGTAAAACATGTGTTACAAGCTTTCCTTCCATCACATCTTCCTTTTAGAGTACATGTCCTTCAATTATGATAAAGTGACTCAAGCTGAAAACAAAAAGGATCTCTCACTCAAATAGAAGTCCTTGTCTATTCTAATCCATGTACATTGTTCTCTCTCTCTCTGGTCGTCTTTTCTGATGAACATTACGACATGTGCGAAATTGTTTTTATGTACAACTCCTTTTTCATGTTTAAACCCTTGTCTTTCCCTTTTCGCAGAAATGACTTCCATTGTCCACTTCTGTGTTTAATTCGCCAATCAAAATATCAAAAAATGTCCCATTGTCCACTTCTCTCTTTACTTAACCTGCTGTATACTGAAAAGCAAGAGTGCATATCCAAATTCTTATATCTTCCTCAGATTGATATAATTTGTTGATATATTTAGGTAGTGATGTGTGTGAACACACTAGGACCGCTGGGGTACTTTTTTCCCTCTTTAGGAGGTTTTTTTCCCGAGCTTGTATATACGCCTATTGCCCTAATGGGCTACTTATCTTTGTACATTCTCTAGTAATACATTCAGTATTGTGTGTTTGTGCTCCAAGCATCTTCTTCTTCCTTGTGCTGTTTGTGTGCTTCCGCAGACATCTAACTCCAACAATTGGTATCAGAGCAGGTCGTCGCTTCATCTAGGGCGCCGTCGACACTCCTCCATTTGCAGTCTCAGAATCGCACGAATTTTGGTGAGCATACTCAACGTGTTTTCGAGATCAAAACCGCTTCGCTCTGTGGTGCCGAAATCGCAATCTAAGCTCGTTTCGGCCTCCGAATGCACTATCGTAGTGCTTGTGCAGGTATTTCATCTTTTTATGCCAAAGGTATATACCAGTTTCTGTTCGCGAGTTTAAGCGTCTCGAAGTCTGCTACAGGTGTAGCAAAACTCGTCTGGGCAGTTCTGTTCAACTTTTTGAGATACAATCAATTCTCTGCATCAAGGTATTTTAGTCACCGGCCATGGCTGAAAGTAGTGATGTATTCCCTATGTTGGTTGTTGAGGATAAGTTGGATGGTACCAACTACCCATTATGGGCTTATATGATGCGACATGTTTTGGTTGCAAAAGGATTGTGGAACATTGTGTAGGGTGTGGAAAGACGTCCTGTTACACGTGTAACGAGAAGTACTGCAAATACAGGTGTTGGAGCTGATGAAGATGGTGTCGAAGATGATATTCCGCAGATTCCTGTTCGTGCTGCTGTTTCTGTTGCACCTATTGCAAAGCAAATTTGTGGGGATGGCAGAGATGCCCAGGCACATGCATTGATAGCTTTGTCTGTCAAACGTGCCATTATTCCTCATATTTGCTCTTGCAGAACAGCTAGGGATGCTTGGGATACACTTACCACATTGTACCAAGCTAGGAATGAGGCTCGTGTTGCTTACCTCCGAAAAGAGTTGGAGAGTGAGCACATGAATGAAGGTGATTCTATGGACAGTTTCCTAACGAAGATCAAAGACTTGAAGGAACAATTGATTTCTACAGATGAGGTTATACCAGATAGCTCACTTGTGCAGACTGTTCTTAATGGTCTTCCTGATTCATATCAGAGTTTTGCTTCTACTCTTCGGTTGATGATGAAAGGCAATCCCAATGCCTTATCATTTAGGGAGTTAGTCTCTGTTCTGTTGCAAGAAGATCAGTCGAGGTAGAACAGGTCCATTATGCGTGTTGCAGATCAAGCTTTCCTGGCTAGTCAAAAGGGAAAAGGAAAATGGAGCTCTTCTACTAGTAAGCAGAAATCTGCAAATGCTACACATTCGAAGAACCAGGATAAAGATGAGAAGAAATCAGAAAAGTAGAAATTGTTTTGCAAGTACTGTAAAGGGAATGATCATATCATAAAGAACTGTCCAAAACTGGCTGCAAAAGAGGCAAAGAAAAAGGAGGCTGGAATGGTTGTTGCATAAGCCTCTACACCAAAAACAGAGCCTGCTAATCTTGTGCAGGAAGAAGAATGGGTGTTTACTACTGTTTGCAGTTTTGACCCATCTTCTCATGAGCAGTGCATGTCTACAGTGGACTCAAATGTTTGGTACTTTGCCAGTGGGGCGACCAAACATATTACCTCGCAGCGCAGTTTCTTCTCTTCACTAGAGCCTGCCCCTACAGGGAATACTGTCACATGCACCAACAACTCCTCTTATCCTGTTATGGGTGTTGGTAAGATCATTCTGACTACTGCTGATGGTAGTTCTTTCACCTTGTCAGATGCTTTATTTGTGCCAGGGATCAAGAAGAATCTGTTATCAGTTTCTGCATTAGCCAAGATTGGCTTGGTTGTGAAATTTGTTGATGACAGATGTACAGTTCATGATCTGTCAAATGGCGATGTTATTATTGCTTCTGGCATTTTATGTCGTGAGCACTATAAGCTCATAGACTATCAAAGATCTATGAATGATTCAGCATGTGGAGTTCATGATTCTCAGGCTATCTCAGATGCAAAGCTTTGGCATGCACGCTTTGGTCATCTGAATTTTGCTAGTTTGCTACGCCTGTAGAAATATGATATGGTGTCTTCTTTGCCCAAGCTTGAGACACCTAGAAAACATGTATGTGAAGGCTGTATTTTGGGCAAAAGGCAGCGTTCCTCGTTTCCAAAAGATGGTTCAGTTCAGGCTACACAGAAATTGCAGCTTGTACATAGTGATGTCTGTGGTCCTATGCAGACACCCTCTTTTGGGAATTACCTTTACTTTGTGACTTTCATTGATGATTTTTCCAGGCATGCATGGATATATCCACTCAAAGCAAATTCTGAAGTGTTCATGTGCTTTAAACAGTTTTTGCTTCTAACTGAAAATCTATCAGCATGTAAAATGGGCACCCTCCGTTCTGATCGAGGGGGGGAATATATGTCTTCTGATTTTAATGCATCTCTGGTTGAACATGGAATAAAACACCAGTGTACAGTGCCGTATACACCTCAAGAGAATGGAGTTGTTGAACGAAAGAACAGGTCACTCATGGAGATGGCGAGGTGCATGGTCAAGAGTCAGGCTTTACCACATAGTTTCTGGCTTGAGGCTGTCGTGTGTGCAGCATATGTACTGAACAGGTGTCCCACTAAAGCGCTGCAGTCTATCACTCCATATGAGGCTTGGCATGACCGCAAGCCATCTGTTGCTCATCTGCGTGTTTTTGGTTGTTTGGCATATGCATTAGTTCCTGAATAACATCGCAGAAAATTGGATGATAAGGCAGTAAAATGTATTTTTGTTGGGTACAGTTCTGAAAGTAAAGGCTATCGTTTGTATCATCCACAGACTAAATGCATTCTGGTTAGCCGTGATGTTGTCTTTGTGGAAGATGCTATTCAGCCATTACTTTCATGTACTAAGGAGACATCTGTTAGCTCCAAAGACATGTATGATACGTTGATGCCTCTTTTTACCAGTGGACAGTCTAGTGCTGGTCCTAATGAGGCAACTTCTCAGCCTTTGCAAGTTTCATATGATGATGTAGATCATTCTATTTTTTATGCAGATTTACATGATGCACTTGTTGATGAGAGAGCTGATATTGAGCAGCCAAAAACTATGCCAAAATGGCTAGTGCAGACTTTGCGTGACAGCAAATTAGATGCACCTTTGTCATATCCTACTCGTTCAGGCTCTCATAGTACCTCCTTTGCATCACATTGCTATGCTATGGCTGCATCTAGTCTCTGTGATGAGAATGAGCCTGTTTCTTTTGATGAAGCACAAAATTCAGAAAATTGGATGGCTGCTATGCAATCTGAATATGATGCTATAATGAAGAATGGTACATGGTCTTTATGTGACTTGCCTCCTGGCAAGAAGGCCATTGGCACTAAGTGGGTATACAAGCTGAAGCATAAACCTGATGGTACAGTTGACAGGTATAAGGCTAGGCTTGTTGCAAAGGGTTATGCGCAGGAAAGAGGCATTGATTTTGATGAGACCTTTGTACCTACATGCCGTATGACTACTGTTCGGAGTATTTGTGCACTTGTAGCCCATCATGGTTGGAATGTACATCAGTTGGACATTAAAACAACATTTTTGAATGGCGACTTGCATGAAGAAGTGTATGTTTTTTAGCCCCATGGCTTTGTGCAAAAAGGGCATGAAAATCAGGTGTGCAGGTTAAAGAAGGCATTATATGGTTTAAAGCAAGCACCACGTGCTTGGTATGAGAAGATACATGCCTATCTGGTTGCACATGGTTTTGTGAACAGTCCAACTGAAAGCACCTTATATGTTAAGCGTGCTAATGATGGGCTTCTGATCATTGTTGTCTATGTTGATGACATGCTGCTCACTGGTCTTATTGAGAAGCATATTGCTGATTTCAAGGCTGATTTGCATGCCTCATTTGAGATGTCTGATTTGGGGCATTTGCATCACTATTTGGGCATTCAGTTTATGCAAGTTGATGGTGGAATGGCGTTGTGTCAAACGAAATATATTGACACATTATTGCAGCGTTTTGGCCTTGAAGACTGTAAGCCTATTGCCACTCCTATGGAGACATGTTTACGATTGAGTCTTCATGATGCTGGAGATGCATTTGATGCTGTTCTCTATCAGCAGGCTGTTGGATGCTTGATTTACTTATGCATTACTCGGCTAGATATTCATTTTGCTGTCTCACAGATGAGCAGGTTTATGCATTGCCCAGGAGTCACGCATTGGAAGGCGGTGAAGCGCATCTTTCGCTACTTGAGTGGTAGTCGGCTACTTGGGTTGTTTTATCCCAAGGGGGGATCACTACCGCCAGATTTGCATGCTTTTTCTGACTCAAATAGGGCTGGTTGCTATGACACTCGTGTGTCCACCAGTGGTTTTTGCTTCATGCTTGGTAGCTCATGTATATCTTGGTTGAGCAAAAAGCAGCCTACTGTGGCCACTTCCAGTTGTGACGCTGAGTATAGGGCAGCTTTCACAGCGATTGTTGAGTGTGTGTGGCTCAGACGCCTTATGGCTGATTTGGGTGTTGGCTAGTCTTCTGCCACCACCATCTTCAGTGACAGTCAGAGTGCATTGGAAGTTGCGAGGAACCCTGTGTTCCATGCTCGCACTAAGCACATTGAGATGCATTATCACTATGTCAGGGAGAGGTTCTCTGCTGGGGAGATCAGCTTGGCATATGTGCCCACGCAGGAGAACATTGCAGACCTTTTCACGAAGGCTCTACCTAGGGAGAAGTTTGAAGCTTTCCGCAAAGCTTTGGGCTTACTTCCTTTTGTGGAGTGATTTCCACATAGCTTGGAACTTCCTTATACATGAGTGCCAGCTACTTGTTCACCGCATCACTCCTAGGGGGGATTTGTTGATATATTTAGGTAGTGATGTGTGTGAACACACTAGGACCGCCGGGGCACTTTTTTCCCTCTTTAGGAGGTTTTTTCCTCCGGCTTGTATATACGCCTATTGCCCTAATGGGCTACTTATCTTTGTACATTCTCTAGTAATACATTTAGTATTGTGTGTTTGTGCTCCAAGCTTCTTCTTCTTCCTTGTGCTGTTCGTGTGCTTCTGCAGACGTCTAACTCCAGCATAATTTAGGGCCGTTTTGTGGGCCTATAATTGTAATCAAAGTAGCATCATGCATTGAACAATACACTTAATTATTACTACACCCAATTCAGAAGTATTACTACACTCAACTAAGAAGTATTAGAGATAGTCCCAACACTCAATTAAGAAGTACCATCATGCATTAAAGAATACAATAGAGGCGTTTTCTCAAAAAGGGAGGATTTAGACCTGAATTCAATAGGATAGGTCCGAAATCCTACAGACCTTGTCTCTTTCAAAGTACTTGCATCTTTCATGAAGCACTGATGAAGGACTTAGATACTTGATTTTTATATCAAAATGCGTTATTTTGACATAGATGTAATACGTATTTGATTCAAACAAACTTTGAATTCAATGGGGTTGATGCAAAAGCCTAAATATCCTGTCTCTTCAAAATTGTCTGTATCCTTTATGAAGGATTGACGAAGGATTATTTTGGTTTAGATGATTAATTCCAAGATAACCATGATTTTCTTTAAGTACATTTAGTACATAAAGCCTCTAGACGGACTTGAAAAGACCCTCATATATTTGCTTTCATTGTTGAGAAGACCATCACTTACTATGGAGATTTGTAAAATTATTCATAATTTTACAAATATCCATAGTCTAGAGAATGATATTTATATTTTTCGGGATTCTCTATATCCCTTAGATTACTATGACTTCTACAAGATAGACCTTCATGGACACACTTCTATTAGGGGATGCTCTCCTCAAGCTCAAGATCGCATGGTCGTTTCATGAGTTGGAGTATCAGTTATTGGAAGTGTTTCTCTGCCCCACACATTTAGTGCATCAATTATGATGTTGGACTTCAATAGTCATCCGGTGACATTGAGTGAAGTAGGAAACTATTGTAATAGATGTGGGACATTATATATGTTTTGAATCCATTGCACTCAATCTGCATACCACTTTCTATAGACGGTGATCCTTAGATTCACTTACCTCAAACACCATGGGAGTCATTGTAGTTATGAAACGAATGGAAGTGATCATGGTCATTGTCATTGTAGTGATCATGAACTATGGCGGTGACTACATGCACAATTTCCCATTAGTTTTGATGTTTTTACATAAACATTGCCACATCATCAAATCTCCCCCTCAAACTCAAAAAGAGCTTGAATACAAAATGAAAGAAATACATATGTCCATACAAAATGAAATCAACATGAAATGAAATTCAAATACAAAAGCTTTCTAACTCCTAAAGCTTCTCTGAAGGAGATGAACTTGTCTTTGGGAAGAGCTTTGGTGAAGATATCTACCATTTGTTCTCTAGTGCGTATCTGAATCAGCTCCACTTCTCCTTTGATGACCTTCTCATGAAGAAAGTGATAATGAAGTTTGATGTGCTTCGATCTTGCATGATAAACTAGATTCTTTGATAACATTATGATGCTCAGATTGTTACAATAGATGACCACCTTTTCGTTGATGTAGAATCCCATGTCTTCAAGTAGGTAATTAATCCATGTTCTTTCACAAATGGCTTGTGTAATGCCTCTATATTTAGCCTCGGTACTTGACAAAGCAACAATTGGTTGCTTCTTGGTACTCCAAGAAATGGTTGCACTTCCAAGTGAGAATGAAAATCCACTAGTTGACCTTCGATCTATAACATTTCTTGCCCAATCTGCATCTGTGTATGCATATATACATGGCTAAACTTTTCTCTCATAAAGCAATCCAAAGTTGCATGTTCCTTTCACATATGGCAATATGTGTCTCACTGCATCCAAGTGCACTCTACATGGTTTATGCATAAACTGACTCACCAAACCAACTCCAAAACTCAAATCCGTTCTTGTCTTTGTTACATAAATCAAAATTCCAACCATCTTCCTATACACATTCGCATCATGCAAGTACTTCCCATCATCCATAAGCTTTGCATTAGCATCAAGTGGCATATCAACAGGTTTGCATGCACTCATACCAAATTTGTCAAGCATTTCCCGCATATATTTGTGTTGTATCATCCAAATTCCCTCTTGCATTGAAATTACTTCAATTCCAAAAAAATATTTCAGCTCTCCTAAATTTGACATCGAAAATCCAGATTTCAGTTGCTTTCTCAAATCATCATTCCCCTTCTCATCATTGCCAGTAATGATCAAATCATCCACATAAATCACTAATAGAATCATTTCGCTTCCTTGACTCCATATAAATAGTGAATAATGTCCCATAGAGAGTGGCTTTTCCAAACTTTGTAATCTGCAAGAGCAAAATTTTGAACATTCCTTTTTATAAGAATGGCCAAAATCATCAGAATTAAGAGATCGAACAATCCATTTGGTAGCACGGTTAGCAGACATCTTAAGAGGACAAAATATGCCAAGACCCCCTTCTTTTTTAGGCAAACAACAAACTTTCCAAGCAACTTTAGGAATCTTGTTGTAAACTAAGCTTCCTCCCCACAAGAACCTCCTGGAAAGACAAATAACCTAGTTAAAATGTTTTTTATTAGGAACCCAACATGATAGAACGTAAACTAGGGTTGGGAGAATATAATGGTTAAGAACAAAAACTCTATGAGAAAGAGAAGATTGACAACTATACCACAAGAACAAGTTTTTTCCTGAATTTATCCAAAACCCATTCCCATCTTTGATGACTACTCACTTGAAAACCCATAGGAATTCCAAGTATTCTGAACACTTCCCCATCTTTAATGATTTCACAACCAATGTTCTCAATGCAAGCACACACATGATTAGAGGAAGACTTAAAAGCCATTTTTTTATGATTAATGTTTGATCCACTAGCAATACAGAAGGTGTTGAGGCACTCTATGATAATATTGGCATAGTTTTCATCAACTTTAATGAGGATATTAGTATCATTAGCAAAGGTTTGAAGACATAGTTGCTTATCACTATCTGGCATAGAAATACCTTCAACTTTGTTACCCTCAATAGCATCGTTAATCAGCCACCCAAGGGCATCACTAGCTATGGAAAAGAGGAGGGGGGCTAAAGGGCAACCTTGTCTGATAGACCTTCTAAGTTTGAAATGAGGAGAGAGATTCCCATTTATAGCCACCCTTGAGTGGGCATTGCTAAAGAGGGTACTGATAGCTTTTATGAACCTTTTTCCAGCTCCTATGTCATGTAGAGATTGGAGCACAAAGTCCCATTCTATCCTATCATACACCTTGTCAAAGTCAATTTTGAAGAAATAAAAGCGTTGGTTGGACTCATTGGTGTACTCAATACCTTCCCATAGAGAAATAATAGCATCAAGAATAAATCTACCTTTGATGAAGCCTTTTTGCTCAGGCAGGATGATGTCTTTCATAAGAGGGTTGAGTCTCCTAGCAAGGGAATAGGCAAATATCTTATAGACAGATGATAGGCCTCTAGTTATTCGAGTCCTCTTTTGGTCCTTTTTTATGGATCAACTTTATCACTCCAGTGTTGATTTCAATAGGAAGAGTGCCTCTACTAATAGATTCATTCCAAATCGAGATAATAAAGGGAGTCAAGAAATCTTTTAAAGCAATGAAAAATTGATTAGGAATACCATCAAGGCCAGGAGTCTTGCAAGGTTTCAATTTACCTATGGTTTCTTTAATCTCGCCGGTAGTGAGGGGCAGGTCCAACATGGCAGCCATGCCAACAGGAATCGTTTTCTTTCTTTTAAGAGCCATGTAGGCCCTGGGTCCGCGGATGTCCTCCCCAACTTGGGAGAACAAGAGAAGACATCAGTAAAGAAGCGAGTATCCGCCTACAAGTTCTTCCCATCATTGACAGCAAAACCACCACACCTTTTCATAAGTAACGGAACAAAATCTTTATTTTTCTTCTTTTTCAACAAAGCAAACATACTGTTGTTAGGCTTGTGAAGATTCCTTGCCCAAAATTCTCTTGAAGCAGAAAGAATGCTCGTAGCTTCAATGTACTCTTCATACTTCAATCTCTCCTCAAAGGAAAAAATCAAACCCATTTTATCAAGGCTTTGAGAGGAACCGAGCAGGTCTATCTCCTTAACAAGGTCACTTCTTCTCTTAGCTCTAGAAGCTCTCTTGAGAAACTTATAGTGGTTAAAGAGAACTTGGATTTCTTTGATAGCTTTGGACCAAGCCACACAAGGGTTAGAAAATTTATTGAAGCGATGGGAGATGATGTTTTTGGACTTTTATATCACACAGGGGACATTGAGGTGAGACGGATCCAAATGCGGCCAAACCGATCTAGCATTAGGACAGTTATGCTTAAGGGAGACTCTAATAGGGAGGTGATCTGAAATGCACAAAGATGGGTCAATCTCAACTTTCGTGTCCCAAAATTGATGGGATAGAGCAAGGTTAATGTAAGCATGGTCAATACGAGCCGCATAGAATTGGGGGCCTTTTTGCCTATAATTCCATGTGAAACCGATTTGGGAAGAGATATCAAGCAATTTATGTTTAGTAATGAGTCTAATCCACTCCTATCACTCTTGGCCAAAAATGAGAGTTCCTTTTTTTATCAAATCTATCACGAATGGTAGTAACCATATTGAAGTCCCCAACAATAATAGGGGGCCAACCAGATGGGAGAGCTCTTCCAAACACAGAGTTCTCTGATGGGGACAGTTGAAAGCATGGAGACTGATCACTGTGCAGTCAAAAGGCTTGCAGAAGGTAACACCAGCCCATTGATGAGAAGGGCTCTGGATTTTATCTTAGATAAAATGAATAATCGCATTGGCTACCCCAATAGCAGATCCCACCTTTCCCTAAGGTGATCAGTGTACGACCAAGAATGCTTGTTAGAAACACTAACTAAATGACAATTCAACTTAGCTCCCGAGAGCTTAAGCTCCTAAATGCAAATAATGTTAGGCATCAAAGATAGGTCAAATATCCACTTGTTTATGCACTTAGTTGTAGTCAGATCAATGATCACTTTAATGTTAACAGAGATGATGCTAAGACTATTCATGGTAAACAAGAAGAAGGAAAAATAACCAGTCACCGAATACACAATCATTTCTTAGTGTTTCTAGTGAGCTCATTCAAAGACAGTGAGTTTTTCAAAATATCCTTCCTTTTGGTTTTCAATAGACTATCTTTCCTCTTTGTTCTAGAGATTTTTTGACCTGATAGTGCACAATTCTCTTTCTAGCTAAGGTTCAGATCATCAACATCATTATCATGGCATTAGAGCCCATTGATTTCTGCATCATCAATCTTTGCAAGTTTGTCAATGAACCTACAGCCCTCATATGTCAAAAGATTATGTCTCCAGTCGAGAGCCATTAGTAGGAATTTTAGAATTAGCAGCAGAAATCATTGGGAGTTTTTTCCTGTTTCGAACAAATTTCCAACCTATTTTTGAATCCTTGAGGTCCTTGGTTGTAGGGACATAATCCTTCATGCCAACCCAATCAGCATACTCACTTGAGCTCATGGCTCCAAAAGGAAAAGCATTAAGAGCTTTAAATCTTTTATCTGTCACAGAAAGCTGATTAGAAACTTCTTCTAGTAACACATCAAAAGTATTAACCCACATTTTATCCTTTTGTTTTTGCTTGCTTGGTTTGAGACTTTTTTTATAGGAGGAGCCAAAGGCCCTTTGTGGATGGGCTGATCATCTACCTTTTTAGCATTCATATTATTATTCAACTCTTTCAGTAAAGGACAATCTCTAACCCAATGACCTAACCTATTGCATTTAAAACAGGCATTTGGCAAGTTTATGTAGAGAACTTTTTGCTCATGCAAGAGTCGTCCGTCAGTGTCATCAATTTTTTGAGAACCTTTGAGCGATTTATTAATATCAATTTTGACAAACACCTGTGGATCCCATTTAGGATTAATGGAGCCCCTCAGCCGCTAACCTAGCACCTTACCTATGAGAGAGCATAGTCCTTCAATCCAAGGATAAAAGTTGATAGGTAAGTCAGGCAATTCTATCCAAATAGGAACACGGGATGCTTTAGGACCACGAGGATTGAATCCCGTAAACAATTTCAAGAAAGAACTTGGATATTTCTTATAATCCATTTTCCCTTTGTAATGACTCTAAGCGCATTGATCGAATCATCAAAGAAGAACAAAAAATATCCACTGGACAAATATTGAATTTTTCTAACCGTTAAGCCTCTACATTCCCAATTGGATTTAATCCAATGTTTCAAGACATCCATCGGAGCCTGGGGTGTGTGACAAAGGGCAATAATGACCCGCTCAGACAGCTGATTTTGCCACTGAGAAAACAAACCTTTGTCTATGATTAAGATTGCATCATCTTGAAAGCCAACACTTTTGTTCATTTCCTTAAAAAAACATTCAGGAGTGAAATGCATGGGAGATTTACCTTTGTCGACCTCTGCAGATGGCATAGGGAAACCAGAAGCAACCGCATGAGAACTCCTAGACAGTTTCATAAAATATATGGTACATCCATGGAAGCTAAAAAAATTCACTTAAAGCAAAAATTGCATAGCATGTGGCGAGGCAATAGATCCATAACTGGGTGTTGGATGCTCAACGGTCGTAGTTAAGCCTACGCTCGACTTTGCTATTGACGTCATGCAGCTTGATCATGTTTTCACTTGGATAGTCGTGCTCTCTCTGTCTCTCTCTCTCTCTCTCGGGGTTTGAGAGAGGTATTGTCCATGCTCTCCCCCTGTGGGGGGAGGGGAACTTGGGTTGATGGCTTCTAGTGGTCTACTGTGTGACATTGAAGGTGGACATTTCGCTTCACAAGTACCAAAAATGCCTATTGTTTCCTCTGAGGATGTGATTCCTACTAATGGCCAATATCGTCTTACTTTTCACCCCCTCGCAAGCACGAATGAGGAATACATCTATGGCAGAGCCGGCTTCTGTGGTAGAGCCGGCTCTGAGATGAGGGGCAATGAAATGTTCGACTCAATAGTTTTGACATGGGCTTCATCCCCCCAGGTAAGTTCTCATTCTCACGTTGTGCTGTTGTGGATTGAGCATGGTAAAATGTTTGCGGGCGTTCTTATGTCCCAAGCTTCCTTTGGTGTGCTAGCCTTCATAATATGTGGTATGAGGCTCGCAAAAATACATATCGAAATCCAATGGAGAAGCTTTCTAGACTTCTCCATCCATGTTTTGTATTTCTTTTGCTCTTCTATATTCGGGTTATCTGGCAACTCAAGACACTCGTCTTCTCCATTCACTAATCCCCAAAGTCCTTTTCCCATTAGGAAGTTCTCCATCTTATACAACCAAATGTGATAATTGTCTTTGTTCAGCTTATCGCCCACTATTTGTGCAATGCTATCAGCCATTCTTATGATTTAAGCACTTTTCTATACTATGGCAATCTTATGGCGAGACTTAGAAACCATTCGACAGCATTTTGGCTGTATCTCTTGATATATGCACCAAAAACTGAATGTTTGCAAGTAATCTCAATGGTTTTCATCTTGTTCTAAGCACTCCCTGCCTCCCTATGCATCTATATGCTCATTCATGACCTCTCGAAAAAAATTCCTGTAGAGTCTCCTTAGTCCAAAGTGTATATGAGCTAAATCAACTATAGTGAATCCACTCCAAAACCCAAACTCTAGGTAAAAGCATCAATAAGAACACGTAACATAAGCAAAACCTCTCTGACGGGAGGCCATAAAATCATACATCCATCCCGTGATCGATACACGAGGTCTTTGGACTATTTTCTCTTTGGTCTTCCACCTATATCACCAAAGTATCTCCATGAGACAAGAATACCCCAGTTAAAAACCTTAGCACATCCCTCAGTTTTTGTTTAGATTCAAGGTTTCTAGGAGGGTAATATAATCCTGACAAGGCGTTCCAATTAAGGACCCGCAAAAAGCATACATTCATCTGACAGCGTGTGAGTAATGTCCTTTTTAGGACCCACAAAAGTGTACATGACGTAACCTGCCACATGCAATCAAAATGAAACACTGAAGTCAAATATGTACCTGACAATGTATATAGAAGACCTCTCAATGATTTCATAATTTTTATTGCTTAGAAGCCTCACTTTTCTTTGTTTGAAAATAACTCTTTGTGAAAAGCTTTACGGATCATGGTAGCCAACTGAAGTAGCTGTAGTTATCTCATATGTTTCTCATATCTGAGCTCGCATGTAGAAAAAAAGGATCAAGAAAGGGCAACAGAAAGTTGTCAAACCGAAGACTGAGCTTCCAATGTAAGCAAAATGAATTGTTGCTGCATACGACGCTTAGAGGCTGAGCCGATCGGTTTAGGGTGTACTCTATGTTCTCTATGCCCGTAAGCTTCACCGAAAGAAGCAATTTAAAACTGAGGAATCCGGAAGCGGGGTTTCGTATCAAATAGTCACGCTGTCAAGGGAGGTGCTTGTTTGGTTGATGTTCGTGGTGCTCCAAATAATATGCTCTATGCTTCTGATAGGAATAGACACCTCTGCTGTGTTGATCAAATGGATCTTTGCAGAGCTTTTCTGCAACCAATTAGTGTTCTCCTATAGTAAGTTATGCATGCGATCATTTTCCAGACTTCGTCCCTCCTTTCACCAGCTCATCGGAATTCAACTTCTGTTGCGACCCATGTGGGATCTCCTTTTGCGGGCTTCATAAACATGTAGTTACTGTGAAGACTCCTTTTGCAAAAGTCAGCTCTGATACCACCTTACCTTGTAGATGAGCGCACAGCTATGGCAGCTCCATGTGCTGAATTACGAGATGACAACAGAGAGAGAGAGAGAGACAGAGTGACTATTTGATTATGATTTTAGTTTCTATTATAATTAGGATCATGGTCTTGTGGGAGACCATGATCGGTCATGATTATCAACATTTACAAGTATCATTGTCATGCGGGACATCATGATCGCTCATGATTATTGTCATTTACACAGAAATGAGTATCCTTGTGGTGATGGTTGGGCTGATGATTATGGTTGTAGCTAAGATCACGCATGGACAATTCTTTGTATGTTATAGGTTCTTACCTCACAAATTGAGCTATGTGCAATCATGGTCATGGATGTAATCCATATTTTTTCAGTGGTCATGGTCGTGGCTATGGCCGTGCTCGTGGTCAAGGTTGTGGTCATGCTTGTGGCCTTTCGCATGCCATTAAAGGTCATAAGCAAGTTCTTTTCTTTGACTTGCATCCTGCAGGAAAAGAATGAAGTTGAATGAGAATAACATGTTGTACTTACATTGTCTGATATGTTAGAGAGTAAAATAGACAAAGAGAAAAATGACAGACGTAGACAGACAGATGCACACACAGAACCAAGAGATTCGCTTCCATGCAAAACATTTACATCATTGCTTACACATTGTGTGCTCAAACAAAGGATCACGTTTTAGTGCATGTGATATATAAAGCGTTATATATATATATATGTGTGTGTCTATATATATATGCAGAGAGAGAGAGAGAGACAGAGCGAAAGAGAGAGAATTTGTATGTCTATGAGATGTAAAAGTAGAGGCAGTCCTATTTGGTAGATTGCATCTTAGATTGAAGATCTCAAGAAATGGACCATCAACATAAACCCATATGCCTTTAAACTACCATCCAAACATTGTGTACTTATACAACGATCATTGCATGTAGGACAATGGACAATGGAAGACTACGGACCATCAATATAAACTCGTATGCCTTTAAACAACCATTCAAACTCGTACTTATGAATGGCTGGAACGAGACTATTTTTTGCAATCTCTTAAAGACCTTGGATGTAGTCAGAAATTCACCAAGATGATCTCGACCCTTCTGGGAAACACATCAACGCAAGTTAATGTTAATGGCCAACTGTTGAAGGTGATCAAACTAAAAAGATTGATTAGACAAGGGTGCCCATTGGCTCCCTTTCTCTTTGTCATTGCCACGGAAGGGCTTAGCCGGCTGGTGGTTCAACAGGTGGAAGCGGGCAATATCAAAGGCCTCTGATTGCCTCGTGACGACGGCAAGATCACCATGAGACTATTTGTCGATGATATGAATGCATTTCTCCACAATGATAGTTCCAGCCTGAAGATATTTACGAGGTGCTTGGATACCTTTTGTGAAGCCTCTAGATCCAAAATCAACCACTCTAGGACCGTTTTTAGAGCTATTGTCGAGATCCAACCTAACCGTATCTTTGATCATGGTTGTCAACTCATTCCTCAGGGCCAAATTTTTTGGCTTCTTGGGATTCCCTTGGGTTTTGGTATCTCGATCGAGCAACGGTGGAACTGGGTCTTGGCCAGACTTGAAAGCAAGCTAAACTATTGGAGAGGTATGCATATCAAATGTTGCTGGTCATGCAATGGTTATCAACACATTCCTCATTTTGTCGACCATTTATTTCCTCTCTTGTTGGAGATCAAAAGAGCAAGAGCTATCCAAACTAGAAAGAATTTGCAAAAACGTCCTTTGCACATGCAACCACAATAGGAGGGGAGTGCCCAAAATCAAGTTATCCATCTGCTCTAGCCAAAAAGAGAGTGCGGGCCTTGGCATTCTAGACATTGGGTACATGGCTAACAAACTTGTGGAAAAATGGATGATTAAGGTGTGGTGCAATGGGGAGACCTCATGGGCCAAGTTGGTCTTCAGAAACAAGAATGCTGACTTTCGTAGGATTCCCAAATTGGAAGAATCTTGACATTCTGATGCTCTTGTTTTCCTTGATCCCAGTCTTCTTGAAAGGCTCTAGATCTTGTGTGATCCCAAACGAAGGGTTGGAATAAAGTCAAAAGCTCCACAAGATTGATTGAAGATTGGAAGTGGACAAGCGGTATCAGACAAAACGACTCTATCTGGTTCTGATCCATGGCATATGGATTGTGCAATCTTGTAACATTCAAAACACCAAGAGGCTATGGAACAAAGGCTTCAAAAAATCGAAACATCTCTAGAAACAAGACCAACTAGTGGATCAACTTTGAGGATATTGACCCTAGCGTCAACACCACCTATGAAGAATTGAACACTTTGCAAAGCAGACATCTTGCCTGTGACTAGTCTAAAGTTTGTTTTCTCATGGGACATGACACACCGAGCCTGCTTGGTGTCAGATGGCACAATGGTAATTGCCTAACAAAAATCTTGAACATCAAAGAAATCATAAATTACAAGGTTAACCTCAACAAGAAGTGGTGCCTGTCATGGATGCAACTGCGGTGGGACATGAAGTTCATGGCTATCTGGCACCCTCTCATAGAAATAAAAAATTATGTTCTCTTATGGCAAATTCTTCATCGTGCTATCTAGACCAACCTCAAGGCTAGCAAAATATGTGGGGTGCCTCCCTGGTGCAAGCACTGCTACCGGTCCATCGAAGATGTTTCTCATATCTTCTATACTTGTCCCAACTCCAACAAGCTTGAGCAGATTGTTAGAAAGAAAATTAGACTTCAGAAACCTATCAATTGGAAACAAGGTGCGATCAACTCATGCAAATAAACCATATGACATAGTTGCAATATAAATCGATGCTCCTCAAGCAATTCATGCTAGAGGACATAGACAAAGTGACTTGTAGGTCCTTCCTGAGGTGGGTTTATATGCCCCAAGATCAACCGATTCTAGAGATCAAAAGAGAGTTTGAGCAAAAATTTGATGATCTTTCTGAGCACGATAAGAGGTGCATGTCATGAAAGGGTGTCGTTGTTTCTTCGAACAATTGATGTTAAAGCCCAAGAAGAACTAATTACACTTCTGCAAGATATAGACTCCGACTCGGGGCTCACAAATGATTGGATGCTCTTCCATGAAGCTCTAAGGAGATACGTGAAGAAACAACAAAAAATTGAGAATTTTCTAAATGATTGGAGAACTGATCTTCAAGCAGATGAAAATTATAACGAGGCTCCAAGCATTTTACCGATTGTGGATAATGTTTAAGTCCATGAAGTTGTAGAGACCCCACTTGGGCATGAAGTAGATATGCATGGGCTTGACATACATACTGATGATGGGAAATATGAAGAAACTTCTAAAGGTACGATTGATATAACCTCTAAGGTTACAAGGTACCAAGAGCATGTAGACTTCTCTACAATGATCACATCTTCAAGTGTTGTATATGCACAAACTTTGATGATGGAAGGAGCGAAGGATCATGCGGAAGCCAATCAAAATCAAATCAAACAAAAAACAAATACAAACCAAAACGAAATTCAACAAAAATCAACAAGAAAACAAGATGAGGCTTCTCTTGTTTTGCTAAACTCCTCACATCCATTGGAGGATAAACAAACAAATCAAGAAACAACTCATGATACAAATAAAGAGTTAGAGAAATCTACAACATGTAAAGGTGATCAAATGGAGATAAGAGATGAAATACATATAGAGAATCTAATGAATATGTGTGTAGATCAAGAACAAGATAGTTCCTTAAATAATGAAATCAAGCGATATTTAAGGAATTATTTGATGCCATTTGAGAACAAAACATCTCTTCAAGCATACGATTCAAATATGAATTGTGACCAAATGATTGATTTGTATGAAGAGAATGCAAATGAGCATGATGCTAACAAGGAGGGCATGCCAAAGATGAGTCTTCTAGGGATTGAGATGTATGCTGACAAAGAAGATCATGATGTCAGACCTGAGGAAAGAGTAGTTGGAGAACAAGTCCATGATATGCATTTGGTTGATACCACATTAGACTTATGTTCAAGAATGCATGACAATAATCTTGTTCTTAAGAAAGAGGATAAGCTATTGGCTAGATTTCATAGTAAAGAAATGTATGCAAGTAAGGCCACACTCTATGAAGAGGTGCATTCGGATGGGAATGATGATTGTGATGAGCTAAATCCATTTTCTAAAGAGCTCCGATATGAGGAGATAGATGTGATGTTCATTGAAATGTATGAAAGATGTTCTGATAGCAGGTTACCTACTGAGGATAAATGTGAAAGAATTGAATCAAATGACTACATTGATGAAGATGGATACAAATACTATCCGACAAATGGAGATGTAATTGACTCAAAATGAATGTGCTAAGATGTTTAGACATGATGAAATGTTTGAGCAAGAATAGTTGATCGAGGAAATGTATGAAGAATGTGGTCTAAGTACATCTTCTGAAGAGAATGAGCAATAATCTAGTGATGTTGAACACTTGAGTGATCTGCGTTTTGAAGAAGTTGATGAAACAAGTGTGAAGGCTTTCCACAAAGAGGAAGATGGGTCACTGGACATTGATTCTTCACTAGTTGAGGAAATTCTCACTAGTACTCCTCAAGAAGTAGGAGGGAGTGAGAGAGATGAGGTTGATGTAGAGGACAATAAAAAATATGATGAATTTTCTCTCAAGCTTAATCTTTTGCACGATGAAGAGTTGAATGTGTGTGAAAAGGTGTCTAATGATGATGAGTGTGATGAATGTTTGAGTTTGATTGATTGTGGAGAGTTTTTTTCAATGGGTATGCATGAAAATCTATTAGCTCAAGATGAATTTATTGATTTCATGTATGCTAGTTTGGGTTTGCATGATTTTGATTGTGAACAGATAGATGATTTGAATGAAGCATCTTCACAAAGTGAATGTATGTTGGATGAAATTCAAATCAAACAAATGCACCTAGTATTCAAATGAATGAATTTTTTTCAAATAATGATATTGAATATGATGATTCTGATATCTCTTATGAGTTCATGAGTATAGGTGCAGAGGATCGGGAACCAATTGAAGATCTTGAGTTTAATTGGATCATACGAAAGGCAACGACTTTCGAGTTGCTAGTTCATGTTTTACTGCAGATAGATATTCATGAAGTTCTTTCATGGATTGCATGTGTATATATATGGTTATTTGGATTTAATGATTCTCATCTTGTGATTAGTTTTATGAGTGTAGGAAACGATTAAGCAAAGACAATGGAGATGACAGACAAAGTGCGAAGTTCAGAAAGCCTTTTTCATTAGCTTTCTTCCTTTTGTCTTTAGGATTCTCTAAGTATCACCTAGACTTAGAGTCATCATAAAGTGGATAATTTTGCAAGCATCCATGTTTTCTTGCTCATCAAGATGGTAAGAAAATTGAATGCTTGATTTCGATGTGCGTACTTTTAATAAGCAATACATCATGTATACTTAATGTAACTCAGGTATTGCCCATGAAAGGAATGGACTAATTAGCGAGTTGCAAGATAGCTAGAATATCGCTGCAACTAACTAGTTTTCCTTCTTTTCTAATGTCTATCTTGAGCATTTAAAATTAAGTTACTATTATGAAAGTACTCATTCATCTACTTAACAAATAATCAGCCATTTCCATATGCAAATGCATGTGCTTTGCATGCAAATGCATGTGAGTGCATGCATGTGTTGACATTTTTTTTTCTTCATGCATCAAAATTAATTCAAACAGTCCTTGAGCTTGCTTTGCATGCATCCATGCACAAACATTCTACTTGCTATCTTTCAAAAAGATATAACCATGCATGTGCACAAACTTGAGTGTATCTAATATCTTTTTCAGGTAATAAGAAAGTTTATGTTGTGCATAAAAAATTCTTTTCGAAGGAAAATGCAAAGGAGAAATGCACCAACATTCTTTCATTTCCATGCATCTAAGTAGGATAATAACTTTAGAAAAGTTTCCTTAGATCCTTGAGCACTTTCTAATGAACACTCTTATTTGATTTTATCCCAAGACATGATCAAAATCAAATAAATCTAAATGGAACTTACACTAATTGAACTTTTGAAGTTCAAAAGATAGTTGTTATATTCCATTACTGGCATCCCTAGTAAGGATGCAAAGTGCCAAGAAAAACTATAAAACTCTTGTAATTTATCACTTGCTTCCATCCCAAGGAGTGATAGAAATAAAAGATTGAACATTAGCATCAATTGAACTTTGACATTCAATATGTGGATGTTGGGTTCCATGATTTCATCTTGGGTAATGATGCAACTTGCTAAGCAAACTTGGAAACTTTGAAAGGACTCTTCCTTTCATAAGGATTAGAGAGTTTTGGTTTCATTTAAGCTAATTGAAGCTTCAAGAGGAAGCCTAAGGAAGCGATCTTTAGAAAATGAGAAAGTTCCTAAAGAAATGAATCATACTCTAAGCTTTTCTTTTAGGAATACAAAGTTCCAAGCAATGGATCTCCAATCTATGCACATTTCCTAAACAAGCTCTCAAGTTCAAATATTATGTTAAGACAAGTACACGAAGATGTGTTCATCATAATATTATTATTCATTGATTCAATCAGTATAAGATGCTTGTATTTTAAACAAAACAATCATAATGTATTGTCAAAATATGTTTAGAGTACTCTAGTAACATCTAAAGACAATAATAAAGAATTTCATTTCAAACACAAGACAGGAATCAATATCACATAAATGTGGGTTCAAGCCAAACTTTCATATTGTAATGGGAAACCATATCCTAAAGGTGATATTTATCCTCTAGTTTGATACTCAGGAAATGAACACAACTACATCAATAAAGCTTCTGGATATTGTTTGAAAGTCTAAGAATTTCTTTCAAATATCCTTCCAGCATTGCAAAAGATTCCACGATGACTCATTTGCTTAGGTTATTTGATTCCCTAGAATGAATCTCAAGTCCTTGAAGAATAACATTCTCCCTACTAGTTGAGAATGAAATTCTTCAAACTCGTTAGACAACAAGTAGTTCCCTAGAAGTTCCAAACCACTAGTAGTGGTGCTTAAGTCCAATGGTTGATATCACCTAAAGGTATATCAATATTGATAAGATTCTTAGCTTTAAAATCTGAAAGGCATTAGTACATGCTTGGACTTGAGTTAGGAAAAGATCTCTTAAATCCCATCGGTAAGCCAAGAAGCTTTTGATAGTTCAAAGAGATCTTAAAAATAAAGACAAAGTCTTTATTTTTGTCACAAGGTCAACAAGACTTGATCAAGCTTGGCAAGGTTTTTCCAAGAAATTGCGATTGGAACTACTCTGAAGTTTGCCCAAGTTTTGGCAATCAAATTCCTTTTGGGAAATTTTTCACTCAAGTTCCATTTATCCAATGGAAAAGTGTGAAAAGACTAAGCTATTCCAAGCCTGAACAGAAGAAATATTCCAAGTATGTAGTCCACAATTGTGTCAATAGTAATTAAGTATGTGGAAGGTACAATGTAAAGTTTACCTATACTTAAAAGGATTTCTTAAGGTGAAATCCAAAAGAATGAGCAAATACTTAGACTTAAAGTGATAGAGAGATTCCTATAAACCCCCTAGGGTAGCTACTTAAATCTTTAGTAACAAACGAATCTAAAGACAAGAAGTAAAAAGCTCTTGTTGCTACAAATTGGTCAAGTATAACCAATTAGACTTGAATTTAAGAAACTCAAGAACTTAGAATTATAATTTTTTTTCTTTTGAAAATCCTAGAAAAGAAGGATAGATGTTTTATCCAAAGGTATTCAAGTTTCCAAGGCAAAGCATGAGATTGGAAAATGATCTAGTGAAGGAATCAAAACCTCGAATATCAAGTAAGATGTAATACTTGAAACTTCAAAATTCTTTTTGAAGTAAGAAGGTAATCTATAAGGATATTTTATACTTTAGGATAATTATCACTCAAACATCAATGTGAATATAAAATAGGGTGGTATGGGACACCAGATTTTATACTCGGATTGATATAGAAAGATGGTATGGGACATCAGGCCATGGATCATAGTTATCTTTTAGTCCTAGAATGAATCTTGAATGTAGATTTGATTCTCAAGGGAATCAGAACTTCAAAGAAGGAGTTTAATTCAAGGAGAATAAAAGTTGGATCGCAAGATACTTCAAGATCAAGTAAGTAAGAAGATATGAGGTAAGTAACTTCTAAGCTCTTCTTTTTCAAATAGGAAAAATATTTATTCCTATTTTATGGAACATTTCAAGGTAAAGTGTTGTTGATTCATAAATATTCGATAAATTTCTAAAGAAAGTTGGGACATCAGACTGTGGATCATAATTATCTATTAGTCCTAGAATGAATCTTGAATGTAGATTTGATTCTCAAGGGAATTAGAACTTCAAAGAAGGAGTTTAATTCAAGGAGAATAAAAGTTGGATCGCAAGATACTTCAAGATCAAGTAAGTAAGAAGATATGAAGTAAGTGACTTCTAAGCTCTTCTTTTTCAAATAGGAAAAATACTTATTCCTATTTTATGGAACACTTCAAGGTAAAGTGTTGTTGATTCAGAAATATTCGATAAAATTCTAAAGAAAGTCAGATTTTGACATTGAAATGATCCTTTCAACTAAGGAATATATTGACTAAGTCAAGCACCAAGTTCCTAATGTAACTTGGAGAATTCAATGTTTTGCATCAAAGTAATCGACAAGAATTGTATTCACAGTAAGGATTCATAAAGATTGAATATAAGCATGAACTTAGTCCCAAGTGAAGAATTACTTGAGTAAAAAACTCATCAATAGAACATCAATAGATTGACACACTAGTGTTATATACCACGCTAGTATCTTGTGGTTGGATGATGTCTAGACCATAGAACATCTATTTAGGATGTTTAATTTAGTTATCTTGTTTCAACTGGCTAACCCTAGAGTTTTTGTTAAAAGAATTAGGTACCATATCTCAATCAAATCGAAAAGATTAGAAAGCAAAAAGAAAGAACTAAAACTCTCTATAACCTATTCAACCTTCAAAGAGATACTTGAATATGCTATGAGTCAAAGTCTAGGTGACTCAAGTCTTCAACTTCTCAAAGATCTATTTCAACAAGGTATTGAAGCATTCTATCTTTAAGAGGAAAGAACTAGACTCTCAAAAAGATTCATAGAGTAAATCTTACACAAGAAAGTGTAATATCTCATTCAAAGTTCGTCTTTAGGATTCTCTAAGTATCACCTAGACTTAGAGTCATCATAAAGTGGATAAGTTTCCAAGCATCCATGTTTTCTTGCTAATCAAATTGGAAAGAAAATTGAATTCTTGACTTTCGATGTCTGTACTTTTAATAAGCAATACATCATATATACTTAATGTAACTCAGGTATTGCCTAGGAAAGGATGGACTAATTACCAAGTTGCAAGACAACTAGAATATCGCTGCAACTAACTAGTTTTTCTTCTTTTGTAATGTCTATCTTGAGCATTCAAAATCAAGCTACTATTAGGGAAATACTCATTCATCTACTTAACAAAAATCAAGCATTTCCATATGCAACTGCATGTGAGTGCATGCATGTATTGGCATTTTTTTTGTTCATGCATCAAAATTAACTCAAGCAGTCCTTGAGCTTGCTATGCATGCATCCATGCACAAGCATTCTACTTGACACCTTCCAAAAAGATATAACCATGAATATGCAAAAACTTGAGTGTATCCAATATCTTTTTCAGGCAATAAGAAAGTTTATGTTGTGCATAACATTCTTTTGGAAGGAAAAATGAAAAGGAGAAATACACCAACATTCTTTCATTTCCATGCATCTAAGTAGGATAATAACTTGAGAAGAGGAAATCCTTAGATCCTTGAGCACTTTCTAATGAGCACTCTTATTTGATTTTATCCCAACAAAACAATGGGAAGTAATTGATCCCATCATTCAAGAGAGTCATGAATTAACTTCTTTAACATGGTAAGTAGGGTTCTTTTGGTGCTTTCTACTAATTCATTAGCTCGAGGGTAATATGGGGTATTGTATTTATGAAGAATATTAAAGTCATTTGTGAGAGCAGTAATCAGGTCATTCACAATGTGAGTACCATGGTTACAAACAATTTCCAAGGGCAAGCCAAACCTTAGAAAAACCTCACTAGTGAGAGAACATGCTACCACTATAATTGTGGTAGTTTTCACTACCCAAGATTTGGGGCCAACGAGTGGCATAATAAATGCAAGTTAAACTATAGAGGTTGTTAGTAGATACCATTGGTGGTGTAATCGGATTGATAAAATGAAAGCCCCATTTTTGAAAGGGTTCTAATGACATAACATGTTGTAAAGGAAAGCATGTATGTGGGAGGGTTTGATGAGTGCACTGACAAGCTTCACATGATCAAACATACTGATGGGTATCACTGTGCATGGTAGACCACCACGGTCTACTCTATAGAAGGTTTTTTATGGTGAGCTCAGCCAAAAAGTGGCCGGTCATCGAATGAGTGTGTGCAAGAACAAGAACAAAGGGAAGTTCATGAGTGTGAATACATGCTCTACAGAAGCTTTTTATGGTCAAATCAACCAAAATGTGTCTGGTTGTCAGGTGAGTGTGTGCAAGAACAAGAGCAGAGGGAATTTCATGAGTAGGAATATACTAGATCTAAGCATTGGACTGATTGTAGTAATATACCTAGACAACAATGATCCGAAAGTAGCAACTGTAAAGGCTAGTTTTTGTTGTGCAAAGATGGAGAAGTGTTCTAATGGACAACCAATGGTTAAAAAGGTAAGGATTCATCATACTAAGAAGTAGATAAGTCCAAGGAAATGGAAAGACAGCTGGGTTGAGATGTATAGATAACAAAAAAGAGTCATCTGCACCAAGAGAAGCTTCAGTGGAGTCCAATCGGCACAAGAAATATACAATTGCATGAGATGAGCCGAGATGATGAATAATGTCATACTCAAATTCCTAAAGTAATAATACCCAACAAGCAAGTTTTCCCCTAAAGTTTGCTCATGAACAAGGTAACTAAGGGCTCAGTTATCACATGAAAAGTGATTTTTTCTTTCTAATAGGTAATGAAAAAAAATCTTAATAAAATATATGAGGCCTAAACATTTCACGTTCTATAACTGAATAATTATGCTCAGCTCAAGCCAAGCCACAATTTGCATAATAGACCACTGTGGTAATGATTGTGGCCATGCACCATCATCATGGAGTAATTAAAGGTTAGTGTGGAATTATCAACCTTGAGGATGCTCAAACATTGGTCTATAACAAGTAAAGAAAATAAACGATAAAGGAAGGAAATGAAGCTTTCAAATTAAAAGATGGCTCATGAAGGTAATTCAAAGGGTTCAACTATAGGCAAATGAAGGAGATGAAGAAGATGTACAAGGAGCAACAAATAGATTCAAATTTGGATAGTTTTTAACCATCCAAACCTTATGTAAAAGATCATATAGAAACTACACTTGTGTTTGTTTGTAAAGGGAAAATGAAGAGATTTGATTGGTCCATCTAATTCAACCATGGATAAAATGGTCTTTTTTTCCTATAAAAGAACAAGTTCATTCATATGTTATTTTCTTCCCTACATTTGAGAGTTTGCATGCTTAGAGCAAATTGAGAACCTGTGAGCCTATACCCTTGAGCTAACGCTTGAGAAACCATTTAAGAGAAACCTCTTATGGATCTTTTGATTCCATTTTGATTAGCAATATAGCCTTCATCTTTACGCATAAATGATATTGTTTTGAGAGTTCATGACGATGGTGATTTCGAGTTGATGTGTGATGATCTTCTTCAACAAACTCGCTGGAATTCAATAAAAACGTTCATACAAAATCAACCTAGATTGTGAGTTTTAAATTGAAGTATTGAAGGTAACATTCTATCATTCTATCTAAGTTTATTATACCTCAAAACTTTGCTCGAATTAAAGCTTGCTGATATCAAAGTTTCTTTTGTTTGGCCCAAAATCTTTTCTTTGAAAACCAAGTGTTGCTCAAAGTTGAAGCAAGATGATGTTAACATAAGATGATAGAAGAGGAGCATCGAACATTGCACAAGATAATTTTTGTTTCCTCTCCGGAATAGGGAAAATTTGCTGACGTTTGCCTTAAAAGAACTTCTTTAGAAGATTTCTATTTTTTGTCCCCTCTTCGAAATAGGGAAAATCTGTTTGTGTATGCCTTACAAGAAAGTTGAATGATCTTCGAATAAGTGGTTGAGAGCGCAGAGATTGGAATATCTTCTTCGAAATAAGTCACAGAAGATACATTTCACATTAGAATGGTTGTGATGACATAACAAGGAACAAAAACCTTGTTGTAATAAGGATATATGGTCATTATTCAGATTGAAGAAGATTTGCATGCAAAGATTTCCCTCACAATGTCTGAGATCCAAGTCTCCACGTTATATCTTGCCTCTCTACGAAAGAACCCCCACTCCCCACAAAACTCTTATTAGCCTCTTCTTAATTTTTTATATTATGTACATCTGATAGATTGATTTGGCTACCCCATTACCTATTTGATAAGCGCGAGGATGATTTTGAACTTTTTGATGGGTTTTGATGCGTGAACACATTGAGCTTTACTTCTCTATCTAACACAATCCATGTATGAACTAGTTAAAAAGTTCTCCGAGGAGAGAAAGACTGTAAAGAGAGAGAGCGACAGAGGAGAGAAGAACGGGAAAGAAAAGAGTAGAGAGAGAGAGATAAAAAGAAAAGAGTGAGAAAAGAAAGAGTGTAGAGAGAGAAAGAGAGTGAGAAGAGAGTAAAGAGAGAGAAATAGAAGAGTGAAGTGAGAATAGGGAAGAAAAAGAGGTGAGAGAGTGTAGAAGAGAGGGAAGACATAGAAAGAGAGAAAAGAAGTGAGAGAGTGTAGAAGAGAGAGAAGAGAGAGAAAGAGAGAAGAAAAGAGAGTGAGTAGAGATAAAGAGAGGAAAAGAAAATTGAAGTGAGAAGAGGGAAGAGAAAGAAGTTGTTAAGTTGGTCAAAGTGCTGACTTTGCAAGTGATGCGCAAGTGGTCCACAAGTGGCCAAGAACATGGGTGCACAAGTATTGCACAAATTTCTTGTTCACAATACTTTTGCAAGAAAAGTGGATTACAGGTTGCAAAATGGTCTATTTGAAGGATTTTCAAGGCTTTTTAAGTGTTATGGGAGGTCTAGGGAACTCTTCCTTATACACACATTCTGGGAGAAATAAAGATCAAAAGTGGAAAAGATAAAAAGTGGAGATGGTACGCAAGAGTTTATACGTGCCCCCCATTTAATTTTTTTTCAGTAAAGTCATTACATGAGAAAATAGGTAGTCATTGGTCTTTCAAATGAATAGGTTCTTGGGACATCAAAGTGAGCACCAAGATAGACAAATAATTGAAGCGATGTACATAAGAGAAATTGACACACAACCAAATGGGATCATTCTTGGACTAAGGAGATAGACTAAGGATACACTAGAAGCAAAAGAGAGCAAGACACACTTGAAGAGTGTGTGCGCGGAGAAGCAAAGTGTGAAGAGAGAGAGAGAGAGAGAGAGAGAGGTGCAAGGAAGGTGACCAAGAATAGATCTATGTGGCAAGGACCTTGTTCTTGAACAAACTTTTATTGGATTAAAAAATCATTGAAGTCTACAAGTAAGAAAATAACAGCATAGCGGAATAGACCTGTAGACAGAGTTGAGAGAAAAACGCAGACAAAGATAGATGCATATTGAGAGATAGAGAACTCAAAATTTCATATTGCGGAGCATAATGCAGTTACAATGATGGTGCTCTCCACCCGTGCGCTCCCAATTTTGAGCTTAGATGCTGATCTAGAGAGACTCTAGATGAAGGGCTTACTAGTGCGCAATGATTTTTAAAGCTCAACCTGGGCCATGCTTATATAGCTTTTACAACGCGGTTCGGTGCAGATAAACGTAGTCGGGAGATACAAAATAGTTGATAAAATATACGATCCAACAATATCTCCACGATCAATAGTCCTACTGTCTCGGGCCGGACCCCACAGAAGGGGGCAAGCCCCCCTCTGCACTCCCCCCATTAAGGTTCTATGGGCAAACTGCACGACGCCACAAGGCCTTTATTCTCACCTTAAATGGCAACCCAATGGCTTGGAAGTTTATGCCCTACCTTACCTAATGGCTAGGCTCACAAAGATCATCTACAACCATCAACGGTCACACATAGACCTCGTCTAACTTAGAAGTTAGGGTTCCATAAATGTCTAGGCTCTCATAATGGCTTCTCCTTATAATGGGGGCCTTACAACTTAGAGCACCATGGATCATTTGTGGTCACATGAGGGTGGAGTATTGAGCATATCTAACATCCCCCCTCAATGTCCACCCTACGGTGAAGTACCTCCTTGGTCAAGTCCCAAGCTTTGGAAAGTGTCGAAGGAGTTGCTCTCTCCCAAGAGCCTTGGTGAAGATAATTACTCCATTTTCTTCAGTAGGACAATAGCTTATCTCCATGACCCCATCCTCAATCAACTCACACACATAGTGATACTGAATTTCTATGTGCTTGGTACGTGCATGGAAAACAGGAATTTTGGTGATGGCCATGCAACTTTGGTTGTCACACTTCAACTCTGTAGCCTCATGTCCTTATATTCCTATGTGCCATAGGATCCTCCTCAACCATACTGCTTCACATGTTGCAAGGCATGCAGCTTTGTACTTAGGTTCAGTAGAAGATAATGCTACAGTGGGTTGCTTCTTACTAATCCAAGAGAAAATCCATGATCCTAAAGAAAAGCAATATCCAAAAACTGATTTTCTGGTACCAATATCTCCTGCCCAATCTCAGTCATAGTATCTGACCATAGATGATCCTTCTTCATAAAGAATACCATAATGAGTGGTTCCTTTCACATACCTGAGTATCCACATGCTTGCCTTCCAATGAGTTTGGCAAGGCTTATTAGAGAACCTACGTACTACTCCAACAACATAAGAGATGTGTGGTCTGGTATTGCACAAGTAAATAAGACTTCCAACTAATATCATGTAGCTTCCAACGTCCACTATAGGTGAAGTATCTTCAATAGATAATTCTTTGTTGTGTTGACCTCCATAAGTGTAGAAATTTCCTTCCAATCCTCCATGTCGAATGCCTTCAATATCTACCTTGCATACTTTTGTTGAGAGATGAAAATCTTCCCTGGTTCCTACCAAACTTCAAGACCTAAGCAATAATGCATTAAGCCCAAGTCTGTCATTTCTAATTCTAAACTCAAGGCATCTTGTGTTTGTTGAAGAAGAGCATCATCATTTCCTCTAATCACAAGGTCATCCACATAGAGCACAAGCACAATTGTCTTCCCTCCTCTCTTTAGAACATACAAGTTAGCATCAGAAGCACATCTTTTGAAACCTAAATCTAAGAGATACTTATCTATCTGCTGATACCATGCTCTAGGGGCTTGTTTTAGCCCATATAATGCCTTCTTTAGCTTATATACCTTGTTCTCTGAATGCAGAGCCTCAAACCCTGGTGGCTGAGAAACATATACCTCCTCCTTGAGGTCTCCATTTAGGAACACTGATTTGACATCCATGTGATAAACTGGCCAACACTTATGTGCAGCCACTACTAGTACTACACGGATAGTAGTCATTCTTGGATTCGAGGCAAATAATTCACAAAAGTCAATGCCTCCAACTTGCGAGTAGCCCAGTGCAACAATTCTTGCTTTATAATTTTCTAGAGTACCATCAGCCTGGTACTTCAGCTTCGAAACCCACTTGGTGCCAGTGACTTTATGCTTAGGGGGTCGATTCACTAGCTCCCAAGTTCCATTTTTTATGATATTCTTGTATTCTATTTGCATGGCAACCCTCCAATTCGGATCATGGAGTGCCTCTTCCACATTGGTTGGTTCCTTTGCTTCTTCTTGAATGAGATCAGCCATCAAGGCTGTGTTTACAATATGGGTTCTTGCCCTCCTCTGTTCCTCTATACTCTGTGATCACCTTTGTCCATCTGCAACCTGTTCTAGTGACTCTGGGATGGGGTTTATAGAATCATAGGGCTACCTCAACCAACGTGGCAATAGCTTTTCCACTTGGGTGTCAGTAAGTTGGTGACTTTTAGACTCATCATCTAAAGATGAGGCTTCCTTGTCTTATGTAGAAGGAATAGCTCTTGGGCTAGGTTCATTGTGGATTGCCCCTTTGCCTGATGATAAAGTGGAAGCTCTCTTTTACTCCTCCACTGCATGTGGCTGCTCCTCCTTAAAAACCACATCACGACTCGCCATGATCTTCTTAGCCTCAGGGTCATAAAGCTTATAAGCCTTCTTATCTTCGTTATACCCTAAGAAGATACATTTGATGCTTTTTGGTTGAAGCTTGTTTCTCTCCCTATCTAGAACATGTACATAACATTCACTTCCAAATACTTTGAAATGGGAAACAGAAGGGTTTTTACCAGTGTAGGATTCTTGTGGAGTCTTTCCATCAAGTGCCTTGGTGTAGCTTCAATTCGGGATGTAGACAGCAGTGTTGACAGCCTCTGTCCAAAATTGATAAGACTAACCCTTTCCTTTCAACATGCACCTTGCCATCTCCATGATGGTTTGATTCCGATGATTTGCAACACCATTCTATTGAGGACTATGTGCCATTGCGAGTTGATGCTTGATTCCCTTACTCTTGCAGAAATCTTCAAACTATGTTGATGTGAACTCACCACCACCATCTATCCTGAATTTCTTCATCTTCTTCCTTGTTTCAGTTTCAACAAGTTGAAGCCATTCTTTAAACTTACCAAAAGCTTGAGCCTTATCGCGAAGGAAGTACACCCACATCTTCCTACTATAGTTGTCAACAAGTAACACGAAGTAGGAAGATCCGCCCAAGGCCTGTGTAGGCATTTTACTGCACAAGTCAACATGCACCAACTCTAGAGGATTGCTTGCCCTATTCTTGCTTTCTTGTGGAAACGACTTCCTCTCTCGCTTGCCCATCATGCAAGCTTCACATGGTTCCTTCATTTCTGCAATCAATGGTAGGTGTGCAACCATACCCCTACGATGCATCTCCTTCAATATAGGGTATCCAATGTGGCTGAATCTCTCATGCCATAGCTTACTTGTGTCCACGTTTGTAGTGGTTGTAAGAGCACACAACTCATACAGGTTGTTCCTCCTTATGCCAGTCCCAACAATGTTGTTGTTATCATCCATAATCTTGGCTCCTGTCTTATTGAAAGATACTTGATGACCTTGATCATTATAGAAGCTACTGAAAGTAGATTTTGTTTTATTTGTGGAACATACAACACATTTGAAAGCTTTTTGATATCATCATTAGAGTTAATGAAGGAAACTTTACCTTCGCCCTCTATAGGATATCTTGCATTGTTCCCTACCTTTACTGTGATGGGTTCCTTTAGAGGCTGTAAGGAACTGTAAAGGTCTTTTCTACTCATCATGTGATGAGATGCACCACTGTCCAACACCCATGAGTCATGTGTTCCTGAATCTTCAGCCGAGGAGCACACCTCCTCTATCATAACAAATAACTCAAGCTCTGTTTCTGCTGTGTTGGCAAAGTCCTTGCCCTTTCCACCTTTTGAAGAGCTACTCTTCTTTTCTGCCTTCTTGATGCGATAGTCTTGGATTCTTTGTCATTTCTTCTTGGAGTGAAAACACTCTCCCTTGAACTTCTTTTTGTCATTCTTCTTTTTGTCTCCATCTTTTGAAGAGTCTGTTTTGCCTCCTTTAGCATTCGCTGTGAATGGAGCATCTCCTTTTCTACCATCACTCCTTGCCTTGAGCTCCAGCTCCTCCTCCATGAGTAAGGCACTAAATTCTTCAAAAGTTAGTGGTGAGGTCTAATTTGAGTGTTAAGAGCAGTTACCAAACCATCAAACTTAGGTGGATAGATTCGAAGACAACATCGAGCTAGCTCCTCACTTGACGTTTGAACACCCACTCTTGCCATTTGATCTCGTAGATTCTTTATGCAAGTGATAACCTCTGTAGTCTCCCCATCAGCAAACCGTTCTACTGCAAGCTGATTCTCCAAGTTCTAAATTCGTGTCTGATTATGAGTTTCATATTGATTTCTTAATATGTTCCATGCTTCACATGCCTTCGTAGTATGCTGAATGAGAGTCAGAACACTATTAGAAGTACTTGTAACTAGAGCATAGAGTGCATCTACATTTCTACGTTTCCAAGCACCTAGAACATCAGTATGAGGAGGAATCATTCGACTAGGATTATTTGGATTAGTTCTTTCTTGGGGCTCATGATTAGTCCCAAGAAAAATCTCCAAAAGCTCATACAAATCAAGAATAGAAGTGATTTTGAACTTCCACAGGGTGTAGGTACCATCAAGTTTACCTTCTATGAAGGCTGGTGGCCATATCTGCAATGTTGGGATGACCAGCATCATTGCTACTCCTGCTTGTGTGCCACCTACTCCTGTTGATGAACCACCTTGACTCCCAGTCATAGATGATGACCTGCCACTTGACATCTTCTCTTTTTTGTTGTTCACACCTCTACAACCTCTGCATTTTTGTGTCTGCACCACTCATAGCCTCCTGAGCTCTGATACCATGAAAGAAAATAACAGCACAACGGAATAGACTTGTAAACAGAGTTGAGAGAAAAATGCAGACAAAGATAGATGCAAACTGAGAGATAGAGAACTCAAATTCTCAGATTGCCGAGCGTAATGCAGTTACAATGATGGTGCTGTCCACCCATGCGCTCCCAATGTGGAGCTTAGATGGCAATCTAGACAGACTCTAGATGAAGGGATTACTATTGTGCAATGCTTTTTAAAGCTCAACCTGGGCCATGCTTATATTGCTTTTACAAGGCAGTTCGGTGCAGATAACATAGTCACGAGATACAAAATAGTCGATAAAATATACGATCCGACAATACCTACAAGGTGCAAGAAGAGCTAACATGCATAGATGAGATTCTCCTTAGAATCAAATTCTGATTAGAAAACCTGATTTGGGTAGGAGGTTAAAGCCTATACAAGTTGTCAACTGTATGAGAGATCTATATGATGGACATGGAGATCCTCATGATCATGTTGTGGAATTTAGACAAATTCTATGTGGAAAGAAAGTAGACAACTTTTATTAAGTATCCCCTATGGATTGAGTGCTCAAAATGTTCCCTTCAAATATCCAAGGCTTGAATGTGCGCTTAGGGGATTGCTATGCCAAAGTAATCATTTTTGTGCAAATGTGGATTTTCTCCTAGGCTTGGGAATAGTCTTGGACCTAAGACTTGAGGTTCTTCCTTAAGATGCATTAATTTTGCATCTAAATAATGGCCCTAGGATTCAAACACTCATGTCTAATTTTTTGGTGTCAAGTGCTCTCCATCCCACTAGAGGTTGATTTCCTTGATTTTGTATGGTTCATGAGCTTTACCACCACACTTTGATCCTCAAATTTCCTAATATGAATACAGGGAATTTCTCTACATATAGAAATTTCTTGGATACAAGGGTGAGTTTTGTAATACATTTTGCAAAATTATTATTGCACTTAGGCTTGTATTTAATCTTGATGTCTCACTTCGCAAGAGTTTCTTGTAGTCACCTAATCTTGGACTTGAAGAACGGTCTTGGGCCTCAATCACTTTGAACCTAAAGTATGCACTTACTTGCGCATTCAAGAACCTATAGGCACCGCCCCAATATTTCCCTAGGATCAAGAAGCCTAATACTCACTAAAGAGCACTCCAAGGCCCAAGTGTGTAGGCAAGCGATTGCTTTACTAGAGCAATCACTATTGTGCAGATAGAGGATTTCTTGAGTCTTCATGGTTTCTTAGTTTGGTACTTTTAGTCAATGGTTTTGGGTCTTCTATCTAATAGTTGTGGTCTTATAACTTGATATTTTTTTGTGATTTGAATATTCAAGTGGTGTGTTGACATCAATGATGATTTCCTTGTTCCCATCCTAAAATTACTCCTGATCATGAGTGTAGCCAAGCGAGTGCCTAATGGGTTGCCCATATGAATTTCAATCTGCACACTTTTTACAATACCAAATCATCACTCTATTCCATTTATCATCACATCTCGATGCTCTCTACAACAAACCCACTTAGTGAACTCCTTTTTGTTGGTGTAGGACAATCATCAATTGATGATTAGGAAAAAGTTTGAAGTCAATAAGTAAAGCAAAGATCACCATATGAGGCTTGGAGATGAGTATGTGATCAGAAGATGGAAACTTATATATACATGTATATTACTCTTGTAATTACTTGATGAAAACCTTTTTATCTATGATCAGTTGGGATGTAATTGTCTATATATACTTGAATATAGACGTAATACATATGAGAGATAATGAGTAACAAGTTTTAGAAGTCATTAGAGACTTTAGAGAGTGAGAAGAAGATGGACTATCTATCAGATGTATGATTTCTCTTAATAGAAGAAAGTTGCACCTCAATCTTTGCTCAGTGCTCCTTCTATGTTTATCTTCTTGAGGAATGCCTTTGTACACGACTAATTCTATAGTTGAGTGACCTTTGTACAAGTTTTGAGAGCCTAACTGTAATCAGGTTGAGAGAATTTTAAGTAGGAACATTTACATGTGTAAAGAGAAGAAGTGAAGACTGGTACAGGTGCAGATTCGATGGTCAATGTTTTGATCAAATTTCCCTCGACAGTGTAAATTTTTGAGCAAGTAACCAATCGTTATTTAAGTTGAAATGTAAGCTACTTGTGGCTAAAATCATTTGAAAAAATAGGTCTTATTTGTGAGAACCATGCATTAGAAGTTGCAGGTGTTAAAGTCGACTACACAGAAGAACAGTTTTAGACATAGGTACATTGTTTGGAGGAAATCTCAAGATCTAGTGATTGTCTTGGAGAGATTTAACTTGGAGAAGGTAAAAAAACATTAGATGACACTTTCTGTAAAGTTTCATTGAAAACCTTACACATTTGGTCAGTCAATCACTAGATTAAATGTAGCAGACTTTTCTGTGTAATGAGTTTCTTCACAGTTAACTCAAGTCTTGATAATTTGGCATTACTTTTCCAAAATTGGTTGAGGTTATGAGTTATTCTTGATTGATTTTCTAACATCGAGGAAAACTTGGTCTTTTGGAGATTAATCATCTCCATTACTGGTATCAGAGTAGTAATCATCAGATTTGAAGAAAAAGAAGGACCTCGACTATTGCAGATATACAAAAATCAATCTTTGAAGATTCAAAAGCTGAAAGTTTGAAGTGAAAGCTAGAGAAAGAGGCCTGGAAGGTATCAAGAGGATCAAAAGGAACTATGTTGGCAGTAGCCAAAGGCACAGATGACGAGGAAGTATGTGAAGGCAGATTACAACAAAGTAGTGGGGAGCCAAGCGGATTATTTTTTCAAAGAAATATGTTTTACAATACTTTTCCAAAACCCTCAATAGTGATTTTCATCACTCTTGTATCATATGTAACATAAAACAATCACTTTTGTAATTAGTAGCTCCATTTTGTGCAAGCCGAGGAGTCCTCGAGCTTTAGGAGCTTAGGTAGAACGAGCCTATTTTGGCTATTTTTAGATCTCATTTAGACCTCCAAATAGTACCTAGAACCTATTTTTTAACTAGGTCGGACGTAGAGAGCTCATTTTTGAGGTTAGCTAGTGTAGACTTGTATGAGTTAGTGAGAGCTTGAGCTTGTAAGAGTGTTCTTGGGTAATAGAATCTACTTTCAACCTTCCATTGTGTCTTGCTTGTCTCTTACATGTGTGTGTGTGTATGTGTGTGTGCATCTCTATGCTTCTCACCTTCACTCTCACTACATCTCGCGTGTACGATCTTCATATCACTCCTATCTCTTCGGCAAATTGACATTAAGGAGGTGGAGCTTCTTAATGTGGTGCTTACCATCATATTCGAGCAACACCAAATTTGGCGCTGTTGCCGGGGAGCGATTCTAGGACGAATGTGTGATGGTAAGAGTATAGCAAGAAGTGGCGTTGGAAGGTAAAAATTCAGTTTTTGTTGTTCTTTTTAGGTAGTTTTTTGTGTTTTACATCTCCTCTACACTCCTTCTTTGCCACCGCATCATCTTCTCCCACTCCAACAAAATCAAAAAATTCAACATATCCACCTATCCTCCTCATTTTCCCTCATTTGCGCATGAGAGAGAGAGAGATTTTGTGCTTGCTTGTGCATGTGTTTTTTTGAGTTTTCTTGCAGGCACAGTGCTCCTGAGCAGTAGGAGACCTTCTAAAAGGTGAGAAATCCACTTTCTGTTAGAATTTTTCATGTGTGTCAGACCATCGTGATGGTCTAGCGAATTCCGATTTTTTGGTAAGCGAGTACACCACAGTGTAGAGCACACTTTCACACATAGGAATCCACAACTGCATTTGCAAAATCATCATTTTGGTGGATCATCGGGATGGGCTCATGCCATCGCAATTGTGTCACACCATCGCGATTGGCTCACACCATCACGACAGCTCGGCCGGACCATCGCGACGGTCTCACACCATCGCGACGGTTCACTTGAACCATCACGATGGTCATTGACCATCGCGACGATCTCGTCAACCCCATGCCATCGCGATTGGCCCATGCCATCACGACAACGCACTTGCCACGTGTCAAAGTAGACCATAGTGACAATATCAAGTATGCCATCGTGATGCTTCAAATTTAGACCATCATGATTGGCTCAAGCCATCGCGATAAGCTCACACCATTGCGACAATTGCATTGACCATTGACCATCGCAACGGGCTCATGCCATCGTGATTGCATCACGATGCTTCACCTTAGACCATCGTGATGCCTTGCACCATCGGACCATGGCGATTGTACCACACCATCACGACGGTTAATTGGACCATGGCGACGGTCCCAAACCATCGCGATTATCTCAGACTATTGCGATTGTCCACCTAGAATGCCAAATTTAGGGTTTACTTTTTGGGCAATTTTGAGGCTATTTTGAGTAAATTTTTTGGGTGATTAAGCTAGTTGAAGACCCTTAGCTCATAATTGAAGAAAAACTTGTTTGTCAGTTTTTACCCCTGAGGGCATGAACGTTCATATCTTTTTCACTCGAAGTCGGTTTATTGAGCTTTATAGCTCATTAGAGAGCTCCTTATGATCTCTACACGACCTCGACTATTTTTTTCAAGAAGAACATGTTGATATTTAGATAAGATAATTTGAGGTTGACCCCTTGTTGGGACTAGAAGAGAAAGGGGGCATTGGAGAAAATTTGGCCAAAGGAGAAAGGACCCTTAAAGGTGTATATATCAAAGTGCTTGATCATCAATTTAAGAATTGGTCTAAACATTGGACTTTTACCAGTTCTAGAAGGAGCTATCCAAGGCATTCAAATCAAGGCAGTGAAGAACGCAAGGCTTGGGAAGCATGACTTCTTCGGCATCAGAGCTATCAAAGAAGTTGACTCGACGTTGGAAGAATGCTCAACCCCCTCAGTCAATTATTAGTGTAGGCTAAATGTCGAGCATTGTGGATTAAATTAGGAATGCATCAAGTCCAAGAGACTTAATTTTTCAAGTCCAAGACTAAAACCAAAGTGTGTGATACAAAAACCTAAAGGAAAGAATTTAAGTCTGATGGAACAAGAACTCAAAAATACAATGGAAAGTCCACTCTTCATGTGTACATTGAGACAAGATAAGAATCTAAAGGAATTAAAAATGAAACAAGAAATTAAGAACAGAGAAACATTGATGATCAGAGTGTGTATTGAGTGATTCAGGAAGTAAATTCATGAACCTTAGATCGGGCAAGCATATAGGTAAGTCAGACCGATGAAGCCTTAGATCATCAGAAGTGAGTGTAGGAACTACTGCGCATTCATGGGCTGAACAATTGAATAGTTACCCTTACAAGTTGGGCTCAGATACCAATGAATCAAAAATCGTCTTTAGCATGGAAAGACCAGAAGGAGGGTTAAACATAGCATACTTGGAAAGACCTAAAGGACCCTACAGAACTCAATTAGAATATGTCTGAACCAACCACTTAGGTGCTCGCATCTATGAGGATGGTTTGTGAAGATCAGTGGTGCAATTGCACAGCCCTGAACAACCCATTGGATTGGAACGTCCAGTGGTGAAATTCGAGAGAGATGCATACATAGACAAAGAAGGAACAATCTACATCATAAGTACTCAACCAAATCATACTAATGAGTTTGGTATAGTTCAATTAGATACAGAAGCTAGAACCCAAGGAAAAGAACCACTAGGAGAAGAACCTAGGACACCTAGAGGGAAATGTGTAATGACAAAAGTAGTAATCCCAGATTGGATCCCTTAGGACAATAGAAGCATAGAATTGTTCCTAAATAAGGAAACTGATGAAGCATTTTGGAGGTACAGAATGGAACAACCTAGTGAGGTAGACTCCATCATGATTTATGAGTTCAAGGACCCAGATACACCCGGAAAAGTGGTATACGTGGATTATACTTCAAAATGAGTATTTGTAGTACCAGATCATGCGAGAAATACCTACACATGGAGAGGAAAGTTATTCTTCCCTCCATCATGAAAAAATGTAAACAAGAGCCATTAGGGTGCTAGAACATCATCAGCCCATGGCATTCAAAGAGAGAAGAACAAAGAGAGACCAGAAGTAAGTTTCACTCATCCCATAGGGAGAGATAGACCAACCATGGACACCGATAGATTGGAAAGACAAAGAGAACCAAGAATACCAGGTGGTAGAGATGATTTTCCTCTACCTATACCACGTGAACACCCAAGGACACTAAGACCCACTCAATTAGTAAAGTCAATGAAAAACTACTTTGATGGGATAGGAGATTCCTATGACCATGTTGCAAAATTTAAGCAAGTGCTACGAGCAAAGCAAGTAGAAGACATGTTTACACAATACAATGCTTTTGGACTAATGTTACAGAATACGCCTTTAACTTGGTTCCAACCATTGCAACAAAGGCAATTTAGAGATATTCATCACTTGTTAGAGTCATTCATCACGGAATTCTCTAAAAGTGGAATCAAACATGATACTTCTTCATTGATTCATAGCTTCAAACAAACCCCTTAGGAAATAGTTAGATTGGCATGATGTAGGTTTAGAAAATATGTTGAGAGATGCCCGATGCAAGAATTACCCTCACAGGCCAAGCAAGTGTCATTGTTTTTAGATGGCCTCCTGAGCTCTAAACTACGCTCCTATGTATAATTGAAGGAACCCATAACACTAGAGCAATGTGTAAGAATTTGTATAGACATTGAGGACAACCTAGGAGATGAGTTGGAACTCTCAAAAGTCTAAAAGGACTCAGATTGTTCATCTCTAGCATCCTCAAAACTTTCTGGCTCGATAGAAGACCTAGCAAAAAAGTCGCCTAGAAACTAGGAGTTTCTAGTAAACAGATGCTCAGGTTAACAACAAACAAGTGTTGTTATACCTATGGTGGTGATCATATGGAAAATGTGTCTCCCCATGTAACATAATCGCAAGCCAACCCTAGTGGCCAATACTATACGATTGAGAGATGATACACGAATCACACGGCCAAGGACTGCCCATACAACAAACAAGTAGTACAATAGAACTACCCTCAAGCATACCCCAAACCAGGTAGGTATCAAGTTCAATATAATGCTCAACCTCATTACCATAGGCCTCCACAGAACTATTCTTATCAAGCTCAACAGAGAGCTCAACCTGTTTTATCTCAGCAGCCACCCCCACCAACTAATGTCATCCCAGCATAACATGTTGCTACAGAAGAGAACCTCAATAGGGCTATAGTGCCTTCTTCACCCCTGATCACAAAAAGTGACCCTAATTCTAATAGTTTTGACTCAACCCATGTAGATAGTCCACTGGCATATTATATAGAGTCACCAGAACATACGAAAACATGTCAATATGATAGTCCACCATTGGAGCCCAGCTGGGAGCTTGATTATGCTAATGTCATGTATATGAACCCTAATCCGTGGCCCCAATTAAGACAGCAAAGACCACAGGGCCCTAGAGGACCATGCTTTAGGTGCCAAGGACATCATTTCATAAATTATTTTCCACAATCTCCAATAGCAGGAGAATCACAATACTATAACATACAAGGTTTTTGTGTCGAGTGTGGTAAAGAGCATGTCATCAAAGATTGTCCCAAGAACCCTACTAATGCTTCAAAAGTGACACCGATGAACATGATAGGTATTATACATAACGCAAATGGATCCAACCCCTACATACGTGCCTATCAAAGCTATAACAAGAGCCTAGGCACTCTTACGAAATCAATAGTTTAATCATGAAAAAGTAGCCACGACTAGCGAAGTTGGAGAGTCTAGTAATAAAAAGACAAAATCTTGGAAGGATTCAAGAGAAAGAACTAAGAGGAAATGGAGTAAAAAGATAATTGAGTTGGAAGGAAGTTTAAAGGAATCTAGAGCCAAAATCCTAGAGTTGACTTCTCAAGAATCTAATCGGGAGAATCTAGCTTAGAGACCAGGATTAGTTTTAGCTTAACCCATACCAGAAAATTTAGACATGATGTTTCGTGCATATCAGGCTAGATTAAAAGAAGGACCCCAAATAACTGAAATGAGTAAGAACTATCCGCGAGCAGACTTAGAAATTGAGAGAACTAAACTTTGCATGAAGATGATAGAGTTAGCACAAACTATGTTCGAAGCCTCTCGTTATCTTAATTGGAATAACATGGCAAAACTTGAATTACACTTTCAAGGACTCCTAGAGAGGTTAGAATACTTGGTCAATAGCAAGAAGAAAAAGAATTTGCAAAGGAACCCGAATGCCCCTGAGACACAGGAAATGAGTGCACCATCCCTGTCTCAAGTACCAAATACAGAGGTTGAAGACAACCTATATTCCATACATAAGTATTCACATGAATTTCTAAGAGAAATCCAAGAAGAGAAATGGAGAAAAGAACAAGGAACCCATCCTCCTATTCAAGAAATAGATGACTTACAGGAACAATTTCCCAAAGACATCCCCTCTATTTATGATGATGTAGAGGAAGAACAACTAAGTGAACACACACATTTTGAATCCAATTCTTTGCAAGAATTACCTCAATTTATAGGACCTTGGGAAGCCAAGTCTATTAGCATGAGAGCACCCACTATAATAGTGAGGAATGAAGAATCAGTAATCCCTAGAAACACGAAAGTGATCAAGAACACCAAAGTAGAGCTTCATCTCACTCTAGAGGAGTTGTTGAAGCTTAAACCAGAATCGTGGAAGCACGTAGCAAACCAATTCCCTGAGGTTGCTATTGCTCCCTCTCATATAGGATCACACAAGAAGGTACCAGAGATACCAGTGGAACGAATTGGAGATGTGAGCGAGGAAGAGGAAGATAACACTTATCTTCCAATAACCCACAAGGGCTACACCACCAAAGCCATCTTAGATTCAGGAGCCGGAGTAGCCATCGCTACCACTGCTTTGTGGAAACGTTGGGGTAAGCCAGCATTGTGACCCACCAGGATGAAGCTGCAAATGGTTGACGGAGATATTGAGAAGCCTTTGGGCTTACTAAAAGGCATATCTCTCACCACTTGTGGTGTGGCGTTTGAGCACACTTTTGCCATTTGTGATTTTGGGAAAAATCATGCTTACAAGCTTATGCACCTATAGTATTTCCAGATGAGGAATTTGAGCCTCAGGGTTGAGCAGAAATCTTAGCTACGATGGACATAGCTGTGAATGAAGAACAATGGACCCCTCATTGTGATGAGGACAGTATTTCCATTTTTATGATTGAACCTATCGAGGAAGACTTTATCCTAGAAGAATGCATGGAAGTGATTCAAGAATTGGACGAGAGTGGCAATGAGGACCTAGTATCCATCATGATGGAACCCTTTTTTCTACAGAAGAGGAATATCTTTATTTTTTAGAAGCCAAAAACCCAGAAGAGGAAAAGGAAAGTCAAAGGGAACAACTTGAGCCATCCATAAAAGATATAGAAAGCAAACAAAAGAAGAGAAAGAAATCATCTAAGATAGAAGAAGAAGAACCACTCATGGAAGTACCAGAGAACTTCAAGAAGTATGAAATAGAAGATGAAAAAATTATCGTATGAATGCCTTAAACAAAAGTTGATGTTGGAAAAGTATATGATATTCGAGAGAAAACAAAAAAAAATCATAGTTACCATAGAAGGAGAAGAAGAAAAATGTACATACATAGGGGATGATTTGACTAGTGAAGAAGAAGAGGAGTTAATTGCCCTATTGCAAGAATATCGAGATGTGTTCGCTTGGAGCTACAAGGATTTGAAAGGAGAAGACCCAAATATTTGCTCCCATAGAATTCCTATGACTCCAGATGCCAAACCCATGAAACAAAAACCATACACGTATAATGAAAACTACGTTGTTAAGATTAAAGAAGAAATAGATTGGTTGATAGAAGCAAAATTCATTTATAAAATTGAGCATATTGAATGGGTATCCCGCATCATGGTTGTGGCCAAGAAGAATAGAAAATTGCATGTGTGTATTAACCTTAAAAAAGTTAATGCTGCCACGATTAGAGATAGTTATCCTCTTCCTATCACAGAACAATTATTGGAAAGAGTTCCTGGCAAGGAAGTTTATAGCTTTCTTGATGGTTTCTTAGGCTATAGTCAGGTGGCCATTGCACCAAAAGATCAACACAAGACGGATTTTGCCACAAAATGCGGTATATTTGCATTTCGTGTGATGCCATTTGGGTTGACAAATGCACCCGCCACTTTCCAATGACTTATGTGTCATGTTTTTAAGGAATTGTTACACAAGAATTTGGAAGTTTATGTCGATGATATATGTACTCATTCGAATATGAGGTAGATGCATATCCTAGAACTAAGTCAAGTATTTGGCAAATGTCGAGAATATCAAGTTTATTTGAACCCAGAAAAGTGTGTTTTCATGGTCAGACAAGACAAAATTCTAGGACACATTGTGTTAAAAAACGGAATCTCGACGGATGAAGAAAAAGTGAAAGTAATTGTAGACCTACCTAGACCAAATAACGTAAAAGAGGTACATGCCTTCATGGGTCACTGTGGTTATTATAGACGATTCATACACATGTATGCAATCATAGCGTACTCTCTTTTGACCAAGTTCGAATGGATAGATGAATGTGAGAACTCATTCAATGTTCTTAAATGACGCTTGTGCTTGGCACCTATATTAACAACCCCAGATTGGAGCAAGCCATTCCATGTACATGTGAATGCATCCAACTACCATAGGATGTGTGTTGGCACAACCTATGAATGAAGGTAGTGTAGGTCTCCCCATAGCTTATGCAAGCAAACAATTGAATGTAGCACAAAGAAATTACACCACTATAGAACGTGAAGGATTAGGAATGATCTATGCAGTAAAGAAATCTAGGCATTATTCGTTGGCAAATAAGTTCAAGTTCTTCACGGATCATCAAGTGTTACTGTACTTATTCAATAAGCCTTGTAACACAGGATGACTAATACGATAGTTTCTATTACTCATGGAGTATGACTTTGAAGTAGTAGCCAGGAAGGGAAAGACACACCTTAGAGATGACCACCTCTCAAGATTAACTTTGGGAGAAGCTCCTCAAGGAATAGCGGATGAATTACCCAATGCATATTTGTTTAACCTTGAGATAGTACCAGAATGGGATAAGCCTATTGTCCCTATTCTCACATATGGACCCAAGAATCCTAGAATAAGGATCAAAGAAGGAGAGATTACCAAGTTGCAAAGATATCAAATAATAGCAGGAAGTATATATAAACCAGATAATCAGAAGATTCTTGCTTGTTGTGTAGACGAATCACAACATGCGAACTAGTTGCAATCGGCACATGTAGGTGCATTAAAGCAACATCATTCAAAACATCATACATTGCAGACTCTGCATAGACTAGGAGTATATTGGCCTTCTATGGAAGCACATGTCTACAAGTTTCATAGAGAATGTTGTGATTGTTGTGAAAGACCACTGGTAGAACATGCCACGTTTTATATCACATGTCTCTCACACCGGAATGGAGTGAACCTTTAGTGACGTACTTGAGGACAAAAACATTCCCTCAAGGAATGACTTTAGCACGGCAACACAATCTCAAGAAAGAAGCTCAAGACTATTCACTTATTGGCGACAACATATACAAACGAGGAAGAGACGGATACCTAAGATAGTGTGTTCATGGGAGCGTGTACTAGAGACCGCACACCAAGGTGTTGCAGGAGGTCATTTTGGCCCTGATAGGATGATCAAAGCCATACTCTTTGCAGGATTATGGTGGCCCACTCTTCACATGGACGCACATACCTATGTTAAGAGATGTGATGTGTGCCAAAGAACTCAAATTTCCTACTCGCGGAGATGAAATGCCATTGAAAACCATGATGGGAGGACATGCATTTTCCAAGTGGGGCATAGATTTTGTAGGACCCATTAGCCCCCCTGCAAAAGGTACTCATGCGGAATACATCATAGTTGCGACAGATTATCTTACCAAATGGGTAGAGGCTAAGGCCACAAAAAAGAATGATGCACACATGACTGCAAAATTCTTATTTGAAAATGTCTTTACAAGATATGGACTGCCTATAGAGCTAGTGAGCGACCGAGGAACTCACTTTCTAAATTAGGTCATTGAATATTTGTTACAAGATTTTATGGTGATTCACAAGAAATCTTCACCATTTCATCCTCATGCCAATGGTCAAGGAAAAAGTACTAATAAGATCCTCTACACTGTACTGACGAAACTCATGAACAACAAACGTTCAGATTGGGACAAATAGTTACACCACGTTGTTTGGGCATATCGAGTAGCCTACAAGACCGTACTCAATGCAACTCCCTTCCAGATGGTTTTTGGTCAGAATGATGTGCTTCCTTTGGACTTTTTGATATCCACCCTTAAGGTTTCACAAGAACATCAGTGGACTAGCCATGAATTATTGTCAAGGATAATGGACTTGGAACGATTAGGAGAAACCAGGCTAAAAGCAGCAGCAAGCATATATGTAGCAAAGAAGTGATAAAAAGCTTATTTCGATGCACATGTGAAAGATAAAGGCTTAAAAGAAGGAGATTTAATCCTAGTGTATATATTAAAAAAGCATGCACAGAAATTAGAAAAGCGAGGTTATGGACCTATGATCATTAGCAGACTTTCGACAAGTGGAGCAGTACAATTAACTGTTACATAAAAACAAGCCCTAAAGTAGTCTTGTGGATTTTATTAATTATTGGAAATGGTATATGGAAGCTTGTGGATCTTATTAGTTATGAAAAATAGCATGTGGAGGTGTTCACAACTCCAAAGTTAGAGCAAAAGTAGACAAAAGTAGATAAAAGTAGAAGGAAAGGAGAGGTGTCTATTTTTAGACAAGGAAGGCGCTTCTGTTGATAGCCTCTCAATAAAAAGAGTGGTTCTCTTAGTGTAGGTGTACAAATTGAGTGATTCTTGTTGCGTTGTGAAGCTTACAACTTGTAATATATAAGTGTCTCAGTTTTTGTACAATTTGCAATGAGAAAACTCTGCCCAAGTAGGCGTTTTTGCAGATCTTTTTTCTTGTGTCTATCCAGTGCCTCATGAGAGACATACCTCTCTTCAAACTTTCATATCTCAGTTGTTATGAAGTCGTTTTGAGTGATTTCACTTGGAGGAGTTTCCTTAGCTCTCATACTTTCTGTCCGTATCAAAATTTCTCATAGATGTTGAAGTTTTGTTGCTTCTCTACATCAGTTTTCAATTCAGATGGTTAGTCATACCTTGTTGTTGCAGGCTTCTTCTTACCTTGACTTCAAGCTCTTGGTTTGGGAGCTATACTCCACCTTTTTTGATGTTTTTTGTTTCTAAACATGCTACTCAGAGTCTACTTTCAGAATATATGATCAATTTTGTCAAGTTCTGCTCAGAGAGTTTCTGGTGATCATTTTGCTACAGTGATCTATTTCTGTTTTTTAGAAAGTTTGGTGGAAAGTTTGTTTTTGAAGTTTGGAAATATTTGGTTGGTGTTTTAACGATCTTGGGAGGTCTCATCATGTTTCGTTGTGTACTTTGATGTTTACAAGTTTGTAAACACAACATTGTGGTATCAGAGCTTTTGTTTTTTTGTTTTATCAAATCTTTCATACAACTTATTGAGTTATCTTCTTTGTTTACAACAATTCAACATGGCAGATTTGAGTGCATCGATTGAGAAGTTATCTGATGGGAGAAACTATCCCATGTGGCAATTTAGAATGGAGTCTTATCTCATGTCTAAAGGTCTTTGGGGATTGATAATAGGTACAGAAGTGAAGCCGCTATTACCAGAACTCCTGGGCATATAAGAGGTTTGAATACTAGTAGAGAGGCTTGGGAGTCTCTAGAAAGGTTATTTGCAACTACCAATAGAGCGAGGCAAACACAACTTATAGGTGAGCTGACAAGAGTAAAAAAGAAACCATGACAATCAGTTAATGATTATGTTCTTAAGGTAAAATCTCTTATTGAAGCATTAGCCTCTATTGATGCATCTCCTAGTGAGGATATAAAGTTTAATAGCATGTTAAATGGCTTGAGAGAAGATGAAAGATGGAAGTCTTTCATTACGTCTATCATGACTCAAGAGAATCTACCATCCTTTGAAGATTTACAGACACACATGATGACTGAAGAAATCAACATAGAAGGTGGGAACTCTTATCATTCGCAAAGAGGTAGTCAAGGACAAGCTCTTTATACTTCATCAAATAGATCAAGAGGTAGAGGAAATTGGAGAGGAGGAGGAAGATTCAACAACAATGCAAGAGGAAGAGGAAGCTTTAATGCGACTAGAGGAGGAAGAACAATACAACAAAGTCAACAAACTCAACCAAATCAGCAAGGTAACTTTACCTGCCATTATTGTGGTAAAGTTGTTCATTATGCTAGGGATTGTTTCTCCAATCTGAATAGAAGAGGTGGTTTTAGAGGACGACAAAGAGGAAGAGGACAAGATCACATGCATCACAACAACAACATAGTACAAGAGGAGGCTCAAACACAGAAGGAAAACGTTCTTATGGCTATGCATACAGAGACACATAAGAGGAAGGTTAACAACAAAACTTGGTATGTAGATAGTGGTTGCTCAAACCACATGAGTCACAACATGAATATGTTTGTGAACTTACACAAACCTGATTCAAGAGTCACACTTGCTACAAGAGATAGTACTAAGCATGAAGTAGTTTACATTGGTGATTGTCCACTTAATGAACATGTCACTCTTAGAGTGTTTTGTTTGTTCCTACCATTACAAGAAGTTTAATTTCAGTTGGACAGATGGAGGACAATGGAGTAAAGGTCGATTTTTACAATAATCAATGGCGGCTTATCAGAAGAAGGATCAAAATTTTGTTATAAAAGGACAAAAGGTAAACAGATTATATACTTATGAAGTTGAAGTTCCAGATTACGCAAGTTATACAATAGTTAATGGGACTCAAGTAAGTCAATTGGATTTATGGCATAAAAGATTAGGACACATTAGTGTTGGCAGGTTAAAAGATATTGCAAAGAAATCATTGGTTGAAGGTTTACCACAATTACCTAAGCAAGATTTGGATTTTGTTTGCGAGGCATGTCAGTTTGGAAAACAGGTACGAAGTTCTTTTTCAAAAGCAGGATTGCAAAGCAGAGGTATTTTAGACTTGATTCATACTGATGTATGGGGTCCATCTCAAGAAGAGTCCATGGCAGGGAGCAAGTACTTTGTCACATTTATGGATGACTTCTCAAAGTTTACATTCATTTATTTTATGAAATAAAAATCCGAAGTGTTTGACATATTCAAAAAGTTTAACACTAGTTTGGTACCAAAACAGGACACTTAAGTGTCCTTTTTTGACAATTTTCCAAAAAATCACATACCTTGTACAAAGAGAATTTGAAAAAATCCTTCAACACACATATTAAATATACTCCAAAGGTTAATGCAAAAATATAAAACACAATAAATCATGTTTTATGTTCATGTAAATATCCTCTCAACATGCTATGGTAGTGAACAGGATGAAAATTCATGATCAAATGTATTTTTATCAAAAGAAAAAAATTCATCATATGAAAGAAAAAATTATACACGTTCCTTGAAACATAGATCACATGGTATGAGCCTCAAAATCACTTAGAAAAATCATTTCAATTCAAATAAAATCAATTATTTTGACTCTGTACACCAAAAGCAGCAACTAGTTTTAATTATGGTTCAAACAAACTTATGGGAATCCATAGAAGTGTACAAATGTGCCAACAATCAAACAAATTATGAAGACAACAACCAAGGTATACACATATAAAATCAACTCATATGACTCTAGTCACCAAAAATAGAAAATTAAAGCCAATATATGACTCAAAAGAATTTATGGGCATCATTCAAGGTGTACACATTCCAGTTACCAAGTAAAAAATATGTGACATAAAAAACCAAATCTTACATATACGAGGCTAAATAGTTTATTGAAATCCACCAAAATTTTCATGTCTTTGGAGAGAACCAATAATCTTTTGTTGTGTGGGCATCAACCAAATTCTATACATACAATCATGAATAGTCTGTGGACACATACTCAAAAGCCTTTGATATAATCTTTGATATCATAAAATGATAAGGATTATTTGAAAACATTTCATCATTTCCATCATGGATGCCATCTTCTTTTTGTCAAATGAAATATGTATGCCAATTATTTTCATTCTTTTCACAATCACCATTGCGGATCACATATTATTTGATGAGACTAAGAATGAAACATGGCATGAAAGCATATTTTTGAAGGCTTAATACTTAGAATATCATTTAAATAATTATTATTTTTCATCATAATTTTTTATTCCACCTTTGGAGCTATGTTCCTTTTGTGAACATAGAAATATATGCTTTGCCAATTCAGCATGAAAGTTAGCACCAAATGGAATGGCTACTAGTTCAAAGTGGAGGCCTTCTAACTTTGAATAAAAATATGCATTCAATTAGTATGAAGGTTATCCATTGATAACTTGCCAATTCTCAACAATCTCATTTACACACAAGTTATAGTGAGCCATTCTTTAAAAGGTGTGATAAATGGCAGTGCTCTAGAGAAGACAAGGTTTGAGTCCATGTTTATCACTTATGTAAGTGTTCAACCTTCTCCAAAGATCCCTAAACACTTGCTTTACACTACCAAAGTCCATGAATAGCTTTCCATTTCCTAAAACATATCCAATTTGCCAAAATGTTTGAATTGTGTTATTTTTTCAGTTATGCAAAAAGTTGAGTTTTGAAAAATCCCCATTTTCTTCTTCATTTAATAACACATGTGAAGTTTTAAAATGTCAAATATTATATTTTTCTCTAAAATTACATGATGTGTGCTATCAGATCCAAGTGAGTATGCCACCAAAGCCTCAAGGGTTTCATCAAGAAAAATCAATCAATTTGGTGTAAAAGCAGGACACTTAAGTGTCCCAAGACACTCAAATGTCCTAGTACATAACTAGTGTTAAATCATTGGTTTAAAGCAAACAGGTCGAAGCATAAGAAGGTTGAGATCAGATGGAGGAGGTGAATATTTTTCTAATCAATTTCTTGCATTTTTGGAGGAAGAAGGAATTAAAAAGGAGACTACAAACAGATACACACCTCAACAAAATGGTGTGGCCGAAACAAGAAACAGGTCTATCTTGGAGATGGGTAGGTGCATGTTAAACGAAAAGGACTTACCACTTATTTTTTGGGTTGAAGCATGCAATATGGCAGTTTATGTGATGAACAGGTTACCACCTACTCAAAGTCATGTACAACAAGCACGTTATGAATTGTTTTATGGATCAAAACCAGATATTGCTAATTGTAGAATTTTTGGAAGCATATGTTTTGTTCATGTTCCACAACAGTTAAGGTCAAAGTTGGATCCAAGGTCACAAAAAATGGTTTTCATTGGTATGGCAGAAGGGCAACCGGGATATAGATGTGTGAACCCAGATACGGGAGAGGTAATTGTTTCGAGAGATGTTATTTTTCATGAAGATAAATCTTGGTATAGACATGAAGTGCAGGTAGATGAAGAAGAAACTACAAGAAGTCACGAAGAAGAGCCAAGTTCTCCAAGTTCACCAGAGAGTCAAATTACACATGAAGAGGCAACTCCCCCCAATCAGAAGTTGAAGAAAATTCTTGATTTGATTTCAAAGGAAACTGAGTCACAGGAAGAAGAAAGTGAAGGTTCTACATCAAGAAGAACTCAAACTCGAAGGCAAGAAAAGCATGGTAGGACAAGAAGCCAATCAAGGTATCCAGTAAGAGAAAGAAGGCAACCGCAAAGATTTTCTCATGAAGCTTATATTGCAAAACTTCTTGAGGAGCAGGAACCAAAAACTTTTAAAGAAGTGTCAAAGGTAAAGAAATGGGTTAAAGCAATGGATGAAGAAATGATAGCTTTGTATGAGAACAATACATGGAGTTTAGTTCCAAGGCAACCTAACATGAAAGTAATTGGTAACAAATGGGTGTACAGGATAAAGAGAAACAGTGATGGTTTAGTGAGTAGATATAAGGCAAGGCTTGTTTGTAAAGGTTATGCACAGAGTTATGGCATCGATTATGAGGAGACATTTTCTCCTGTTGCCAAGATATCAACAATAAGGACATTAATAAGTGTTGTTGCAAGCAAGGTATGGAATCTTTATCAAGTAGATATAAAAAATGCATTTCTCAATTGTGATTTAAAAGAAGATGTGTACATGGAGCAACCAGCAGGTTATGAAGATTCCAAGAAGCCTACTCATGTATGTAAACTCTTGAAAGCATTGTATGGTCTTAAGCAAGCTCCAAGGGCTTGGAATTTTAGATTGGTAAAGTTTCTTGAAAAGCAGGGATACAGGTGTTCAAATGCAGATACTTCTTTGTATGTTAAGGTTGAAGGATCATTGATTGTTTATATCTCAATTTATGTGGATGACTTGATAATAACAGGAAACAATGAAGGTGAGATAGCCAGGATCAAAGCAGAGCTTGGATCTGAATTTAAAATTCAGATTTAGGAGAACTGACATACATTCTTGGAATCAAAGTTATGAAGAAGGAAGATGGCGTATATCGTCTACAAAGAAAGTATATTTCAGATTTGTTAAAGAAATATGGCATGGAGCATTGCAAGAGTATCAGTAATCCGATGGAACCCAATGTGAAGTACAGTGCTGAAGATAGTGAACCTTTAGAAGATCCACTTATCTATAGGTCTTTGATTGGTTCTCTTATATATGCAACTTTAACAAGGCTGGATATTACATTTAGTGTAAGTACATTGTCTCAATTCATGAACAAACCCACAGATGTTCATATGCAAGCAGCAAAAAGGGTCTTGAGATATTTGAAGGGTACATTAAATGAAGGTTTGGGCTATAAATATTATGAAGGTTTGGATTTGAAAGCATAGAGTGATGCACATTGGGCTGGAAATAAGGATGATAGAAGGAGTACAGGTGGATATCTGATATTTGTAGGTAATAATTTGGTTTCATGGAGTTCTAAAAAACAGCCTACAATAGCACTTGCAAGCACAGAAGCTCAATATAGAAGTCTTACAAATGCAACATGTGAGATTATATGGTATTTGTAGCTTTATGAAGATATGAATCTATCTACAACACATCCACTACTCTTTGGAGATAATGTAAGTTCATTACAACTCGCATCTAATCCAGTGTACCATGCAAGAACAAAACACATTGAAGTGCACTATCACTATATCCGAGAGAAGGTGGTGAATGAAGATATTGATATTCAACATGTTGGAACAAAAGATCAATTAGCAGACATACTCACAAAAGCAGTGGATGCTCAGAAGCTTAAGCGAATCAAAGTACTACTTGGAGTCAAAGCTTTGGATTTAGAGCTTGAGGGGGGCAATGTTACATAAAAACAAGCTCTAAAGTAGTCTTGTGGATTTTATTAATTGATCCTATCAGTTATGAAAAATAACATGTGGAGGCGTTCACATCTCCAAAGTTAGAGCAAAAGTAGATAAAAGTAGAAGGAAAGGAGAGGTGTCTATTTTTAGACAAGGAAGGTGCTTCTGTTGATAGCCTCTCAATAAAAAGAGTGCTTCTCTTAGTGTAGGTGTCCAAATTGAGTGATTCTTGTTGCGTTGCAAAACTTACAACTTGCACGATATAAGTAGTTCTGTTTTTGTACAATTTGCTATGAGAAAACTCCACGCAAGTAGGGATTTTTGCATATCTTTTTTCTTGTGTCTATCCGGTGCCTCATGAGAGACATACCTCTCTTCAAACTTTCATATCTCACTCGTTATGAAGTCTTTTTGAGTGATTTCACTTGGAAGAGTTTCCTTGGCTCTCATATTTTCTATGCATATCAAAATTTCTCATAGATGTTGAAGTTTTATTGCATCTCTACATTAGTTTTTGATTTAGACAGTTAGTCATACCTTGCTGTTGCAGGCTTCTTCTTACCTTGACTTCAACCTGTTGGTTTGGGAGCTATAATCCATCTTTTTTTATGTTTTTTGTTTCTAAAGCATGCTACGGAGAGTCTACTTTCATAATATATGATTAGTCTTGTCAAATTCTGCTCAGAGAGGTTTTGGTGATCATTTTGCTACAGTGACCTATTTCTGTTTTTTGGAAAGTTTGGTGGAAAGTTTGTTTTTGAAGTTTGGAAATATTTGGTTGGTGTTTTAACGATTTTGGGAGGTCTCATCATGTTTCGTTGTGTACTTTGATGTTTACAAGTTTGTAAACACAGCATTAACCACCTTAGAAGGAGAGATAATGCCTAATTACATTAGTGGTTGTAGAGTCAAGCTTTATCAGGAACCTCTTACTGAGGATATGCTTAGAAGATTCATGTTGGCAAAGAAGCATAAGGAGAAATGTTAAACATGACTTGCCGTCAGAAGCGCGTTTAAACACCTATTCGGGTTCTTGGGAGTGGAAGGGGTCTGTTAAACAGAGGCCCTATGCTTGATTTTCCCAAAATAACCACTTCATACACAGCAATATATTAATGTTCAAGAACTCTATCAAGAATCTGTTTACGCTTCACAATCTTACTATTTGTAATCGAACTCTTCCAAGGCTTACCGAACACAACTACCCGTAATCGGACTCATCCAAAGCTTATCGAACACACTTCAGCTAATGCTCCCTCAGCGTATAGCGCAAGCCATATTCAGTACCGTAATACAAGATTACTTTTGTCTAGCTTAAAGAACTGATCCAACACAAACTACCGTACACAACAGAGGCAATAACGGTAACTCAATCTGGACCGTGCAGGTGCGGATAATCCACCAGAACAGGAGATGTAGGATGATTCAAAATTCTCAACCACATAGTACTCAACTGTCATTACTGGAACATGGGCTTCATCAAACAACTTACAGAACATCGACAAAACAGAGAGACATAACAGTACGCAGCATTATCAGAACAATCACAACGGAAACTACACAGAACGACTCGCTCAGACAGACAGGCTGGCGATCTTCTGGTCGTCTAGGTAAATCACAAACCAAATAGGTATCGATAACACACAAGACAGCGATGAGAACAGAATACTCAAAATAACTCAACGCACACCACAGCAACGTTACAGATCAATCACCCAGACAGATAGTCTGGTGATCCCACTGAGCGTCACCGAAGCGTCTCTTTTTCATTATAAAGATTACAAAACATCTTTGTAACAACCTTTCGTTCGTGTGGAATATAAACATTTTCAGTCTTTACAATTGCCAATCCGGCGGCCGACTAACACTAGCACGCACGGTGGACTCGAACCTGCAGGTATACAAAAAAGATTATGGCTCATCTACTATCCCTTCTAAATACATTGTTCTCGCTAATCTAAATGTGGGGGCAATTTTCTTCTTAATCGATTCTAACATCTGCTTCAAAATGTCTGGTTCTACCATCTGAGCGTCTGTACGTACTGCACTTAAAGAAACAACCCGAGACATCAAAACTTCTGCTTGAGTTTGCAGAAAAGCTTCCTGTAAATAGAACTCATTCGATAGCGCCGCATCTCTGCTAACCTTCATATCTGCTATCTGTTTATCAATTCTGGAGAGTCTTTCTTTCTATACATCCAGTTGATACTCCCTTCTTTCTATCTCCTGATTTTGAAACTGGATTGTCCTGTAATAGGCGTCGCGCTCTCGGCGGGGTACTTGCGATGTCTTTCTGTAATTGCGCTTCCCCTATCAATTTGCGTTTAAGAATCTTGGTTCTCTGGAGTTCGTAATCAGTCTTCTTAAGCAAATCTGCCATCTCTTGTCCTTTCTGTACTACTTCATTTAGTTGTTGTTTGGTTTCTTCTAACAGATTGCCTAAAGCTATACGTGCATCCTCCTTGTCTTTGGCTAACTGTTTCAAATGTCTATTTTTAGCCTTTGCAGCGCACAATGAGTCTTCCGTTAATCTGACTTCGGCCAAGACAGCATCTCTTTGATTTATAATTGTCTCATGGTCGGCAAGTCGGGCCTGTAGCTCCTTAATCTGTTCTCTTAAGTTATGATTATCTGCTTTGACTTCGATGAGTTCTTCCTAGAGTGGGCTAATATCAGCTTCCACAACATCCACCTTATGATGTAATTCATCCCGGATGTTATCTGCCACTTCCTTCATTTGTATAGGTAGTTGTTGCGATAGTTGGATTAGCATTTGTCCCATGGATGCTAGCTCAGAAAATACAGGAATTGACGGAACCGGAATATGAGGACGGGGCTGAGATGAAGAGGCTGTGAGGAGCTAATGGGAATTCGGTGGTGAGTAATTTGGTGATGAGGATGAAGAAGCGGTAGGTTCCTTAGTGACAATGGGTGGGACAGGGACAATGGTTGGAACAAGTGGAGAAGTTAGAAGAACAGAGTTAGGTTCAACTACCTTTTCGGTGGTTTGATACGTAGTATCCTCACGGTCGGCAACTGTATATTCCACTGCTCTAATCAGTTCTTTGAAAAATTCTTTAATTATAGGTTCTCCATCATCTTGCTTTTCCTACTCAGATTGCTGTTTAGATTCTTCTTTTGACGAGCTCATTTTAGAATCGGTGGTAGCATCCTGTTCTTGTTCCTTTTCTGAAGAAGACTGCGCTAATGAGTCATGATGCATTGATGTTGCGGTGTCATGGAAGGTTTCTTCCTGTCCTTCTTCTTCTTTGTCATCTGCTTTCTCATTTGCGGCGGATTCTTGTACCTCACTATCCGATGAACTAATTCTGATTCTTTTCCAACGGAGGAGGTGGAAAATCTCTTCGTCATCCTCTTCATCATCTTCTAAGATCTGTGCAGATTCTTCATGGTGCAGAATGGGTCCTCGGGGTGGTGGTTGTGCTGCTTGGAGGACCGGAAATAAGAAACTGAGAATGTGTGGTAACCTTGATCTTGGCATATCTCCCTTATTGACCTCTTTGATGATTGAAACGCATTCTTTGTGAATGCGGCGGAAAAAGTATGATGCAAAATTTACAGGTTCTCTGGCAGCTAGATCTATGGCGGAGTAAAAGGGTCGAGATATTCCATATGTGCGCTTTTGCAGGTTGAGGATGGCTACTAAGATTTGCAGGGCTGATCTTTCAGGTTCGGGGCGACAGAGGATTGCATATTCATTGGATGAATGCCTAGGGATTAATTGGTTCATTGTGGCTAACAGCAGATTAGGGACATTTTCCCTACCTTGCAGAGAGAGCCGGAATGCATCAGCAAAGTTTGGAGGGTAATTACGGTACGAGAGGGCAGGGCAGTGATAGGCCAATTCTGCTCCGTAGCAGGTGTGGCAGTGATGGCGGCGATGATCTGGGCATAGAAAGGGTGACAATCCACTGAATGCCAAGGCAATTCAGCGAAATTGAACAACCCACGGATGCGCAAGAACTCTCCTACATCAGCAGGGAGTCCTTCATGGAAGGCGAAAAAGTTTGCCAAAGCTTCCATGATACACAGACAATAGCAAGCACGAGAACAGAAAGCATAGGGTATACAGATAGCACAAGCACGCAGATCACACAGACACAATAGCGATTATCAGCGAAACAAAAAAGGTTAAGTAGATACTTGATACCGAGAAGCAATTAAATTCCTTAATCATCGTGCGATATTGAGATGATAACTTCATAGCTGCAGTGTGCATGCATGAGCAGAATTGATAATGTAGGGCGGCTGTTGATCATAATTAGGTAGCAAAACGAGGATATTTACAAACTTATTTTATTAAGCATGCAAAAACAAAAAGAAAATAAATAACATAAAAAAAACGTCGAACACGTCAGCAAGAGTCAGATGCTTGATGATACGGCCGCAACTTTGAAGCATTGATGACTTTCGGAAGAGGAATTATGGTCAAAGTAGTCAACCGAAAAGTAGCTCGACCTACTTGTTCAGTAATCTGATAGGGACCGAACCATCGTAACTTGAATTTTCCAGCCGAGCGATTTGATTTTGCATTATAAAATAACACAAGCTCTCCTATCTTAAAAACTGGAGTTTTAAGATACCGATCATGAGTACGAGTCTGCCTTAATTGCACTTCCTGAATAGTCAGAAAACTTTCCCAGTGATGCTCATCTAGTTCTCTGAGTGTGTCCAACCAAAATGGTAAGGATTCTCCCAGTAACAACTTCTGAGTGATGGCCACACGTAAACTAGGAATAACAACTTCCATTGGAGCTATGGCTTCCAGTCCGTAAGCCAGTTTGAAAGGGGTTAGTCTTGTTGCTACCTTGTATGTAGTCCGGTACGCCCATAATATTGCAGGTAACAGCTGATCCCATCTTTCCGGTGATTCGAGAATCAGTTTACGAAGCATATTCAACAAAGTCTTGTTTGTACTTTCAGCTAAGCCATTTGCACGAGGATAATACGGTGAACTAAACTTATGCATAATCTGAAAAGAATGTGTGAGTACTTTCATTAAATTGTTAACAAAATGCGTGCCTTGATCTGTCACAAGCTCTAGAGGTAAGCCAAAACGTGGAAAAACATCTTTCATTAAACACTTTGCCACCGAAACAACGGTGGCAGACCTTAAAGCCCAAGCTTCTGCCCATCCGGTAGCGTAATCTGTACATGTTAGAATATAACGATTATTACTGAGTATGGATGGAGGTGTAATTGGCCCAATAAAGTCAAGGCCCCACTTTTGAAAAGGTTCTAAAGGTAAGACAGGTTGTAGAGGGAAAAAATGGTGTTGTAACGGCTGTCAAGACCTCTGACAATTATCACATTGTTTGACAAACTGAGATACATCCCTGTACATAGTAGGCCACCATAGTCCGCTTTGCAGAATTTTTCGGTACGTTAAATCTGCTGCAAAATGCCCACCGGAAGGTATTGAATGTGCTAGAGCTATAACTGAGTTTACTTCATGTGGAGGAATACAACAAAGTAAAACTCCAGTGCGATCCATATAATACAACTCTCCAGCAATCACTTACGCATTGTAGAAGAAATCTGAGCAGAAAGACATCCATCAGTAAGAAAAGTTAATATCTGATCATAATATGTAGATGGCATAGGGGGTTCTGCAGATTCATCATCAATTGGTTCAACAACATAAATCGTGGGTGTGGTGTCATCTACACCGACCAGAGCTTCACCGGAATCTAAGCGAGAAAGGAAATCTACTAATACATGTGAACTGTCGGGCTGATGAATTACTTCGTAATCAAACTCTTGTAAAAGTAGAACCCAATGCGCTAATCGACCACCTAAATGATGTTGTCGTACCAGATAGACAAGTGCAGCATGATCTACATGAAAAGTAAATTTGCGGCCAAGTAAATAGTGCCTGAATTTCTTTACAGAATATACTAAACCCAGACATTCTCTTTTAGTTACAGAGTAATTCTTTTGAGCAGGAGCAAGCCTTCGACTTGCATAGTAAACAGGCCGGAACCACTTATCAGTTTGTTGCATTAAGACACTCCCAATGGCGATATCTGATGCGTCAACAAAAACATGAAATGGACGTTCCCAATCAGGAGGTTGTAGAATTGGAACCTACGTTAATAAGCTTTTGAGACGATCAAATGTTGTTTGACATTCCTGAGTCCAAACAAAATGTCGAGGAGTACTCGTTATTAATCTATTGAGAGGTATTGCCAGATGAGCGAGCGACCGTAAATGTCAACCATGCCACCTGACTTGACCCATGAATCGCATGACTTCTTTCGACGTAGTAGGCATAGGTGCTTCTAACACAGCTGCAATTTTATCTGGATCGACTTGTATGCCTTGTGCAGACACAATATGGCCAAGCAGCTTACCACATGAAACCACAAATACAGACTTGTTTGGGTTCAGGCAGAGTCTGTCTTCACGACACTTCTCAAACCAACACCGTAAATGATGCAGGTGTGCTACCATCTTACCAAATAAAGAGAAATCATCAAGATATACTTGCATGAAAGAAGTAAGATATGGGGAGAATATTTCCTACATACATCGTTGAAAAGTACTAGGAGCATTTCTTAATCCAAACCACATAACAGTACAAGCAAAAACACCCCAATTGGTAATGAACGTTGTTTTTGGTATATCTTCCTCAGCCATTCTGACCTGATTATACCCACTATATCCATCTAGAAATGAATACATTTCGTGCCCAGCCACTCTATCCAGCATTGTATCAAGAAATGGAAGAGGAAACGGATCTGGCACCGTAGCTGCATTCAGTTTCCGGTAATCCACACATATGCGTAGCTGCTTATTCTTCTTAGGGACGATAAAAATGGGTGATATCCACTCAGCATGTTCTATTGGAACAATGAATCCAACTTTTAATAACCTATCAAGCTCTGCCTTTACCTGTGCTGCGTAGTTAGGATTCATCTGGTAGCTGGGTTGTTTAATTGGTTTTGCTTCCGGTTTAAGTACAACTCGATGCTGATATATGCGAGGATCCAGACCCTTCATGTCACGGTAATCCCATGCAAAAACATCAGTGAACTCACGAAGTAACTGGATCAGATCTGCTTGAAATACTTCAAACAATCCTTCCTTTATTTTGACAGGTCGTGGATTAACTTCATCCCCTAAATTATATGTGATCAACTGATCTTTTGGAACATAGAATTGATGAGGTTTTTCTAAATCATCGACTGATTGTAAAAGCTGTTGTATAGCAGTTTCATCCTTAGCAGTAGTATTTTCCCATAGATGGCGCTAGTGTTAAACATTGCTTGCCATCAGAAGCGCATTTAAACACCTAATCGGGTTCTTGGGAGTGGAAGGGGTCTGTTAAACAGAGGCCCTATGCTTGATTTTCCCAAAATAACCACTTCATACACAGCAATATATTAATGTTCAAGAACTCTATCAAGAATCTGTTTATTCTTCACAACTATCTATAATCGGACTCTTCCAAGGCTTACCGAACACAACTACCCGTAATCGGACTCGTCCAAAGCTTACCGAACACACTTCAGTTAATGCTCCCTCAGCATACAGCACAAGCCATATTCAGTACCGTAATACAAGATTACTTTTGTCTAGCTTAAAGAACTGATCCAACACAAACTACCGTACACAACAGAGTCAATAACAGTAACTCAATCTGGACCGTGTAGGTGCGGATAATCCACTAGAACAGGAGACGTAGGATGATTCAGAATTCTCAACCACACAGTACTAAACTGTCATTACTGGAGCATGGGCTTCATCAAACAACTTACAGAACATCGACAAAATGGAGAGACAAAACAGTACGCAGCATTATCAAAACAATCACAACAGAAACTACACAGAACGACTCGCTCAGACAGACAGTCTGGCAATCTTCTGGTCGTCTAGGTAAATCACAAACCGAACAGGTATCGATAACACACAAAACAGCGATGAGAACAGAATACTCAGAATTACTCAACGCACACCATAGCAACGTTACAGATCAATCACCCAGACAGACAGTCTGGTGATCCCGGTGAGCATCACTGAAGCGTCTCTTTTTCATTGATTTATAAAGATTACAAAACATCTTTGTAACAACCTTTCATTCGTGCGGAATATAAAAAGATTCAGTCTTTACAATTGCCAATCCGACGGTCGACTAACAGAAAGAAAAGAGAATATGCATGAAAGCTCAGGCAGAAGCTATAGAACACATTAAGCGCATAAAGCTAAGAAGACAAGGACTAGGGAGAGAACATTATAACAATCTGGAAACAACACCCAGATACCCCATGGCCATATGTCAAGCAAATTCAATTACTCATCTTAGCATAGTGGATAGGAGACCATTCATTACAATTAGGCTAGAGCATGGCAACCCTTTCCATGAGCTCAGGGCTTTAATTGATTCAGGTGTTATGACTAGTGCGATTAGATGGTCCCACTATAAGGACTCAGGTAGTGTGCCATGATGATGACCTAGTAGAATCCCTAATCCTTGGCCAAGATTGGCTATACGATCACTCAATGGACCTAAAGCTTAGACAAGGCTCCTTGCAGATTGGAACCTTAGACCAGCGGTGAGTGCTACCGCTTGACTTCCCTAACAACACTCCGCCTGAGGTATGTCACCCTCGACCATATGAACTACGGGTGATAGAGGACTGGAAGATCATCGGCCAAATCCCTCGGCTAAGCATGCTCCTTACAAACTCAACCCATGAGAGCTTGGCGATGGATAGTTGTCAGACAAAAGAATGTCAAGAGATCTTCCCCGGGTCTTCCATAAGTGGTCAGGTGGATTGCATCAGCAAACAAATGGGCACAACACCCTGTAGTGCCCATCCTTCCACACTTACTACGGACTGGCCTACATTTATGGTACAAAATGTTGCACTTCCTAATGGGAAAGTTTTGCAAGTTTTGGACCTCTTTTCTTTTCCAAAGCAGAGTGTCAACGAGACCTCTCACCACCAACCACGAAGGAGTCAGCCACGACGGAGGAACCCAAACCGATGACCATACCAGGCGACACAAAACAAGCAGCAGTATTAGCATCAGAAAGCAAATGGCATGAAACAAGTATGCGTTCCAAAAGGACAGAAAGCACCGACAGTTTTCAACAATGCAGACAATGATGGGAAGAAGTTAAGGAAGAAGTTAAAGAAGAAGCAGAGTCAGCATCCAACCTCTCCTCAACCTTCTTCAACCTCGACGAAGCTTCGATAGATTTGGATCGCCAAGAAGTACCTAACAAATCGACCCACACCCACATAGATTTGGGTGCCTAAAAATTGTATTATAGCTCAACACTCAAGCCATGTAACATATAACCCTTAGAAATCTCTTCATCCCTCAACACCACAACATCCAATGTAACCTTTTGTTCCTCAGCAGAAGCATATCACCCACTCAGCAACCCTTAGGAAATGGATATCAAAATGTATCCAGAAGCCTCCTCATGACCCGTTGTCTAACATTAACCCCATCCCGAAACCAACATCACTTGTAATAACATCTCATCAAGCAATGTATGCACTATCTAAAGCATGTAGGTTTCTAGTGACGTGCATTAGTTTTGCAAAAATCATTCCATAAACCACCTCACAACACTTGGCTACACGGGTTACACATGGGTTATGGAAAGGGATTGCGGTCTCACTTTAATGGGATCATGATTAATTTCCATACTAATGTGCTAATCTTTTGTAGCAGATCTCCTCCATATTCCCATCACTCATCATGTAGACAAAAGGACCATCTGAGGCTGGCCCTAGTGTACCTGTGGTCAATGTTGGCAACTTGCTGGCTGAGCCACATCCTATGTCACAACCACCTCAATTTCAAGGATTGCCAAGACCAATGCCGATTGATGACCCTCCTAGGGGATACACTCAAAAAGTCTACCGTAATCATCATTGGTTTCAAGGTTTAGCAGGACCTTTGGCGGATGTAGATTTTATTTTTGATGCCATGTTGACTTTTGACAATCACAAGTGGGGCAAGTATCAATTTTTCTCTAGAGGATTCGAGGCACTTCAAAATTCAGAAGAGTCAAAACACGTTTGGGCTAGAGCAAGTTTTACGGAATATTTCAGTGATCCATTGCCCAAACCCAGTTTTTATAGATGCTACTATCTGATAACTACACTTCAAGCCTCCGAGAACAAGGACTTGCCTGGAACTTTCATTCTCCCATCTTTGGTAAATGACCCGCTATACAAGAAGTTCTATCTTTCAAAAGATCTCATTAGGGTAGCAATTAAGATCCACAAAACTCACACACCCACGGAGCGCGAAAGGCTCATTCCAGAGCCCATGAAGCGTGGTGATGTTGTGAAATGGGAAAACATTTCGATCATTACACCAGAACTCTCTAAGCCATTACGCATATGTCTGCAACACTTTGCATTCCTAGCTTAGGATCGCTTCACTATTCCTCACAAGCGTATTTGGTTCGGATTATACTTACCTTGTATTGGCCCCAAACCATAGATCTGGCTAGTTGGATTATCGAGAAATTGTATTTAGCTCAGCACAAATGGGAAAGAAAACCTATTATCCATGGTTGTTGCATGAACTATTTACATGTGTTTGGCATATGATTTGCTTATAGAATGCGCAATTACTAGCGAGGAGTCAAAAGCATTCAAGGGAACGACCAAAAAGTCCAGGAAAGCTAGCAAGGGAAGGGTAGGCAAATGCATGCGTTGTTCTATCCCATGCTTACAAGTTCCAGAGTCCCCGTCACCTCATTAGTCCCCAAAACAGTCACCAACGGAATGGGCCCTGCACCTCTACAACCCATCTGTATACGCCTATCACGACCTATTATCACAAAAGGTACTACCAGTACGGTGATTTCTCAAGCCACCACAATTCAGGAACCCACCACTATAGCAAAAGAAATTCCCACCACCATCGGTGCGATAGCATTCACTTTCCCTATACCTAACTTGGAAGCAGAACCAACAAACACCACCTTTGACTTTGAAATGCATGATGCTTTCTCGAGTGAATTCGGCAACTCTTCTCACAGGAGTATGAACATCCCAGTTACCCTACCACACCCCCTGATCAACCAGAAGAGCAAGTAGTCTCCAACTCCGAAGAATAAAGGATAGAAACTGAGAATGAAGATGGTGATGATGAAGCCATTCAGGACAGCCATGAAGATGTGCAGAATGATGAACAAGAACAGCGAACTGAGACACAGGGCGACACAAGTACACATGAAGACGACACGTTTGAAGCCGCTGCTTACACGTTGGCAATCAAGAAACTATACCACACTATGCAGGCAGTTTGGGCACGTAGACAACTCTCAAAAGAAGAAAGTAAAGCGATTTTAGAACACGAACTCGCTACAAGAGGATTCAAAGAAGCTTACATTCAAGGTTTCAAAGAATTAGTTAAATCAGTCAAAACCAATGAGGCACTTCGCTATTTGTAGAGGAAACCACTACCAAAGTTTGACCCACGACGAATCCGTTTGCTATCAAAATCGGGTCAATATATTCGTGTACCCATGGATGCCCAATCCTCACAATAGCCCAGAGAAGCATGACTTCTTCTGGAAGACCCTATTGATGAAGCGACCATAGTCATTGACTCCCTGCCTCATCCTTCTACTATACCTACCACTACCCTCGTCGACGTGCCCACCACTCCACCTGCTCCTCTTTCACCTCCCGCCCCTCCAATCTCTCCTATACACCCTACCTCTCCCAGACCATCCATGTTCCTCGATGGTGTTGTAGCAGAAGCCCTAGTTGCCTCAACCCCACAAACTCTTCCCACAAACCTCCCACATATGCTCCCTTCCCTAGCTTCTGCCATTCCATCCAACCCATTTCTCACTCCATCCCTTCCTTCTTTCCCCACTCCTCCCAGACCTCTATTCCCATTTCCCCCCTCCTATGACCTTCTCACCCGTTTCACCTCCCCACCCCACTGTATTCCCTCTATCCTCCCCTCTCCACCAAGCAATACGAGAAACCCAATTCGTAATTTATTCTTCAACCTTTGTAAATCTTGTATTCACACCCACTCAAGCACCCACTCTCACACCACTCTTCACAGTCACTGCACTTGACACCACGTCCAGTGACATGGACATATCGCCACCCACCGTACCACCACTCACCTCATCCATCTTACCACCCCATTTAGGCACATCACACTTCTCCACTATCACCACTGCATCCACTTTCCCACCCCCCCCTTTCCCCTTCCCCTTGCATAAACAATCACACCCACAGCATCTTCACTCACTTCACCATTAATATTGTCACCCACAATCAACATCGCCTTCCACAATATGTTTTCTTAATGACACAAGTTAGAGATGAATTCTCATCTCTAGGGACCAGCTACCAACTCCTACAACAAACAACTGCAGATCTACAGGCACAACTAAACTCTTTATCCATCGAGAACTTCTCCATTAACGCATGCTATTAAGAGCTACATGCCTAGCATACACTCAAACTACAAAGTGAACAGAAGATGAAGGAAGCCATTACGGATATCGACAACCTATTACGGGCTCAAACAGTCAGAAATGCAACCCTCACTTGAAATATGGGACTGTTACGATGCCACCTCGCAACTGCCAAGGAAGAGAATCAACGATTGCAGGAAGAGAACAAAGAAAATCTTGAAGCAGCCTTAGATCAATCGGATGAACCTCTAAGTCCGAGCCGCTTTAAATCCATACCCTCTGAATCTATGAAGATATTATTAGAAGATCATGCCTGACTCCTAGAAGATTATGACAATATGAATGAGACATATCAGAAGCTCATGGATGACCATAAAATGCTACAGTTCCGAACAACCGCATAGCAACCTCCACTAGCTCCTAAGGCCACACCTCTGGAGATCATAGAAGAACTTAATACTTTATATGCTTAGATACTCACTCTTCAAGTGCACATTGTTGTTTTCTCTGAGCCCCCCAGGCCTGATTCCCCACCTAAACTCCCAACTAAGGAAGAAATTATGTCTATCCCGGTAGAGGAAACTTATGAAGAGGCCTACAAATCTATGAAGATATTATTAGAAGATCATGCCATACTCCTAGAAGATTATGACAATATGAATGAGACATATCAGAGGCTCAAGGATGACCATAAAATGCTACAGTTCTGAACAACCGCATAGAAACCTCCACCAGCTCCTAAGGCCACACCTCCAGAGATCATAGAAGAACTTAATACTTTACATGCTTAGGTACTCACTCTTCAAGCGCACATTGTTGATTTCTCTGAGCCCCTCAGGCCTGATTCCCCACCTAAACTCCCAACTAAGGAAGAAATTGTGTCTATCCCGGTAGAGGAAACTTATGAAGAGGCCTACGAACCATAACCCATCCTAGGCGGACATGTCACATCTGAAGGCCAAACCACCTTTGAACTCCCTACCCCCACATGGATGAAGATCATAGAAGAACTTGGACAAACCCACTCAGCATGGGTGGAGGCTCAATAACATGCCATGGCTATGATAGAGGAATGCATTTTACAATCACCTTACTTTGCTCACCACGCCCCTCAAAGGTATATATCTGGCCATGATCTTCAATATAAACCGTATTTCATGCTAAAGGTAGAATATCGATTCGCGATCGAAAAGGAGATAGGCAAGAAACCATCACATGCAACTCGGTTTGAGCCTGATGACTTGCCACCGGAAGCATAGAGCAATGAAATCTTTCAACCAACTTGGCACCAGGAGTTTTTACAAACATATCCAGAAATGATGAGCACATGGGTCAAGGCACCACTGCATTTGAAGTATAACCCATGTTGGGGACCTATACCAAGATGTCGCTCTTGGAAGGCATTTGCAATCAAAGTTCAAAATAATAAGCAGTGACAGGACTGGCTTAATTATCCATATTTCACTCCAGCCCATGGACCACCCACAGTCGGATACATGATGGCCACGATTCCCCACTCGCTCCCCTGCTTATGCCGCATGGATGATGTTGCTGTGCATATGATAGTCAAAGTATTTGATATGATGTAGACTGTACTTAAAATCTCTGCCGCGTCAAAGCACCGCACATTAACACCCCAAGATTCGAACATGGTAACCAAGACTTAGCCTATGATATGAGCACGACACCATCACTGAGGGTGTGCTATGCTTGGCATTGCCGACTCAAGTATTTACCTGCATGTTACAAAATGACATTTGAAGAGATGTTTACCACCGGCTTTTGGAAGTACCATTCCAAGGTGTTCATAAGCAGGCCCACACACCTACTTCAATTATTTGCCTGTGAACAACTCGTGTACTCCATGCACTATAGACTTCCACTGCCAGAAGAACCTCAACCCATAGACTGGGAAAAACTGGAAGCAGATCTTGCAAGAGGTATTTGCATCTCAGAGCACACCCTCACTCATGACCTCCTACAGAACTATATCCGACAAAACCCCGCAACAAGGTTCTGTCGAGGACAATAGATGCGAGAGAGAGGGGGTGTTGGGAGTAGCCAAAGGCATAGACAACGAGGAAGTATGTGAAGATGGATTACAATGAAGTAGTGGGGAGTCAAGCGGATTATTTTTTCAAAGAAATATGTTTTATAATACTTTTCCAAGACCCTCAATAGTGATTTTCATCACTCTTGTATCATATGTAACATAGAACAACCACTTTTGTAATTTGTACCTCCATTTTGTGCAATCCGAGGAGTCCTTGAGCTTGAGGAGCTTAGGTAGAACGAGCCTACCAATTTTGGCTATTTTGAGACCTCCTTTAGACTTCCAAATAGTACGTAGAATCTAGTTTTTAACTATGTGAGACACTAAATGTGAAACCGGTCAAAACTAATCAAAAAACTATAAAAAGAGCTAGAGAGCTCATTTTTGAGGTTAGCTAGTGTAGACTTGTATGAGTTAGTGAGAGTTTGACCTTGTAAGAGTGCTCTTGAGTAATAGAATCTACTTTCAACCTTCCATTGTGTCTTGATTGTCTCTTACATGTGTGTGTGTATGTATGTGTGCATCTCTATGCTTCTCACCTTCACTCTCACTACATCTCGCGTTCATGATCTTCATATCACTCCTATCTCTTCCGTGGATTGACATTAAGGAGGTGGAGCTTCTTAACGTGGTGCTTACCATTGTACTGGAGCAACAAACTATATTTGAATTAAAGGTACATTCATTATTCAAAAAAATGAAGAAAATATTGCACATGTGAAGAAATGATGGGAGATTCTCTTCAGATAGAGAAATTGGATAGAGAAAACTATCCTGCTTGGTTAATGAGGATGGAAGCTCATCCTATGAGCAAAGATCTGATAGGATATATCACAGGTGAAGAAGAAAAAACGGAATTTAGGGATCCTAGTGTTCAAACTAGGGAAGAACTCTCAGATTTGAAGACATGGATGAAGAAGGATGCTCAAGAAAGGAGCATTATCTACATGAGAGTCAATGATTACTTGCTACCTCATATTAGAGGACTCGAAAGTGCAAGTGACATATGGAATGCTTTGGAGGAGCATTTCCAAAAACATTACAAAGTCAAGGAAGGCATCTTTATGGGCAGAATTCACCACATTCAAGAAGAAGGCTTCTCAATCTATTTCTGATTATGTAGCAAGGATGAAAGATATTGTGGATGCATTAGGAGCAGTTGATGAAGACACTGAAGATGAGAAATTGGTAAGACAAATAAATTCTCATAAGTTTGAGAGGAGATGAGAAGTGGAAGCCATTCATTCTATCCATTGAATTGTCACTAGATCATTTCACTCCTAATTTGAATCAATTGATAGGACATATGCTAACGTTTGAGCATGATATCAACGGTGATGTTGATAATAGTAGAGTTCAAGCAATGTATTCAAAAGACAAGAAGAAGATTAACAAAGACAAGCAACAATTGAATGAAGATGAAGGCACTATGAGTCAAACCAACTTCCTAAGAGGAAGAGGAGGTGGCAAAGGAAGAGGAAGAGGTAGAAGCAATAAAGATGGTGTTAACGCTTGCTGGATTTGTGGTAAAACTAATCATTTAGCTCATGAATGTTGGCATAATAATCAGAATGGTGGAGGATATAATCAAAACTTTAATTCAAGAGGAAGAGGTGGTAGAAAGCAGAGAGGTAATATTAGAGTTAGAGGTAATAGAGGTTTCTTTGGAAGAAATGAAGGAAGAGGCTTTCAAAGTCAACCCTACAATAATACCTACTACAATTATGCTTCGGATCAAAAAGAGGATTCAACCTTAATTGTGAATGAAACTTGTGAAAGACAAAGTGAAGATCAAAGAGTTTTCTACATTGCCTTAGGGTGCAGCAATCACCTGAGTGGCAACCTAGCTTTGATGGCTGATTTGGAGAAAAAGGTGAGTAATCATATATTCCAAACAGTGATAACACAAAGCACAATGTGAAGTCCATTGGATCAGTAAAGGCTAAGGATGGAAGCACTCTTTTGAGTAAGGTTTCGTATGTCCCTACAATTCCAAAGAATCTCATAAGTGTAGACAAATTGTAGAGAAAGGATATGAGGTAAGGTTCATTGATGATGGAGTTAATGTTGAAGACCCTAGCCATGGATATAAACAAATTGTTTCGGGGAAGAAAGAAGGAAGGCTCTTCACATTGAAGATTCAAGGCAATGTTGTTCATGCCTTGTTCACTTATGGAGAACATAAGATCTCTGACTTAGATCTTTGGTACAAAAAGCTTGGACATTTTAATGAAAGAGGTATTAAGGATATGATTAACAATGGTTCAGTGCTTGGATTGCCTACTATTGTAGGTCAACACATGACATACAAGTGTGAAGCATGTCAATTGGGTAAAGCTCACAAGAATACTTATGGTAAGAAAGGGTTTATGTATTCAAAGAAGCTTGAATTGGTGCATATAGATTTGTGGGGTACATCAAAGGACTTCAGCATTAATGGTTCAAGATATTATGTGATTTATGTTGATGATGCTACCAGGTGGATCACCATATATGTGATCAAAGATAAATCAGAGGTGTTCAATACATTCAAGCATTATCATGTGTATGCAAAGAGAATCATAGGGCAAAAATTGAAGAGACTAAGGTCAAATGGAGGGGGAGAGTATTTCTCTAATGATGCAGGTATAAAAAGGGAAGTTACTTGCAAGTACTCTCCTCAACAAAATGGTGTAGCAAAAAGGAGAAATAGAACTCTTGTTCAATTTGCAAGATCAATGATGAAGGAGAAAAAATGCCCTAATTATTTGTGGGCTGAGGCTGTGAATACAACTACTTATTTGGTTAATAGACTTCCATGTAAGGCTTTGAGAGACCTACCTTAGATCATTGCAAAGTATTTGGATGTTTGGCTTATGCATATGTACCATCTCAATTAAGACATAAATTGGAACCTAAAGTTGAAAAGTATGTGTTCATTGGTTATGATGATAAGCAGATGGGTTATAGATTGTGGACTCCATCCACAAAGCAATTTCTTGTGTCAAAGGATGTTACATTTGATGAGCAAGGTACTTGGTATGCAGGTACAATTAATATTCATGCAGGTGATGAAGAAGTCATGACTCAAAGAAAGGGGAAATCAAAGATTCAAATTCCTGATGATGAAGAGATTGTTGATGCTCAAATTCAAAAGAAGAGTTGCCAAGGTTTGATCCAGAATATGAAGAACAAGAGACTTCAAAGAGTGGAGAAGCTAGAAGGTCAACAAGGAACACAAAGCAACCCATACGGTACAGTTAAGATACTTCATTTTTTACCACTAAAGATTATGCTTACATGGTGAAAGTAGAAGAAGATCCTTCTACATATGATGAGGCAAAAGGTAAGGAAAATTGGGAGAAAGCTATGTAGGAGGAGTATGATGCATTGATGAAGAATGAGACATGGGATTTGGTTCCTAAACCAAATAATCAGAAAAGCATTGGATGTGAATGGGTCTACAAGACAAAGAGGTATGCAGATGGAAGTGTGTCTAGGTATAAAGCTAGACTTGTTGTGAAAGGGTATGCTCAAACATATGGTGTAGATTATGATGAGACTTATAATCATGTGGCAAAGATGAAAACTATAAGGACTCTCATAGCTGTTGTTGCATCTAAAGGATGGAAGCTATGTCAATTAGATATCAAAAATGCTTTTCTAAATGGTTACATTTCAGATGATGTTTTCATGGAGCAACCAGAAGGTTTCAATGATAAATGTTATCCAGAATATGTATGTAAGCTCAAGAGAGCTTTGTATGGGTAGAAGCAAGCCCCAAGGGCATGGACTTACAGACGTGAAGTTCTTGAAAGAGCTTGGTTTTCAAGTATCTAAGGCAGATAGTAGCTTTCTTGTTAAAGCAAGTGATGATGGGTTCATTTACATTTGCATATATGTTGATGACATAATTCTTACAGGTACATATGAGAAGGGCCTACAAAGTCTTAAGAAGCAGATGGACAAAGAGTTTAAGATCAGTGACTTGGGAGACTTGTCATATTTCTTGGGAATGGAGATTTCATATACTCAACATGGAGTATATGTGACTCAAGAAAGGTATTTGAAGAATTTGCTAATCAAGTTTAAAATGGAAGATTTCAGGATAGCACCTACTCCAATGGAGGTGAATCATAAATTGAGCAGATATGGAGGAGAAGAATTCAAGGACATGAAGTTGTATCAAAGTTTGGTTGGTAGTCTAATCTATGCTACATTGACTTGGCATGATTTGTCATACGCAATTGGAGTGTTGTCTCAATTCATGCATTATCCTAGGAAAGAACATTGGATTGCAGGACAAAGGGTGCTAAGATACATTAAGGGTACACTCAAAGAAGGTTTGTATTATGGATTCACATCAAATACAAAAATCAAGATATATAGTAATGCAGATTGGGCAAGTAACTCTGATGATAGGAGGTCAACATATGGATATCTATGTTATGTGGGAGATAAATTAATCTCTTGGTGTTCTAACAAGCAACATACAGTTTCTTTGTCATCTACAAAAGCAGAATATAAAGGTATGGTTGAAGCTGCAAAGAAGGTTATATGGTTGAAGAAACTTATGAAGAGTTTTGACATCATTCAAAGTACACACACTATTCATGGAGATAATATGAGTTCATTGTATCTAGTTGCTAACCCTGTGTTTCATGCCAGGACTAAACATATTGAGATTCAATATCATTTCTTGAGAGAGAAGGTGATTGATAAAGAAATTGAATTCATACAAACTTCTACAAAAGATCAGATTACAGACATGTTAACCAAAAGCTTGGATGGACCTAAGTTGCAGAGGTTCAAAGATACGGCAGGTACAAAGAAGATCCAGAAAATCACAATTGATGATTGAGGGGGAGCTTTTGGTGCAAGAAAATCATCATATGATGATTAGGACAAAGTTTGAAGTCAATAAGTAAAGCAAAGATCACCATATGAGCCTTAAAGATGAGTATATGATTAGAAGATGGAAACTTGTATATACATGTATATTACTCTTGTAATTAGTTCATGAAAATCTTTGTATCTATGATGAGTCGAGATGTAAATTTATATATATACTTGAATATAGACATAATAGATATGATAGATGATGAGTGACAAATTTTAAAAGTCATTAGAGTCTTTAGAGAGTGAGAAGAAGATGGATTATCTATCATATGTA